>ML685779.1:14872251-14944291 GCA_007922175.1 Pelusios castaneus
AAGGTGAAGGAGCTAAGAATAACCTATCACCGAGCGAAGGAGGCAAAGCGCCGTTCGGGATCAGCGCCTGCTACATGCAGGTAGTATAAGGAGATAGAAGCCATCCTCCGTGGGGACCCCACAACCACTGCAAAGAGTCCCATGGACACATCAGCCCCCCCTCATCCAGTGAATGCCAGACCCGAGCAGGATGAGGACGTAATTGTTGAGGAGGAGGAGATGGAGGATGACCTGGAGGAAAGCGCAAGAGCGTGTAGCCAGGAGCTCTTCTGCACCCCCGCTGAGACGTCCACCCAAGACATGAAGTGCAGCGTGTCCTCTGAGGTGGCAGAGGGGTTCCAGTAAGTTTCTCTTTCATGCAGCTATGGCTCCTGCTAAAATATCATTGTCCGGGGTGGGGGTGCTTGCTGTCTCAGTCCCCACTGTGCACGCTCTTTACTCTGCATTCATTAGAAGTGCATCAACAGAAGCAGTGATTGTCAAAAAATCATCTGTATTTAGGTCAGTAAAGGTTTCCTCGATGTACCTCCAGAGCCTACAACTCAGGTTAGATGGGAGAGCGTTTGTGTCTACGCTCCCAAAGACGGATACTCTGCCTCGCCAGTTACAAAGCACAGCCCTGGGAACCATGGCAGCACACAGTGCAGCAGCATACGGTCCTGGCTTGCAACCGGTGGCATGTAGGATATGTATTCTAGCTGGCAGGGGCACTCTGAGGAGAGAGATATCGGGTTCCATCTGTGTGCCCTGTGCAGAATGTTAGCCCCCAGTAAGTTTTCTATTAGGACGTACCTTGTCTGCTTCAGCGAAGCATAGGATGTTGACTGCCCTGCACCTTCCAGTGGAATGTGCTACTGGCAGGTTACATTGGTTATCTAGGCTATGTGTTAACAACAACTTTATTATTATTTGTTTTTTTTAGATTCGACCTTCACAAGGCTGGTGTCTACCCCAGCTGACAGCATGAGAAACATTCGGCAGCGTGCTCAAAGAAACAGGGAGGATATGTTTCAGGATCTGCTGAAAACAGCACAGGAATCTGCGAGGGAGAATCGAGCCTGGAGAGAGGAATCCCAACAGAGGAGGCAGAAACACAGGGACGAACTGATAAGCGTGATGAAGGAGCAAACAGAACTGCTCAAGAGCATGATTGCTTTGCAGACCCAGGTGATTAATGTATGGGCTCCATTCCATACAGTTCAGCTGTGTCTGTATCCCACACCCTGTAGTCCTTCAAAGAATTTCTTTGAAGGCCACCCGTCCCGCTGGTACACTGCAACATCCAGTCCCCCCCAGAGCTACTTTTTAGAGACCCGCAGCTACACCCACCTGTAACCTCCCCCTTTAGGTTTTAATAAAAACACTGACAAATAATTTGAAGAGTGGCTTTATTTGTACACATTGAAAATCTCATAAGGTGCACCTGATGTGTCCTGGAAGTTAACTAGGGGAGGGCATCATTGAAATGATCCCTGAGTGCCTCCCTTATGCGAGCAGCTTCTCCTTGGGCCCCCCCTTATACTCCTAGTGGCTGGCTGTTCGTATGCTTCCTCAAGGTGCTGTGCCTCCATAGCCCACCCCGGGGAAAACTTTTCTCCCCTACTTTCACAAATGTTATGAAGGACACAGCACGACACAATCACAGCAGGGATGTTGTCCTCCGCCAAGTCCAGCCTCCCATATAGACATCACCAGCGCCCTTTTAAACGGCCGAAGGCACACTCCACAGTCATTCTGCAGCGGCTCAATCTGTAATTGAACCGCTCCTTGCTGCGATCTAGGTTCCCAATATACGGCTTCATGAGCCATGGCATCAGTGGGTATGCTGGGTCTCCGAGGATGACTATGGGCATCTCCACATCCCCCACTGTAATTTTTTGATCAGGGAAGAAGGTACCCCCTTGCAACTTCCGGTACAGACCAGTGTTCCTGAAAATGCGGGCATCACGCACCTTTCCCGACCACCCAGCATTGATGTCTGTAAAACGCCCCTTGTGATCCATGAGTGCTTGCAGCACCATGGAGAAGTAGCCCTTCCTGTTGATGTACTCGGTCACGAGATGGTCTGGAGCCAAAATAGGGATGTGTGTGCCGTCTATGGCTCCCCCACAGTTAGGGAATCCCATGGCAGCAAAGCCGTCCACAATCTCACGAACATTGCCCAACGTCACCGTCCTCCGTAGTAGAATGTGATTGATGGCTCGGCTGACTTGTGAGAGGGCTAATACGACGGTGGACCTCCCGACTCCAAACTGGTTTGCAACCGATCGGTAGCAGTCAGGAGTCGCCATCTTCTGAAGATGCCATCTGGTGAAGCATTGGAATGGGCTGTCTAGGGAGGTGGTAGAATCTCCATCTTTGGGGATTTTTAAGGCTCAGTTAGACAAAACCCTGGCTGGGGTGATTTAGGGGGAGAGGTCCTGCTTTTTAGCAGGGGGTTGGACTAGATGACCTTGTGAGGTCCCTTCCAACCCTATTATTCTATGATCTTCCAGACAGCAATCGCAACACGCTTCTCCATGGTTAGGGCTGACCTCATGTTGGTGTCTTTACGTCACAGGGCAGGGGCCAACTCTGAACACAGTTCCAGACAGGTTGCTTTCTGCATTCGAAAGTTCTGTACCCACTGCTCGTCATCCCACAGCTGCATAACAATGCAATCCCACCACTCAGTGCTCATCTCTCGCGACCAGAAACAGCGTTGCACCGTGTGGAGATGATCAGTGAAGGAGCTGAGCAACGTGGTGCTGTTGCTCTGCATGGCATCGATCAGCCCCTGCTCCTCAGCGTCCTCGTCTGACTCGGAGCTCATTGCGTACTGAACAACCAGCCGAGATGTATTTAGAATGCTGAAGGCAACAGTGGAGATCAGAGCAGGATCCATGCTGTCGCTGTTTTGATTGCTCACAAGTAGTGCGTCACTGCACTGTTGAAAATAGGCGCAAGTTGCTATTGGCAACGAGGAAGATGCAAGGGGAACACAGTGCACCACGGGAAACTGAGATTTTACCCATGGCGCTTTGCGTTCCTTTCCTTCATCCCATGATTCCAAGCGCAGATTGAGGGAAAATTGAACTGTGGGATAAGTGCCCAGAATTAATTGCGCTACACCGTGATATTGCAAAGAATTCTGTTGCGTTACAAGGAGTGACGTGTGTACGCGCTATCCTGCAATAAAGGTCACGTGTTTTTTATAGCACGATTGCCATGTTGCGCTTTAATCTGATCGTGTGTACATAGCCTAAGACATTCCTTCAGAATGACACAAGTTAAAGTATGGATATAACATCAAATTCCTATCTTCTAATCGAAATAGAATTCCTAGACATAAACTATATAATCATTCCCAGCAAACTACTACCTTTCTATTGATACCAAACATGACATAGTTCCTATGGATTATAGCATTTATGAGATATCCATTGAAAATAATATCATAAATGCTTCCCTAAATCCAGACAGCATCACACACAGGGCTCCGTCCAGCCAGTGTCCCTGTCCCCCTTTGCCCCATTGCACACAGGGTGTGCCCCCCCCCCCGCCACCGTGGACCTGCCCAAGGTCCCCCCTAGCCCCACAAAGTCGATCCAGTGTAGACGCTCTAGGTCGAATTTGTAATTTCCCCTTTAAGTCGACTTTAAATTTAAGTGTAGACACACTAAGTCGACTTAACTAAGTCGACTTAAAGTCGACTTAGTTAAGATGACTTAGTTAAAGTCGACTTAAAAGTGCAAGTGTAGACATAGCCTATGAGGCCACTTTCCATGAGGTTTGTAGGTTTGGATTCTAGGTTAGGGTTTAAATTGGTACCCAAGAAAATCCAAAAGAAACTAACTAATACTCATTAAATAATAGAAATTTACATTCTGCATCCATGAAAGATGTTTGTAAAAGGAGCTGGGGAAGCCTCAGACTACCACTTCCTGGAAGTTCATTCCTGACAACACAGACCTAGAGGGGCCCAGTTTTTGAAATTATTCATGGAAACCATTTAAAGTCGACTTTATTAAACCTAATTTAAAGTCAACTTTAATGCTCCCTTCTCCCCAGGAAGCCGCTAGTGGCTTGTCCTGGCTCCCTTCTCCCCGGGACCGCTCAGGCAACTGCCAGCATGGCGCTCCAGCTGGCGGGGAAGCCCCTGGGCCTCCCCAAACAGCTGGAGCGCAGTCCCAGCCAGAATAGAGCCGCAGTGCTCCATTCTAGCCGGGACCGCTGGGGTCCCGACAAAAAGGGAAGCCTGTGCTCCCTTCTAGCTGGGACCCCCCGCAGGTCCTGGCAAAAAAGGAGCTGTGCGGGTCCTGGCAATAAGGAAGCGGCTTAGGGAGTCTAGTATAGACTCTCTAAGCAAGTCGACTTGGTAAGGCCAAGTTTAAGTTGACTTAAGAGTCCTGTATGGACTCTCTAAGTCGATTTAATAAGGTCAACTTAAAGTCGACTTAGAAAAGTCATCTTAGTAAAGTCGACCTAAATCCCTAAGTGTAGATATAGCCTTTATGTGGGAACTGGCTGGCTGTGGTTTGGGAACAAATCAGAATTTGTTTGGAAAATGGTGCCACTTAGTGTATCTGATAAAAAAGTTGAAACAATAATTAAAAGCAAATAATAAAACAGTAGGAAGATCATGACATAATAGGGTCTAACCAGCCTGGTTTCTGCAAAGGAAATCATGTCTCAGTAATCTTATACAATGCTTTGGACATGTCAATAAAGTAGTGGATGATCAATAATTGATGGACAGAATTTAATTAGATTTCCAAAAAAAGCCTTTGTTAAGGTCCCTCACAAGCAAATATTTAAAGAAACTAAGTGAACGTGGGGTGAAAGGCGAAGTAGTGTCATGGGTTAAAAACTGAAGAACAGAACAGAAATTGAAGAGTAGGAATGGAAAAGGTTAACAGCAAGATGCATCAAGGTTCCATATTAGGTCTGGTGTTGCTTAATGTACTTATTAAATATCTGAAAAGGTGGGGTTGAGCTTAAGATAGCAACATTTTCAGATAATAGAAAATTAACTAGGTTACTCAAGTCCAGAGAGTACTGTGAGGGTTCAGCCAAACTAAATGACTAGATAAAACAATGGCAAATGAAGCCAGGTGTTTATAAATGTAAAGTACTGCACATTGGTGGGGAACATTTGAACTACGCATATACCATTAGAGATCCTAAATTAAATATATCAATTCAGGAAAGGAACTTTGGCATCATTCTGGACAGCCCAATGGAGAGCTCAACTCGATGTGTCACTGCAGTCAAAAAAGCCAGTATGCTATTAGAATTCTAGGGATAGGGAGGAGGAATAATATGGGAACAAAATACGTCATACAAATCAGTAATGTGGTTTCATCCAAAAAAGCCTGCTCATTAAAAAGTTATTGCAGAATTAGAGAGGTTCAGAGAAGTGTAACAAGAATCATCATGTGCATGAAAAACTCATATAAAGATGGTTTGAAAAAACTGGGATTGTTTACATTAAAAACATATGAAGAAAAGGATCATAATAAGTTATATAAAATAATAAATGAGCCAAGAAAGGTAGACAGGGAGCTTTTTTTCTTATCTTATCACCCAGGAATAAGGATATTCCATGACACTGAAAAGTAGAAAATTGAAAACTGGCAAAAGGAACTCCTTTCTCACACAATGAGTAATTAAACTGCTGAACTCATTGACACACAATGTCGTTAAGGCACAGAACTTAGCAAGATTAAGGGGGACATTTATATGAATATCAAGAATACCCACTATTATAATAGTTTATGCTAAAAAAAAGAGGACTGGATGCTATAAAAAAAACCCCTCATGTTTCAGAGTTTAAATCAATCCCTATTATTAGGGCTTAGAGTAAGAGAATTTAATGGGAGCCAGATTAACACATACCTGCCTGTTGTGGGGTTTCTTGCATTTTCCTCTGAAGTACCTAATGTTGCCCGCTACCAGAAACAAGATACTCGACTAAATATTCCATGGGTCTGATGCAGTATTGCAATTCCTATCTTCCTAGGGGCACAATCACATGAACTATGTTGCAGAATACATTGCAGAATACATTATCTCATCAAGATCTTCTGAAATTCTAAAACTGTACAAGTGGATTGATGTGACTTGCTGAACAAGTGGCTCTGGAATCATAAAGTCACTGCTATAGTTACAAACAAATGGCCAGTATCCTGACTTCTCTCTTAGGCTATGTCTACACTTGGAAATTTAAGTCGACTTAGTGAGCCTACGCTTAAATTTTAAGTCAACTTTGGCGGAACTTACAAAGTTGACCTAGAAAGTCCACACTGGATGCCTAGGTCAACTTCTAGGGGCTAGGGGGACCTAGGGCAGGTCCACGGGGACAGGTGGGGGCACCCCTTGCCCAGTGCCAGGGGGCTCAGCCTTTGCCCCATTGTACATAGGTACAATGAGGCAAAGGGGGACAGGGACCCTGGCAGGGCATAGGGGCAGGGTGGGCAGGGCTCTGCCCTGCTCTGTTGGGGGGCATGCCAGGCTCCCCATGTGCCCCCACCCCCCGGCAGGGAAGGCATTGGCACAGTGCTGGGGTAGCCCTAAGTCAATTTAGGACTACCCCACGTCTACACTGGCTTAAGTCAAATTAAAACAAGGTTTAATAAAGTCGACTTAATTTTCATTAAGTCGACTTTATTTTCCTTAAGTCGACTTAAACAAGTTGCTTAAGTCAACTTAAGGAAACTGTAGTGTAGACGCAGGGTAAATTAAGTTGTCTTAAGCAAGCTTAAGTCGAATTAATTTACAAATGTAGATGCACCCTTAGATATTTCTGCTGGTGCTATCATTCATTGACTGTATTTGTGGCTGTTTTTCGATTGATAATATGTTTTAATCTGCATTTTGATTTTTAAGTTGAAATTGACTTCTGCCTTGTGAAAGAGGTATAACTTTTTGCAAAGTCTGTAATAGGAAAAGACGTTCAATTTCTTACCAGAATGCTTGTGTGGCACAGGATAAAAATGTGGTAAAATGAAGTCATTTATCCATGTCTGAATATCAGTGACATCATAGTAGAATTTTCAAAAGACTTCACTATCCATCACCAACCCCAAGCACTCAGCAACTAACCTTCCAATAATCTGCCACGCACCATCTGTTCATCTCATTTCTTATTCCCTACCATTATGACCCTTTACCATTCTTTCCACAATAACTTTCTCAAAATTATTTCCTTGTCTACATTTAATGTGACCAAAGTACATAATTTAGCATCTGTTGAATTCTGATGTCAGGGTCTGCTTCTCTCAGCTAATACTTGTACCCTAGGCATTCGTCTTATTTTCTGTCCATGAGATACCAAAGGTCTCTACCAGCATGTTTCAAGGCTTCAGTTGGCTTCGGGGCAGCAGCATTCACTTTCCAGGGCTCACATTCATAAATGATTATAGAAAAAAATAACGCTTTTTTACCAGTCACACCTTCATACATTTAGATATGTCATGGTATTTCTTTACATTCTTAAGGAAGGCCATAGCTAAGTGAATCTCCCCTTGTCATCTTCAGACTTCTTTGGAACCACCTCCTTGATTGATATACATGATTCCAGATAACTAAAATAATCTTTTCCCTTTACAGCTTGTCCATTAATTAGGGTGTCACCTTGTATTCTGTTTTTGTTAGTTATATCACCATACATGTATTCTGTTTTTGTCACATTCAGAACTAATTTGTATTCCTCATTGACTGTTTTTACAGACCCCAAAATTTGTTATTAACATTGGTAGTTGTAGCAAAGAGTGTCATGACATCAGCATACCTGTCAGTTAAAAAGTGTTCATCAGTGGAGATTCCCAACTCCTTCCACTTGGTCAAACCTTTCCCAGGCTTGTCCTAAATTCAACACGAATGTTAAAGATGCTTGTGAGAAAAAATATATGCTCGTCTCAAACTCAACTCATTGGAAAACCACTCATTCACTCCTACTGCTGTTTGCAGTGTTGTCCGTTACTGGTGATAGAAATTTCTGATGCGTTCTATGAGATGCTCTGGAATCCCCATGGCTGCAATATCTTCCAAAGATGGTCAAGTTGGATGGTAGTTAAAAAAGCACATGATCAACAGATGACATTTGACTTGGCAATTGTTCTGAGTTTGGTACATTTCTTAACAAATCTGAAGCTGGTTTGTCCATCTCTAATAGATAATTTGTGTTCTCACAAAAAGTAAGCTGCTCTATCAAAATCTTCTGTTCAAAATATAAAATGGTGGCCAACTGCAGAATCTTCTCAGCATTATGTTCAGGTGATGATAGCATGGATGGTAGGGCCAACTCAGGAAAATATCTTAGTCATTCCATCCTATAAATAACTGGTGGTGAGCTCAAGCAGTAAATGGCAGGGAGGAGTGTTTTAGCCTATTCCAGTTCTATGTTTTTCCCTTTATTTTGAGAGAGGAAATTGATACGTTCAAGGACAAACAACTGAGTGGCATTTCATATCAGCATTATCTGATATTATTACACAACACTTTTGCCGTATTCAAAATATCATGCAGTACATCTCAATACCATAGAGTATATATTTTTCATCTACTCTCACCAAAGCATATTAACCCACTACTCAATAAACAGTTGGTTGTGTTCAGAGATGCTGTTAAAACCGGGGTGCACAATTCTGACTGGTCATTTAGTATGTAAAGGACATAATTTGAAGTTAGACAAAGATGTATTGTACCCAAGAGGAAGAATGTTTTACTTTCATAATAATAGTCTTACAGCAGGATTAAAAACATAATTTGTCATGTGTCAACAATAATGGGTAAACCATTCTAATAGTATTCCATTTGCTTTTGTAACAAATAATGTCTGGAAAAAATGAATAATGACCTGTGTTTTATACTTTATTACATGTTTTACTAAAATATTTACCCAAACAATAGTACTTTTGGCTAGATCACCTACACGCAGCTGAATCATGCTTTTGGTGAAACTTAACACTGGTCGTATCACTTGCTATTTCCTTCATGGTTTCAAGGGATGTGATTCCATAATGCATGCATAGTGTTTTACTTTATTGTTTCCATGTGATATATGCACTGCCATGCAGAGGACTCTAGTTTGATTCTCAATGCCAATTATACTCCCCTAGGTCAACAAAGGCTGGAAAAGTACTGGCTGCCACTTTCTCAGCCCTCTGAAGAAAAAGATGAGGTTTATGTTAGTCAATACTGTTAAGTGCACACCACCATGGCTATCCATGTCTTCTCATTCAGGCTTTATAGCAACATATTCAACTATCCTTGCAGCTACCGTTGAAGATCATCTAGATTAGAATAGTTAAGTAGCTCAAGAACAATGAGATTGTAAGGTAAGAATACTGGCAAATTCTTCAAAGTGATTTTTCCCCCTCATTTCTTCTTGTGTGTTTCCTGGCTAGCTGCCCTTCTTCCAACTGCTCATCCTTCTTGGCAGTTAAGTAGCCTCTGAGGAGAAGTACTATTGTGGCACATAAATCTGTAATATCTCTTCTCTTTCAGTTTCATGTAGATGAAAGAGGAGAAAGACGGTTCAGATGCTGTACTTCTGAAGATAACAGACTTTGGTAATAAGGAAATAATGCTCATCACAGTACTGTAAGCACATGAATAAAATGAACCAGAAGGATGTGTCCCATTCATTCCTACAAACTGTGTTGATCGATGCAATATGATCAATAGTGTCAAAGGTCTCATCTGAGAGGAAGAATTTAATCAGAAAATGTGAATGATAAATGGGAATCATTTAAGAACACCTTACTAAATGCCCCCAAAGTCACAAACCCACAACCCAGCAAAAGGCCAGTAGAGTTAAGGGAAATAAGAAAGAGGTTCTTTTAAAATATATTAAAAGCAAAAAGAATCTTGACAATGGTATATATCCATTACGGAATTGATAGAACTATCAATAATAATGCAAAAAAGGGGAAAATGTTGACTAAATATTTCTGTTCCATTTCAGGGGGGAAAATGATATAGTCTCATCATACATTGAAGATAATACTCCTTCCGTTCCATTTTTTGAAAGGAGTAAAAGAGTTGACCCAGGTAGTTATACACCTATCAGCCTGACATCGATCCCAGGCAAGATAATGGAGTGACTGATAAAGGACTTGACTAATAAGAATTAAAGGAGAATAATGTAATAAATGAAAATTAATGTAGGTTTAGGAAAATAGATTGTGTCAAACTAACTAGATATCTATCTTGTTGAGATTACAATTTTGTTTGGTAAAGATAATAATACTGCCATAATATATGTAGACTTCTATAAAGCTTTTGAGTTAGTACTAAATGACATTTTGATTTTAAAAAAAAGAATTCAATATAAAATTAGCATGGCACATATTAAATGGTTTAAATCTGGCTTACTGATAGCTCTCAAAATGTAACTGTAAATGTAGGATTTTCATCAAGTGGGTAGATTGCTGGTGGTGTCCCAGACTAGTTCTTGGCCCTATGCTATTTAACTTTTTTATCAATGATGTGGATGAAAACATAAAATCATTATCAGTAAAGTTTGCAGATGATACAAAAATTGCAGGGGGAGGGGGAAGGGGGGGCAAATAAAGATGAGGGCAAGTCAGTGGCTCAGAGTGCTCTGCAGTGCTTGGTAAAATGGACTCAAGCAAATAATGTGCATTTTAATATAGCAATTCAAATGTATACACATAGGAACAACAAATGTAGGCTATCGTTACAAAATGCTGGAGTCCATCCTGGAAAGGAATGATTCTGGAAAAGATTTGAGAGTCCGAGGGATATACAGCTGAACATAAGCTCCCAATGGGATGCTGGGGTCAAAAGAGTTAATATACAATCTCGGGGGGATATAAATAGGGGACTCCCAAATAGGATTAGAGAGTTTATTTTACCTCTGTATTCGGCAATTGTGTAACTACTGCTGGAATATTCTGTCTAGTTCTGGGGTCCACAGTTCAAGAAAGAAGTTCCTAAATTGGACAGAATCCAGCAAAGAGCCATGAGAATGATTTAATTAGAATTAGAAAATATGCCTTATAGCAATAGAGACAAAGAGCTCAGTTTATTTATCTTAACAAACACAAAGTTAAGGGGTGACTTGATTATAGTCTGTGGCATCTCTTCTCTTTTAGTTACATGGGGGAACAAATATTTAAAGATGGGCTCTGCAATCTAGCAGAGAAAGGTATGACTTGATTCCCCAGCTAGAAGTTGAAGCTAGACAAATTAAGACTGTAAATGAGTCATAAATAGTGAGGGTAACTAACCATTGGAACAATTTACCAAGAGTCATGGTGGATTCTGCATCACTAACAATTTTTTTTAATCAAGATTGGATGCTTTCCTAAAAAGTATGCTCCATGAATTATTTTCAGAAAGTTCTGTGATATGTGTTATGCAGAAATGAGACTAGATGATCCTAATAGTTTTTTTCTGGCCTTGTAATCTATTCATCTAGGAGCATAAACATAGATTTTTTTGCTGCCTGACCAATGCCAGGTGAAGATGGCCCATCAGAACCATCTGGATTATTTTTTTGTGGCACAACCTGGCTAGATGATTTACAAGAGAGTCAGTGAGAGCATTTGATTTTTTTTAAAGTCACCTTTGCCCTAGCCTTATCTATACCTCATTTCTCAGAGCTTGCACTGAGTACTTCTCTACTGGTCTGGAGTACTGGGGTCACATTCTTTGGATAACGTATTTACATACCATTGTATGAGCCTCTGTGTATTATTATGAACTGAAGGTGAATTTCAAGTGCCAAGACTATCAGGTCTTTAAAAGTCAAAACAACATTAAATATGGAGCTTGAAAACATATCACTATTTATTTGCAGTATTCACTGTCTAGCTATAAGTGCTACATAAAAGATGGAGGATTTAATTGTTTGAGTTAGCTGCAATACTGAAATATACAAAACAACGTATTTTCAAAAATATAATAGGCACCACCAGGTGGTGCTGTAACACATAGTCTTCCAAATTGTTTTTCTTAGCATGTCATGATGTTTTGATTCTTGGAAGAGATGTCCTGGTATTGTTAATTTTGGCTTCTGCAAAGTCTTGTGCAGAGACAGCTTCAGGAGCGAAAGTGCTGTGAGACCATCAGGATGGTTTGCTCTCTTAATTGGTCTTTGATTCGACTGAATTCTTGAGATGGGAGTTTCTTGCTGGGAACCTGGCATTGGAATTGGGCTGATATTCCTGGAAGAAGGAATTGTCTGAATGTTATTTGACCACCTCCTTTCAGGACTGGTGTACATGTGTAAATAAACCCTTTTATATTTACGTATTCTCAGACTTTGCACCACAGATTTCTCATCCAATGAGAAGGCAAATTGGAAGGGTCCAAACATTTGCTACCATTCAGCAGATGGAAAATCCCGGTTTCAGAAGAGAGGGTGACAGCCATGTCCATATAGCCATGGAGACATGACTGCCATACAGCCAAACCCAAAATTGGGGGGCTGAAAAACTGCATTCATATACCTTCTTCTATAAAAGGACAAATCAGTTTGTCAGTTGGAGGCCAAGAAACTAAAACCACAATAAAAAGATTTTATGTTCTTCACAGGAAATTCCCGAGAAATATGGTTGGAGAAGAACAGATAGAGGCCAACCAAAGTCCTATACCAGAAAGTAAACTTTGATGGCAGCCTTAATAATCAGAAAGCAGTTAGTGGAGGGTCATAGCTTGATCACAGTAATTATCGGTAAAAGAGGTAACAGTAGTCCATCATTATGTTATGCACACATATTTTGTCGGTAACAAGATTGTTGGGCATAGAGCCTCAGTAAAAAAATGGGCAATTGTCTGTCCCTGCATTCATTTGTAGACAATATGGACAAGGGTCATTAGTTTAATAGGATATTGTTTTTTTCTCTCTCTAAAAAGTCTGCTGAAACATCCTTTCAGGAGCCAAATGAAGGGGTGAAGAAATAAACAGCAATCAACAGCTTTGATCATACAGAGCCAGAGATCCATTCAGTCTGGAATGCATCCTCTCATGAGTTCCTGAAAAGGAAGTTCATACACTGAAGGGCTAACAGATCTCATGTGATGATGTCCAAAAGCCTGAGGGGAGTATGTTCCCTTAACAGGGAGCTCATAGGAAAGAAAATCATTCAGGACCACATCTGAAAAGGCAGCAAAAGAAGGCAACTTTATGTGAAAGGGGGGAATAATACCCAGGGGAATTAAAGCTACAGGCAGCAAGGCAGCTCCTGAGCTAAGGAGAAGGTAGCAATGTAAAGGATTGGTGCTGGGTTATATGAATCTATGGAGAAAGAGGAAAACAAAATACTTCAAGATAACATGCTTGGTGGAATGAAAGCTCAGCATGGTATCGGAGTGATTTAAGCTGGTATTTGATTTACCCATTATTTTTTCTAGTTAGCAACACGGTGTGAGTTCCAACATGACGTCCATATGTCTGAAGAAAACTATAAATGAGATAAAATGCTGCAATGCTGCAATGGCATGCTGGAGCAGCGTTCGGGGGCTGCCGGGAGCTCCTTCTTATAATCCCTCTGCCAAACTGAAAGCAACGTGGGAATGGTTTCCTGCCTCACATAGCAATCCCCTCTCTCCAGATGCAAATAAATAATTGTTTCCAGAGACGAGTTACCACTCTAGGGCTCCAAATGGTTCTGAAGAACTTTCTTTTGGGTTTAGAATGAACCAGACTGCACCAATGGCAAAAAGGCAGAAAAACATTTCTGGAGGAGGACCCACATGGGGTTATGTCCACCACATGAATGAAGGTGTGACTACAGTTTCAGGAGGCATACACAAAAATGCTAGCTTTAATCTAGCTAGTAGAAAAAAACCAATAGCTTGGAAGACAGAGTGGCAATGGCCAGCAACTGAAGTATGTATATAGAATTAATACTGGGCATATACTGCTATTGCCTCACTCCAATTGTTGCCGACACCAGTTAGATTAAAGCTAGCACAGGAATGCCTACTTGTGCTGTAGTGGCATCTTCATTTGTGGTCTTCACAAGACACATGGCCTTCACCATCATCCTCTCATTCAAATCATACAGTTGAACATTGTGCTATATATAAATATCTTGGGTTATTTCTAAAGTTCAAAGTAAAATCTTTTCCTGAAGTGTGCACTTACAATCAAAGTTCTGCCCACCCATGTAGCCTCTGAGATTGCCTATGGATCTAAGAAAGGTTGTGGTGGTGGGGTTTTTTTGGTCTTGTTTTGTTTTGTTGTTTTTGTTTTTTGTCATTATGGGAAAATAAAGGAATATATTCCAAAATCTTTCCTCCCCAGACTCTGGAATATGTTTATTTATCACTGCCTGAATGAAAAAAAATATTTTGTAGGAAACCCTTGCTTTGAAATACCAGCAGCACATCACCAGTTTGCTGTGATATACCCTCAGTGATGATGTTTGGCTTTCCTGAGGGATTGCTTTAACATTGCAAGTGTCCTGCTCATTTTAAGACATTTCACAAAGGCTGGGTCTTCCCTGCTCTGCAGCTGCACTCAAGCAGATCTCTCAAACAGAGAGCCTCTTCTAAGGTGCATTCCATCAAGTGCCCCACACTGTTTTTAAAGAGAAAGCTCCCATTCCTGTACTTATAGTTTGACACATTTCTTTAAAAAAATACAAATACAAAGATCAACAAATATTCAGCCAGTGTTCAAAATAATAGCTAAACATGTATTGTGTTATAATATAAATCTATTTTTACAACCTGGAGCAGGATGGTTTCTCTGCTCCGGTAGGGAAGGGTTAAAAGCCCTGCAGAGAAGAACAGCCAATGGGAGAAGGAGGCTGCTGAGCCAATCAGGACCCAGGAGCCCTGGGTATAAGAAAGCTGCAGCCCCAGCTCTTAGAAATCTTCCCTTGGCAAGCGGGATAGACTGCCTGGCCTGCAGGAGACAGGATGAGGGAAAGCTAAATGTAGACTACTGGGGGTTGGCCAGGCCCAGACCATGATACAAGGGTAAGTGATACCTGAGGGGGTGGCATGCCTGTTACCCAAGGGACCCTGATGGACTGTGTTGCGGGGGTTGAGATGGCACCCAGGTGTGGTGCATAGGGTCCCTGGGCAGGGCTGGGTCCCTCCCCGCCTACCCCAGTTGACGGCGACAGTACTATTGGCAGCCACTGACTCAGAGCAGGCCTGCCTTGACTAGACCCTGTCCCAGAAGAGGGAACCTAGAAAAAGACTTGGCCAGAGGACTGAGGAGCTAAACAGAGAGTGGGATACATGGAGCACAGGACACTGGACAAGCATATGGTTGAGTCATTCCCTGGAACCATCACTAGGAGGTGCCTGTCCAGCAAGACTGTGAAAGGTCCCACGTCCCAGGCGGGCACCCCCTTTCGGTGCTGCCGGGGAATTAGCAGTATCGGGCGCCCATTCTCTCACCCAGGGTTAGTTGCCCCAGCCTTTAAGCAGGGCGAAGCGGCACAAAGCAGGGTCAGTTGCCTCCAACCCTTCAGGCAGGGCGAGGCAGACACACAGCAGAGTCAGTTGCCTCCAGCCCTTCAGGCAGGGCGAGGCAGACACAGCACCAAGTCAGTAGGCCTCAGGCCCTTCAGGCAGGGCGAGGCAAACACACACAAACCTCTTTTGGGGGTTGCTGAGGTTGGCGTGCTACGGGTGGCTAGGGAAAAGGGGTGAGGGAGGGGGACGGGCCCACCCACTCCACTGCGTCCCAGCCCAGGGCCCTATTCAGTGGCAGAGGCGTCTGCCACTGTGGTCAGCGGGGCTCCGGCCGAAACACGCTGACCCTGGGTTGCTCCGCCCCTCGCTAGGTGATAGCCAACCGCCCTGGGCTGCTTCCTCCCTCCCCAGGGCTTTGGGGTACCTGTGTCCACCGGGTAGGTTGCTCGGGGGATCCCAATCAGCCCCTCAGCGTCCATTGGTGGGAGGTCCGGGAACTCCTGGAACTCCTCTGCAGAGGGTAGCTCCTCAAGGTCATAGGGCCCAACTGGGGGTGTCGGTTCCTCGGGGTCCTCAGCCGAGGGAAGTTCCTCCAGGTCACAGGGGGTCAGTGGCTGGTCCACTTCCTCTGGCTCCTCCGGGGGGTGGGCTCCACCCTTGGTTCCTGGGGGCGCCAGGCCGGCCGTCTCCGGGTCCTAGGTTCCGGGATCCCCTCCCAGTCGCTGGGGCCCAGTAGGCTGGGTGGGCCGTATTGCCCCTCAGCCCGGGGTCCCTGCAGCCGCCCTTCAAGCAGGGCCCGACCTGGCCTAGGCCGGGGCTTTTCAGGCAGCGCGTCTTCCCTCCTCGGCTGCTTCCTCCCCACTGAGCTGCCCGGCTGGGGTTTTATCCTGCCCCTTCCTGCTTGGGCCCCGCTCCTCCACTTCTGGGGCTGCAGGCCTGTAGTATGCCTCTCCGGCCAGAGGGGGCGTTCGGGCCTCTCCTCTGGCCCCAGCTCAGGGGAAGGCCAGGCTCCTTTTCTACAAAGACACATGCCAGCAAATGGTTAAAAGTACTATTTCAGGGCTCCTGTGTGCGCATGGATATGGTTACCAGATGTCAGTTTTGTGGGATTAGATTTGGGACACAACCTCAAACCCTAGAATTAAGTTTCGACACAATAGATGAAACGAGGTGAGGATAACACGGTAGTGTTCTTCTGTCTGTTTTATTGTGTCTTATAATTGTTAATTGGTCACGGCTTTCCCGTGTTAGTTTGTAGTTTTGGCTGCTTTATGGGCTTCTGGTCTTTGTGGTTTGTTTGTTTTTTTGTTTTGTTTTGTTTTTAACCTGATGTATCCTCTCCATGTTCCTCACTTTACTTTGGTGAGTGAGAAAAACACGTGTTTACATTGTGTAATAAACACTGATGAGAACTTGCTTGCACAGTTATGATCCATTAATCTTTGCTTTTCTTTTCATGATCCATCCGATACCTGCATAAGTGAAATAAATATAACTTTTCCCTCAATCATATTTAGATTTGATGTGTTAATTTCTTAATCCTCCTTATAAGGATGGTTCATGGCTATTTTTGTAGGCTACAACAGAACAAATGTTTTTATACATTTTTGAGAGAGCTATAGATTAATCCTCCATCAGTTCTTCCCACAAAATGTTGTACTTATCATGCCACCATCAGCGTGGAAATTGTTTCAGACAGCTAAGAGGACTGATTCCCTGAATGTAGTGCACCATGAAATACTCCTGGAAATGTAGAGCTGACATTTCTCTTTGAACACACCTGCATATGCAGGGAACAGAAAGAATTCCTGTCCTTGATTTGTGTCCATATCCTGTGCAGGTGCACAGAGAGGGATGTGTATACAACTGATAAGTCCTAGGTCAGTTGGAAAATTAGCTATGTCACAGAAGTCAAATACTGTTAGCTGTTGGCACGGTTCATGGATCTATTGACAGAACTAGTCTTTGGACTCCAGGAAGCCCAATGTCAATACTGTCCCCACCTTTCATTCACATTTCCAGAATTTTGAATTGCACAGCTAGCGTTCAAAAATGCAAAAAAAAAAAAAAAAAAGCACAAGAGTATTGATTACTGAGGTAGTGTGTAAAAGTCATTGGTAGTTCATGGTCCCTCTACGGCCCTTGCAATGTATGCAGCTCAAGACTGTGGATTCTCTTGAGTTTTGGGAGGATCGTTAACTGATTCAAGATGGAGGGGCAGCTACTTGAGTTTCTCCTGAAAGTCCAAAGGATGCCACAACTCCCCACTCTACCTACCTGCAGCAGGGCCATCCCTGGGGGAAGAGGTCAGGGACAATCAACCAGTGTGGGGCCCCCACCTCCCCCTCCCCACATGGGGGAGGCAGGGCGGGCTGGCCCAGAAGCTGGGCTCTGCTTCCCCGCCCTACAACTTGCCTTTGGCTTGCTGCCAAAGGCAGCGGGACAGAGGTGGGGAGCAGTGTGTGGGGGGGGGGAGGGCAGCATGCAGGCTCCGCGCTGACCCATTGGCAGTGGGGCAGTGCAGGAACAGCAGGGCCCAGGACAGTCGCCCTGCTTGGACCCCCTCCAGGGATGGGCCTGACCAGGAACTGTGCTGATTCCTCCTCTGAGCTGCCAATGGGACTTCTGGCCTCAACAGAGAAAACAGAGTGAAGATGCATGGAGTGGAGAGAAGTGCATGTTGCCGAGATTGTTTCACAATCCCTGTAATTCCCTGCCACACTGCAAGTATCTTTGGCAAGCGGTAGCCTGGTATTCACCCCGGAACACTGTTATAATAGTCTTTGTAAAAAGTAGGTCTTGTGAGGAATCATTTGAAAATTCATAATTCACGGGTCAGTATTGTCCTGATAATATGTTTGGCAACATTGTCTGTAAAGTTTTAAGCTTCCTTTGTCTGGTGTTAAAAAGACATTCTCAAATCTGGAGAGAAGTCAAACCAGTCAAAGGTCAAGGTGACAGGGACCTGTTAAGTGTTTATTCACTGGCAGGAAAAAGGAACATGGGCAAAAAATCTACATCTTAGCATAGAAGTTTCCAGCTCTGCCTGTTGCCATCTTCCCAGCTGGAGATGCTTCTCAAAGGAGGGAGAAGACTATAAAAAGGAGAGGAAGACATCCCAAAAGGATTCCTCCCTTTCCCTCTGCCCATGGCAACAGTTGTAGAACAAAGGAAGCAGCACTGGACTGGGGGAAGGATTCTGACTGAAAGAAATTCAGCCCATAAAACTGTAGACATATGTGATGAGAGAGACTTTGCTTTGAATTTACCCTAATCTGCTAAATTAGACATTAGTTGTGTTTACCTTTATTTGTCTTATAACCAGTTCTGACGTTTATGCCTCGTTGCTTGTATTCACTTAAAACATATCTCTTTGTAGTTAATGAACTTGTTTTATTTTATTTTTTTAATCTAAGTCACTGTGCTTGGATTGAAGTATTTGGGAAACTCCATTTTGGACAGCAATAGCGTAACTATCTCTTTTTTTATTGATTAAATGGCAAACTTTATATAATCTAGTATTTTCCAGGGAGGGGTTGGACAGTATATGATCTACATTTTGTGGGGGGAAAGCTGGGACTGGCAGTGTGTTGTGGTCACCCTGCAATAAAAAAGCCAATGTGAGTCTGGGAGGCTCAGGGGTGGTCTTAGGGTATCCAGGGCCCCAGGCAAACGTCAAGGATGGGGCCCCCATGCCACATGGGGGCCTCATCCTTGACTTCCCCCCCACTGTGGGTTCCTGGCTCCACTGCGGGCCCCTTGCCAACACGCCACCAGGGCCCATGGCTCCCCAACCCCCTCCCATCAGGCCCCGTGACCCCCCACTGCCCCCAACCCTCCTGCCAGGGCCCATGAACCTGCACCGCTGTCCTCCACCACCACCCCAACCCCCGCAGAAGATGCTCTTAGTAGGTGGGCAGCCAGGGGTGCCGCAGGGCCCCTCCCGCTGTAGGGCCCTGGGCAGCTGCCCGCACTGCCCACCCACTAAGGCTGCCTATGGGCAGGCTGCAACTCATGCACCTATAGGTGGGAGTAACACACCTGCTGGACGATGTTTGTGAGCAGACCATGCTTACAGTTGTTTGTGAGGCTGTCTGTGATGAGTGGTGGTTACAGTACCAAGGCAGTGAAAAATCACACAAGGTTAGAGGGCAGGGGACACAAGCACTCATCAGTAGCTATGGAGAAAGTATCTGCTCCCATATACATACAGACGTACAAAGAGGCTTCCACCGGTAAACTATGGTAACTGTGTTTTACCCATTGGAGAATGTTGAGATTTTAATGATAATAATGCTTTCCCCTTGGAAATGGTTATGGGCCTGTTTCTTCTCTGCATTGCATCTTGTTCAGTCATTTACACCTGTAGGTAAAATGCTACAATTACGATAGGGGGGTCCTTCTTGTTTCCTGTGTCAAGATTGCGCTGATGGTAGGAACTCGGTGTCTGTTCAGTAGGCTTCGCTTACTGATCTCAAAGCATCACGGAGCTCTGATCAAATACAGATAGCATGAGGCAATTTTGTGAAGACAGAGTGCTGTCAGAGGGGCACCTCCATCAGGGAGAGACATTAAACTATGCTTCTTTATATTAGTCTCTGGTAGATTTCCAGGCAATAATAAAACAAGTCTGGAAGTCCCCAGCCCTTTGGACTGGGTCTTCAGGGTGGTTCCAGGTAGTTGCTTCATCCCCTGGAGGCATTACAAGGAGCTGTCCGAAAGGGCCATTAGCTCTCTACCCCTACTCTTCTCAAGAACAATCTCTGCAGGAGGCTGAAGACATTGTGTACCACATGTAGCAGAAGATTCAACCTCCTCCATCTGTCAGCTGCTTTCAGACTTAACAGGCATAGGTTACACAATATAACTGAGACAAGTATCGTCTAGTGGATAGGTCACAGGATGGGGACTTAGGAGACTGACTTGGTGTGTGATTTTGAGTGAATTAACTCATTTTCTGGGCCTCTCTTTCCCCTTCCATGCAGATACTAAATATTACAAGGTAGTGCCTTGTTTTACACAATGGGGCCTCAATCTCAACTAAGATCTGTAGATGTTACTGGAATACAAATAATAAATAATTATGTTAATCATCATTCTTAGAGCGACTTGGGCAGGGAAACCCCAGAGATTCATTAGCAAGTATTACTGCAAACATGCGTTAGGAGAGACACTCGATAATTCCTGTCTGGTGACTGCTACAGGTCCATAAAGGGAGGTAAGTCATGGAAAGCTTACTACCCTCACTGCTGCGTGTAAAAGCTACTAGTAAAATGAGGACTGTTTGCTGCTGTCCTTTCTGTATGGTTTTGGGTGGAGAGAAAGGAAGAGAAAAGGGCATTAATCATCCCCTCCCCTCCAGAAGAACTGGGGGAAACAATTAGTTACCCTGGTGGCATTCCAAAGATCAGCTGTGGGACGAGTGGACACTTTACACCCTCTTGAAGATTCAGGCGCCAATTCAGGAAAACAATTTTCATGATGTACAAAGTCCTGTTGATTTCAATGAGACTTAAGCACATGTTTACATGCCCTTTCGGAACAGGAATTCTTTCTATATCTAGGCCACAGAAAGGAGACAGGAGACCATAAAGTCCTTGGGGTTAGAAGGTCCTCTGAGAAGGAACTTCTTGGAGGTTTTGGTTTTACACTCACCTGGACATCTCTATGTCTCTTGTGAATGCAACTTGCTGAATCTGGTTCGTGTCAGTCACATGATCCCAATCCAGCAGGCCTTCTGCAGCTCTACAACAGTTGCAGAAGTATGATGAAATGCATATTTCAGTAACTCTGTAAGCTACCTAGGGATAACTTGAATGTGAAAAGCTACTAATAAAAACAAATTTTACTCTGCTCTACTAGGAATCTACTTTGGGTGGGGTGGGGGGGGGTTGTGACTCTGGATAAAATGTTCTATTCCAACTCATTGCAGGGCTTGTTACAGGAAGGACCATTCCTGGCACATTTCTTGAAACAGCATTTCACTTAATGTATAATTCAGACTAACACAGCATGATGTAACTTGCATTCTAGCACTTTTTTCTTTTTTTGAAAAAACTGCTAAGTGGGTGGCATGAGGATTAGATCAAAGCTCATCTTTAAAGGAGATAGTAAATGCCCCATCTGAAACTCAGGTGAGTTTGGCAGATAGCTGTAAGGTAGTAAACTGAATGGATGTACTAAGTATGCAAGCTAACTTGCTGAGTTATTTTTGGGCAGGTGAGCGGCTTGCTATTTAATGCTAAGTGAAATTGGTCTTCCAGATTTTAAATGTATATTTATCTGAATTTGCCATTTATATCATGGAGAAAGGTCACTTAAGCTGAACCAATACTAAGCACATCACAAAAGATACAGAGCAGAAGAGCAGGGAAGTACAGCAATTATTAAAATATTGTTTCTTTTTTATATACATAAACCAACATTTAAAGTGATTCCATACTCTCTTACTAAGGTCAGGGCCGTTCCTTGGGGGGAGTGGGTCCCAGGGCCAATTGGCGTAGGGGGGGCCCCCCACCTCCCCCATGCTGGAGGGGAGTGTAGCAGGCCAGTCCGCTCCACCCCCAGAGACTCCGGCCAACCCCCAGGGACCCAGAGCTGCCACTTTTGGTGGGAGCCGGCCCCTGCCCCGCTGAGGACCCCAAGGCTGCCCACCGGTGGGAGCCAGCCCCGGCTAGGAACCTGGGGCCATCTGCTGGTGGGAGCCAGCCAGAACCCAAGGCCACCCACCAGCGCGCCAGCCAGTGGCAGGAGCGTGGGTGCCAGGGGATGGGGGGTGGGCTGGCCCAGAGGCTAGGCTCAGCTCTCCCACTCCGCCCCTGGGCCACATACTCTGCCCTGGGGGTGGGGTGGGCCAGCCCAGAGGCCGGGCTCTGTCCTCCTGCCTTGCTGTGCCTTCATTGGGAAGTTGAAGGCAGTGGGGCTGGGGAAGTGTGAGCAGGCTGCACACCGCAATGCAGTGATGCTGCCCTGCTGATAGTGGGGCAGTGTGGGGCCCTTGAAACCACGGGGCTTGGGGCAATCACACCGCTCACCCCTCCATCTCAAAGGACAGCCCTGATTATGGTCACTAGATATGTATATACAAGATATTCTATATATTGGTCTTTGCCTTGTATTATTTGATTTACCCGCAATATGGTTAATGCAGAATGCCAGTACAAGTAAGTCCCACTAGCCTTTAGTCATTAGTGTGACTTAGTTGTTGCATAGGCTGCATGTTGTTCTGCCAAACTCACCCTACCAGAAAAGGGACAATAAACCTGTTTGTTAACACATTCACAGAAAAAGAACCTGAACATACCTGAAGTAAATTCTTTTTTAAAAACTGGAAGAAGCATCTGTGAATATTTTTAGAAGCTATTTCTCCTGCTCCTGTCCCAACCCTGACATCTTTCTGCATTCTAGCAATATCTAATATTAGTTTGCACGGCTGAGGTTTGGCCCTTCCCTGGTGCAAAAGGTACATCAAAGAGGAACTGATAGCAAGAGAGTTATGGCAAAGTTAACCTCAGGCGATTTCAGAGATGAAGGTCTCATTCCTACGTGAGTCCTTGTCAGATTGGGTGTGGAGATGGCATACAACCAAATCTCAAATCTTGGCACCTCTTAAATGTTATGACTATTTGGATCTGGGTAGCAACTTTAAAGCTCAGGCCCACACTGAGTAACCTCTGATCCAAGTTACTATTGGAGAGACTGCATAACTCTTGAAATGGATTCTTTGTCTTCTCGTCACAGGTTTAAGAAAGAAGGTTGTAAGGAAGCCTGAGCAGACTCAGTCTGAGCAGCCTGCTTATTCAGTTAAAAAGAGGGCTGTGCCTGATTTCCAACCAGCCTGCTCCTGAGTGCTTATTAAATATCACACTGCCAGTGGGAACTCTTCCCTGTAATTAAACCCTGGGGAAATGTATTTCCATTTTCCAGGGCTTCAAGCACAGACTGGTTTTATTTTTTATTGGTGAAGATTTCACTCTTTCTGTAGTCTGCAGTCAGCTGGAGAACTAAGCCATCTGCCAGTCTTGCGGCAATGGTATCCTGCTCAGCTCTCTGCCACAACACAGTGTGCAGCTTTCAGCAATTAACATGGAATCCCAGAGCTACCTTTCAAAAGTGGGAGAAGAGAACAATCTGCTCTTAAATTCCAAAAATCTCTAACTTTTCAGCAAGCTTGTGTTCCCTGTGACTGCATGCAGAATATTTGCCTATTCCAGAAGTCACTGAAGTATATTCTTAGCAGAGTTCCAATCAGCTCATCTTGTGGCAAGTTATCTCCCACTACAGCCTCAACCATGAGATTTCTAGCTTTACTCGAGTGACTAAATTGGCTGTAGAATTTCCATACTACTCCTAATATTATTTCTGAATTCCATTATCAGACAGGCAATTGCCAGTAAGCAAGTTTCAGCAGTTTACACAGCATGAAGACTTATAATATTTTATGCTTTTAAACTAGCTTTTGGGTTTGTTTTGTTTTTTGTCTTTGAACACTATTCTCGGAGAGCAACATGGCGACACTGCTGAATGATGAATTATGCATTGTTGTACTGTTGCCACATCTCCTGCAATATGTTGTCTACAGCAGGGCTCTTTCACAACTCTTTTAATACTGAATTCTGCATTTTGTTTGATGTTGCTATTTTCTGGTGCACTTGGAACTCTGATTGGGGATAAAAATGGCAATGTGCTCTCAGGGGTATATGATATCGAACAAGTAATTCCCATAGCAAAAGGAATGCACATGTGAGGCCTTTATAACTGCTTCAGACAATGGAGAACTCTGTTAAAAGTTTCTGGAGATAGTACTTGATAGTGGAGTCCTTACTGAAGCAAAAGTTCAGCAGGAAAGAAAAGCCTACCCTGACTTTGGGACAATAAGAACTGAATCTAAAGAAAGTCAGGTTGTGATTCAGGTTCCATAGAAATGAGACACTTAAGGAAGTACAAATTTACAAACTCCAAACCAGAACACAGACCTTAATTTATGTGCCCCTACCTACTTTAATGTATGTGCCTCTGTGACTTCTTACCCTTACTGTAGCGAGGGTGGGGCCTGGGTGCTGATGGAGGGGGGGCCAGAAGGCTCAGGGAGGGTCGGGGCAGCCTGCGGCCAGAGGCCATGCTCTGCAGTACCCCTGCTCAGCCCCAAGACTGGCACATCTGCCTCAGGGGCAGGGCAGGCTGGCGTGTGACTGCTGCACTCTGGGCTCATTGGCCAGCCAGGAAGCCTCTGGCACAGCCCGGAAGGGCATGGAGGGCTGTTGGGCCAGTGCACTGGAGCTCCTGCAGCTATCTCCTGGAGCCTCGAGGAAGCACCCCGACAACACCCCAGGCCATGGAGGACCATGCTGGAGGCCAGCTGGCAGGCTGCAATAGACACACCCCAGCCTGCCCCGCCCCCTAGGGCAGACCTGCCAGTCTGAGGACAGAACAAGAGCACTGCAGAGTGTGGCTTCTGTCTCCAGGACTGAATGGGCCCCCTGCCAGGGCTGGCCTCTTCCAGTGCCCCACCCTAGGCTGGCCACTGCTGCAGTGGGAAGGGGAGGGGCCCATGAAATCCAGTCCTGGCGGGGAGGCGGAACGACTCGACACCCCCCCTTGCAGCCCACCACATGGGGGCTTGGCCTCCCAGCACCACCCCATCATTATGCAATTACCCTTACTCAGAGACTGAGAATATATACTCATACTATTACTTTGTACATTAGCAAATACAATCAGAGACACTCTACTACAGATGCCTCCTGTGTGTAGCCAGGACCCCATATAACATACCACACATACTCTCCCAGCTTCAGCGCCCTTTACTTCAGGATGAAATGACCTACATCTATTCCATGCTTCTGAGCTTGCCATTCTCTACTACACAACAGTGTGCTTATGGCTTGATATTTGCATCTATGATACACCTACTCTCAGATGAAATGCCCCCAGCCCAGTTTTTTCCTTACGTTGCCTGATCTTGTGAAAAGTGCCCTAGCTTGATATTCTAATCCATTTGAAGTGTGAATGATTCCAGGCATACTTTTAAAGTGCATGGCTCTGAGTAGGTAGTTGACTATAATGCATTTTGAAAAGTTTGCCATGACTACTTAAATATGCACCCTATCTGAGTTACAGTAATACACATGGAACACTAAGATAGCATGCTTCATTCAAAGAGAAAGGGTACCCATCTCTTGTGGAGAAGCAACAAGCTACAGAGACAGCTTTCACAATGGGACTGTAGAAAATGACATAACTAACTCAAGGTGTGTCTACATTTAGAAATTAAGTCAATTTAAGGAGGCTTAAGTCAGCTTAATTTACTCCTTGTCTACACTGGGCTTTCCTTAAGTCGACTTAAGCTGCTCCTTAAGTCCAATTAAGGAAAAGTTAGTTCAAATTAATAACACCTCGTTTTAATTTGAACTAGCACTTATGTTGACTTTATTGTTGACTTAAGCTAGTGTAGAAATGGAGTAGTGCCTAGTTGGAGCTTTTTAAGTTGACTTAAAACATTAAGTCGACTTAATAAGGCCAAAAAGGGGCCACGTCTACACTTGAAAAGTTAAGTCAATTTTTGTTGTCGACTTAATAAGGTCCACTTTAAGTCGACTTAAAGTCGACCTTATTAAGGTGACTTCATAATGTCGACCTAACTTTTCAAGTGTAGCCACAGCCTCAGTGTCGAAGCAGAATGCAAATTTTGAGCAAAGAGGCATAGACCAACCGGGGCCAAGAGCGATGGGCCGGGGAGAAGGGAGCTGCAGCTCCCCGGCAAAGGGAGCCACGGCTCCCTGTGGGCTGCGGCTCCCCCTGGAGAAGGGAGCTGCAGCTCTCCGCCGAGCCACGGTTCCTTTCTGTCGGGGAGCCACGGCTCCCACCTGCCGGGGAGACGAACTCCCTTTTCCCCAGCCGCGGCTCCCCCAAACCATAGCTTTCTGTCGACCTAGCACCTGCCAGTGTGGACTCACGCAGTCGACTTAAGTTTCTAGTGTAGACTTTCTATGTTGCCTTAACAAGGTCAACTTAAGTCGACTTAAAGTTGACCTTGTTAAGTCGACTTAACAGAGTCGATTTAACATTTCTAGTGTAGACATATCCTTAAAGACTAACAAGTGTATTTATCACATAAGCTTTCATGGGAGAAAATCCCACTTCATCAGACACTTTGAAGATGGGGAAATTACAGACTGGGAGGAAATTAAATGATAGTCTCAAATACGAGGTAACTGTTAGTAAATGCTGACTTCTTAAAGGCGATCGCTGTAATGTATTTCTTGTATCCATATGGAAAACTATTTGATTACATGACCATCATTAAGTCAATTAGACTGTGATTAAGAACATAAAGTCTCCAGGTGACACAGCACAACATATTGCTTCCTTTCAACATACCACAGCAATTTTAAGAACAAAATACTGCTGTCTGTTCATACAGAGATTTAGTGAAAGTCTAAAGGAAGAGTACACAGTTTCATAGCAACATACACCTTAGCAGGGTATAATGAAGTCTTATACAGATAGATCTTTTTTTTCCAGTGCTGATCCTTGATATGAACATCAAACTCTAATGAATTCCCACGTACTGTACAACTTACAGTCAACTACTATGGAAATAAACAATAAGTCCTGTGGCACTTTTACAGACTAATTAATTTATTTATCACATGAGCTTTTGTGGAAGAAAAATCCCACTTTGTCAGACGTTTGAAAACACTTCAATTTGTTAATCTTTAAAAGTGCCACAGGATTCCTTGTTTGTTTTGCTGAACTAAGCTACCACGGCTACTCCTTTGGAATTTGTCCATTGTCAACTAGGAAATGACCCAATGAGGATTTTCCTTTAGTTAAGCTTCTGTTTTATGAAATGAGAGAAGCACGTATTGGAAATAAATTCCATGAGCGGAAAACATTAGAAGGTTGAGATAGCCTAATCCCATCTGAAATTTAGTGGGCAGTACAGTTCTTCCAGGTTTATTTCAGGTATTTCAGCAATGCTCTAGTCTTTTAGCTAATAGATAGTTAAAAATGAACTCTAAATATAGTGTAGTGTAAGTGTGTAATGATATGTTTATGTTCAGCTAGGGGGGAAAAAAGTAAGCGAAAAGAGTAACAGTTAACAGTGTCACCTCCTGTTGTGCCCAAACTGTGAGATGCAAAAAACTAGAGACAGCCTGCATAAAATTAACAAATAGCTGATCCTGTACTGTAGATTCAAACCTGTCTGCAAACAAATACAGCCTCTCCCACCTCAAGTGAGAGATGCCTGAATTTAATATTAAATGAAACCCACACAATAAATACCTGGAATTGTTAAAAACAGGTAATTTGTAAGGCATTACTACCATTATAAATCATGTTCATTTTTAACCACAAAAATGTCATTAAAGAGCAGCCACAGGCGGATGGATGAAGCAGCTTTGGTGCAGCTGTGTTGGAAAAAATCAGTTTACTCTCTGGGGGGCTACAATTGATCTTTTTCTCCAGTCAGACTGAAAGATATTTTTTCCGTACCTTTATCATCATACATAGTATCTGCAGGTTTAATAAAATGTTACTTGTTCATTAAGCATTCTTCAGAACTGTTAGTGGACCCCATTGAAAATCAGAAGTAGGCTCAAGAGCAAAAAAAAATTTAACTGAATTTCAAACACCTGACGTTAAGAGCTGGGATTTTGCTTTAGCCCAAGACACAGAAAATGTGCCATTTCATTTCTAAAAGGGGCATTGGGAAACTATGGTTTAGAATAACTTCACAAGTCAGGAGTATTTAGGCCCAGTGTCAGTTCATTGCCCATTTCTGTACTGTGCAAATGCTTTTCTTCTGTAGCTTTTGGAAAGGTTTGAACCTAGTGGCTCACAAATCTAGGTCCTGTAAGCGCAATCATAACTGTGTTGGGGACCACTTAAAAGATAGATGTGCCCAAAATGTGATATAAGATGGTTTAGTTTTGTCTGTTATAAACATATTAATGGAATCATCCTACTGCAGTGGTCTTCAACATTTTTTGGATCAGCGCCCAGTTTTTCAATATTTTCAGATTTGCAGTAAGTTGACCACCCACCTACATAAATTGTTACTTTTTATAAATTGCCACTGTCTTTAAATTAATTGTTACATTGGCATACTGTTAATTGTTAATTATAACCTCCAATTTATTTAAATTTTAAACTCAGATATTTTAAATGAGATATCAAACAAATTTCATTCAAACAAAATTTATTCATTATTCATACAAACTTTTTATAAATTACAGCTGGATGAGCATGGCTATTATCTCCGTCCTTCATTTTTGTAGCGCCCACCAAAAAATCACAAAACGCTCACTAGTGGGCAGTATCACCCAGGTTGAAGACCTCTGTCCTACTGTATAGTTCAGTGAGAGTTTGGTCTTAAGATAGAGAACTGGATTTGTGGTATCTAAATGGCCTAGGGCAGATCCAGGGCCAGCTTTTAGGGTTAGGCGCACCAGCCGCCTGGGGTGCTGGTCCAGGGCCACCCTGGAGGGAGGGGGGCAGCGCCAATTGGCCTGTGGGGCAGGCCAGCCCAGAGGCTGGGCTCCATTCTCTCACCCTGTCTGTGGGCTGGCTGCTCTGCCCTGGGGATGGGGTGGGGTGGGCGAGCCCAGAGGCTGCGCTCTGCACTTCCACCTTGCCCTTGCTTTTGGCTTGCCACTAAAAGCAGTGGGGCAGGAGGCAGCACAGAAATAGGGGGCAGTGGCCTTGCTTGCTCCCTCCCTGTCCTCTCCCGCACCCCCCCTTCCCCTCCCCCAGGATGGCAGTGTGCTGGGTTTTGGGACACCTGGCTCTGAGTGCTGTTTTTGTTGTTCGCGATAAAATAGAATGCCTGAAATAAAATGTTTCAGGTATTCCTGTAGATTCATTTTTCACTAACTCCCAGAATGTTCTGGATCTTTGTAAAATCTAGAATATTCTCAGCCATGCCCCCATGGGTATATTAGGGGTGGGGTATAACTAGTCAGTCAATTCAATCTACTTTTCTTTTACATCTTGAAGAGTGTAAGTAGTGACTATAAAGGACATATTTAATGAGATGCTAGATATATTTATTGAACCTCTAGCTATGCAACAATATAAAAGAAATACTACTACTTCTTTTGCCACGCTTAACATGTAGTGTATGATGACTTTCTAAGACAATGGAATATAGACTTTTGCTCTCTCCAGTGAAATCCGTTTTCCCCATAGAAGCCTTCAGGAGCACAGTACAGGAACCAAAAAGTTCAACTGGAATCTAGAATTAAAATTTTCTATAAGCTTAGGGAAAACCATCTTTTTAATTTGCTTACATATGGTATGAATAAATACAAATTTACAGATCCTAGCATGTAAATTTATCATCTTATATGACAGGGATAAATCATGTACGCAAATGGTGTATCAACGTTATAAAGTGGGCCACAAATGCAATAAAAATAATGTATTCAAAAACTTAACAAATGGAAAAGGGCACTGAAGACACTTCTCGCCTTGGACACCATTGGTCTTACACCAACCCTAGGCAGATTTCCCCAGCATATAGGTGATCCCACAGTGACATAGGGCTGATGTATGGATTTGTATCTTGCCATCTCATCTGTCAGCACAGTGGAGAAAAAGGACCATGGTGAGTGAAGGACAGGGACGTAATTGGTCACTCCTATATTTATTCCAGATTATGTGAAAGAGAAGTTTTGCAATGCTTGCTCAGACAGAAATGGCCAAGTCCTGTCACTGCACTGGGAACAGTGATTCAGCAAATAGCATTCTGCCTGTGAGTCGGAACTGAACCCATATCCCATAATGAGATATTGTTGAAGGTACTGTCAGATGAAATATAAATAAAAGACTCTTATGATCATTTGTGCCTCTTCACACAGAAACAAAGTCTTGTCCCTATTTATTCTGGAATTACTACTGTATGAGTTACATTCTGCCTACTTGAAGTCTGCATTGGCTTTCATTGGATATGGAATTCTTTCTCACATCCCACACTGTTGTGGAATTTGCTAGTGTTGTCATGTGGTTGCCATGTTTCACCTCAGAGATAGTTACTGGCCATGTTTTGTAGGAAAGGGATAGTAAGTGATTCTCGTAAGCATTTATCATAGTGTGAAAGGCTGTAAAGGATTCTGATAGAGAATGGTATTGCTATATCTAGCAATGATTACATATTGATTTATATCTAAATCAAACATATATTAATTTTATGTAAAAAGTAATACTTCTCTACAGCCCTCAGGGCCTGCACAAAGATTGAATAATAAGGATACAAAATTTGACTAAACTATAAACAAAGACAAAACAAAAGCAAAGAGAAACAAAGTGATGGATTTGTTATAAGAACCACAGTGGAATGGAACAGATCTTCTGAATTTTATTAATGCTAGCATTCTTCCAATATTCAACAAAATAAAGTAATCTCAAATTCACAGAAAATGCTTTGGTCAAAATAGCCTTTCCAGTAAGACATGCAAGTTAATGCACACTGGTTCTGGTAGAACAATAGCACAAGCAAGTATAAAGTTGAAGGAAGACCCCCTCAATGAAATCTTTCCTCCCAACTGAACCATACTGCTTTAAGATTGATCAACTGGCAGTCTCAATCAGATCGTCTCTGATTTATATATAAGCTAAATCTTGAACTACTGGTAATACTGACTTATTCTAGAGAACTCTTCCCCAGGTATTGACTGGTGATGCTTGTCCACATGCTAAGGGTTGAGCAGACTGCCATATTTGAAGCAAGGAAAGATTTTTTCTCCAAATCAATTTGGCAGAAACCTCAAGGGGGAGTTTTGGCTTCCTTTGTAGCATAGGGCAGGTCACTGGCTGGTTTGAATTTGAGTAAAAGGTGGATTCTCTCTACCTTGACATCTTTAAATCCCGCTTTGAGGACTCCAGTAACTCAGCCAGAGTTATGAGCCTACTTCATGAATGGGTGAGTGAGATTCTTTGGCCTGCAATATTCAGAAAGCTAGGCTAGATAGTCATGATGGTCCCTCCTGGCCTTGAAGTCTATGAGGTTCTTAGGCTATGTCTACACTGGCAATTTAAGTTGACTTAAGGAGGCTTACGTCGATTTAAACAAAGCCGTGTCCACACTAGGCTTTCATTAAGTCGACTTAAGAAATTTCTTAAGTCAACTTCATGAAAGCTTAAGTCAACTTACTAAGAACCGTGACTTAAGCCTGCTTAGGTCGACCTTAGCCCAGTGTGGACATTTAAGTCCACTTTGTTAAGTCAACCTAAAGGCAGTTAGGTCGACTTAACAAAGTGGACTTAGTCCAAGTCCACAGACAGCACTTTGTTAAGTCAACTTCATATGGTCGACTTAAAGTCAACCTTATTAAGTTGACGTAACAAAGTTGACATAACTTTTTGTAGTGTAGACATAGCCTTAGATAGCTGAATGGTAGCATTTACACCGACAACTAGAGGCAGAAGCTTGTCAGCACAGTAGACCAAATTGCCTCCTGATGGTGCTCTATTGGTGGTTAGGGACCAAATATAAAGAAATTGAATGGCAATGTGAACAAGGTAAAAAGACTTGCCCAATGTAATACCTAGTTCTAGAAATAATACCAAGCCAAATCTTATTTATTCTTCCCCTTTCTGCCTAGATATCATGCAATAGGCTGTTCTTCTGGTACAGTATTTTCTGCCATGATTGTAAATGGAAGTGAGAAATCCTGTTCTCATGCGACTTCCATCCCCAGTTTTAAGGGCTTCATATGCTGTAGCTGTGCTTCTCACAGCATCCAAACTCCTGTCTGCCCAGCTGGACTGAAACTAAACTTTACTTGAAGGCAGTGCTTTTTTCATTAAAAAAGGGGGGGGAGGGTGCCAGTACTCAGCCATGGACCTGGGGCTGCAGTGGCAGTGGCAGGAGTTGGGTTGCATCACTGTGAAAAAACAGTGCCAGTACTCAGTACCCCAGAGAAACACCACAAAAAAAGCCTTGCTTGCAGGTCAAATCCTTAACAACACCACAAGGCTCAAATACCCCTGATTTTGGAAAAGGTTAGGTACAGTTTTTGCAGCTCAGGCCCACCTCTACTAATAATCTCAACATTCTTCCAATACAACACACGCTGTCATGTCTAAACAACTCTGGATAGAGATCAAATTCTGAATAGCTACATTTCTGCTCTTGAGGATAGGGGCTACAGAATCAAAAATCTATAAAGGTGGACTTCACATCTCTTCTCATCATGGAATGAGGTTCCAGAGTGGCCCATCAGAGTAAGGCACTATGTTGGGGGGGTAGTGTTGGCAAGGTTATTGGGCCAACATACAATGTGGATTCACAAAGGAGAGCTTAAATTGGGATGAGCAGTGTCTGCAATTCCTCTCATATTCTGCTGGAGCAGCTGCAACCTGACTGCACGTCAGCTACTGAATGGTAGAGCTGAGGATTCCGGCAATTGGTCCCTGTGCCTTTTGTGTGAATTTCCTATAGAATACATCCCATTTACTAAAGCTGTTCACTGATTTCTGGGATCCAGCCACACATTTTGTAAGGCAATAATAATTCATTAACGTAGTTTTAAAAGGTCTGATAAATATCTTACAGTTATCACAGGGTCAGATAAATAACCTGAAATAATGGTGGCAAAAATAGTGCTTGCTGTTGTACAGCTCAGTCACCTTTTTCTTTATGCTGTATATAATAAATTTTAGCTAATAGAGTTCTTGACCTTGCAGCTACAATTTCTAATTGAGTACAGTTAGTCAATGAGCTCTTATTTTTCTAATGCTGAATTTCCTGTATGGTGGCTGTTCAACTTGCCACTCAGCCAACTTTGATATTTGAACCAAGAAGTTGTTTTTAATACACTGCAGCACCTATATGAAGAAGCATATACACTGTATATTTATCATTTCCAATTAGCTGAGGAGAAAACAAAGGGATAATTATAAACCTTCATATTGTTACACTTACATTCGACATGTGCATCTATTCTGTTTTTTTCCTACAGTAAAGTGATTCTGCTGGGGAGATCGCACCAGGTGCATGAGGGTGACCTCACACACACACCAAATCGGGAGCTGACATCCATCACACTTCGAAATTTTGGATTTCATCATTTCCTGATCTTTCTAAAGGGATCACAGCACCTGGCCCTCACAGCTGTAGTTCATTTAGAAAGCAATTTAAAAACCGAGAAAAAAGCAAATGACATCTTGCTGCCTCAGCCTTGTCATTAAGTATAGCAGAATGGCCTTCATTTATGAGACACATGGCTAAGAATTAATATCTTTCAGTGCTTTCTCGAGTAGAGATTACAAAAGGCTTGAAAGACCAATAAATAATTAGTAGTATGACTGAGGCAAGCAAAAGGGGGGGGGGACACCCTCTTCTTCATTATAAAGACTATTGAGAAGCACACTGACTTCAACATGTTCCAAATGTCGTGAGCTTTCAGTATTCCACCTCCATTAGCAAATAAACCTTCAGCTTTTATTTTTGCCTTTTTTAGCATCTATAACATTTGTGGCTACGTATACATATATTGCACGATACTTCTGTGAATAGTGAAACGCTGCTATGCATGTGAATTCTCGGCTCTGCAATGGAGTGGACCCAAAGCATTGGGTTTAATTAAGCATTTTAAAGTTTTGTATTTATTATCTTTCCCTCTTGTTCAGATATAAATTGCTTATATTTGGAGGTATTACATTGTTTAGTGGTACATTTATTTATCATTTTATGAGTAACCTGAGAGCTCATGGAAATGAGTGACTAATGGCACTTGCTAGACCCAAATACAGTGTGGGGAGGTAGTATGCAAGCTTCCCCCACATAGCTTTACCAGTGCAACTTGGACTTGCACCATCGCTGACACTCCATTCCCATGCCCTCCTTGAGCAGAGATTGCTAGGTTGGTCAATTTGTCCCAAATTGTGTTGGTTTTTTTAAAAGAAGGTTCAAAACGGTTGGTTCATCCCAAGAAGGAGCAAGACTTTCCTGTACCGACCTTTGAAGTTTGCCTCTCATGATTGTGTGGGTCCCTTCTACCACACTAGAACTCTAAGTCCATTGTTTCGTGTTCCCAACATTTGTTTCCGATGAATCCGAACTAAGAGTTCCTCCACTCCTTTTTTGTGATTAAACCCATTGGTATCTATAACTGATTATAAACATGGAATCACAGCTCGCCTGTCATTGGTGTCTGTTTAGCTGAATCCTTCAAGCTTTTAAGGCAGAGAATATGGCGCCAGTCACTTTGATATGTAATTGCACTCACAAGGCCAGCTCTGTGTATATATCCATTGTAGGTGAAGACAGATATCCCCTTTGCATTATGGAGGCATCTGGAATCCAATCAATGGATAACAATAATGGTTGCTCTCCATCTAGCATATCTGCTCAGTGCACCTGTGGAGCTATAAATACTGAATCCCTATTTTGGCTCTATGATGTACAGATAATCCAGCATAGAGTCCTTTGAACTGGACTCAATGTCTCTTGGGGTGTACCTCACATGAAATAGTGCAGTGTATTTTACATCCACAGGTGCTAGGTACATGTGTCTAGACAGAAATACAGTGCATATTTGCAGTTGGGGATTGGGTGCTTAAATAGATCTTTTGGGTACTGGTCACAGTAGCCAGGGGCTGAATAGCAGCAAGCCTTAGCCATGACCCCTGAAATTAACTCCATGTTAGTTTATTAAAATCACCTGCAAATTCAAGCCTTTAACTTACTCAGCAAATAGCAGACAAAACAATTTCAGCTGTATTTTTAAAAATCACTTCCCCTATAGGGTACGTATTTTGGGCCAGTAATAAAGCCCACTGAAAAAATTTAGGATTTGACTCATGCTCTTTCTCCCTTCTTTTCCTACAATCTCAGAGACAGTCCTATGCACAAAGAGGTTGCATTGGTTTGTAGTTAAATTACCCATTATTTAGGGCTAATCAGAAAATGTATTTCTCCTTAGACTTCTTGGACTACCCTGCCTCCACAACTAAACTTGTAACAGTGTCAGGACACCAAGACATATCCATTCAATGGTCCCGAGTCTTATTTCTTGGTGGTCTCCTCTGCTCCCTCATTTCCAAAATAGTTCCTCGTACCCACCCACGCACCCAAATGAATCTTACAGCCCTTTCCTCTGATACCCATATCTGACCATCTCTGATCACAATGTTTTTATAATAGAATAAGCTCAGGGAGTCTCCTGATGTGTTCAGCAGGGGGTAGGGCTCGCTGAGGCTATTGGCAGCAATTCAGTTACGAAGCAGCTGCAGAAAGCTTTAAAGGACAGTGTTGCACAAAAAAATGAAAATTGTTGATTGAGGACATATTGCCCTTGATTGAATGGTAAGGAACCTGCTGGCAGGAAAATAGATATTTGAGAAACTAAAAAGGTTTGCCCATTTTACCAGCTGTAGCTAAGCCCCCCAGTTGTCTGTCCTCACTTGCTGAAGGAAATCACTGGTATATTTGCTTGATTAGCCAGAGGCTTGCAAAAATTGCTTTTGTGGCTGCCTATGGCCAGTTTTTACTGCTAGGAGATTCTGCCTTTGCTTCTGTGAGTACAAAGATCCTCAGAAGAAGAATAACCTATATGCTATTTTAGTTGTGTTCAGCTACTCTGGGGAGGCACTTACAGAAATAACTGCAAAAAGTTCTGTGGCCTGCCCAAGTTTGCTGTGACCATCTACAGTCTCTCACAGGTATTTTTGCCACAATTTTTTAGTCACATACAGTGTGATTGCTGCACTTCATTGGTCTATGCACAAAGAGAAGAGCTGGCTCCATAGGGCCATTACCTCCTCTTTGAGTGAGGAATGGGCTGAAAGCAGCAGGGATGGGATGGGATGGAGTCTTGACTCTGTCTCCAATGCACTGGTCAGTACAGCTGAGGCCACATGGAGACAAATAATCGTTTGTTGGAATGAGCCAGTAGCAGGTTATTTTCCACCCTCTAGAGCAAGGGAGAACTAAGGAAGGAACTTGACAAACCAGGGCAAGACAGACTGCCTCAATGCTACTCTTACTGCTTATAAACACCATGAAATCATAGCAATGGGTATGGCTAGACAGGTTCTGAAGTGAGGAGTCTAGTCTGTGCACCTCACTTCGAAATTGGAGTGTAGTAATTGTGAAGTGCTCTTACACCAGCACCCAGTTGTTCCAAATTACATGACAATTCCCAGAGAAGAGCAGAAGACCAGTCTAGTTACACGTGTCTTTTCCATCCTTCTGAGTGTCCAATGGCCATTTCAATTCTATTTTTATTTGTACAAAATTATTCAAAAACAGAAGGAAATAGAAGTTATCAATAAAAATAATTAAGCTGGGGAAAAAACAATTTTACCTCTTGGTAAAGGTTATTTAAAATAAAAGGGAGTGGAAGGTTTCCAATTTTGCTAATGGGATCTGGATTTTCATTTCTGGTTCTAAATGCCCATCCATTCCATCTGGCTAATGACAGAAAGTTGTTGCTCTCTTATGCTATTCAGACAGTTGCCAGAATAAAATGAGTTGGTGGTCTCAACTCAGTTTTGTAGTAATACTTCCTTCCTCCTTTTTATCATCTGTTTAGAAAGTTAACTCCTTGGGCAAGGACTGTCACTTCCTTTGTGTATCTATTGAACCCAGCAGAGTGAGGTTCCAATTTTGACCTCCAGACACTACTGGAATATAAATAGTCATAATACCACCACAAACTGCTGCCACATTTTACACCCTTGCTGCAAGTCTAATGGCTGAAGAATGAAAAAGACTTGAAGACTGACTGCATCCATCTGAAAGATATTTAAGGGTTATTGGCGGGGGGTAGGGGGAGTGATACTTCTCACTGTCTTTGCCTGCCCCGTTCTTCAATACAAGCTCCAACGCTATCATCTGTCACACTCTGAGTGCTATAACTTATTGTTTTCGAATAGCTATTAATAATATATTTAAATGTTGAATGTTTTTAATTATACAATTGAACGTGTGCATTGTCTTCACTCCAACTGCTAAACTATTTTGAAGCCAGAAGTAAAAGCCTTTCCCTTGAAAATCTCACTCTGAATACCATCAATGGGTTAAGTTCATACCACAAAAAGATTTTACTGTGGACCAGTAACATAATGAAAACACATACACGTGGATTTCAAATCTGGCATGCATTGTATCTGCCTACATTTTGTATGTTTTGATCCCGGTGCATTTTCCATTAGCACAGTGCAACTGACTATCTTCTTAGAGTTAAAGTGTACAACAGTTAAATGTTAATTTTCTGTCCTGCCTCCTTCCTCCTCCCCACCCCCCAAAAAAAAACAAAAAGAAGGAATTTAACCTCATATCCTCACTCTGAAATTAGCTCTATTGTCAAAAGATGACAGCTGTATCCTGATTTCAAGAATTTCATGTTAGAATAAAAGAGCATTTTTAAACCCATTGTGTTACTTCAAACAGAACCATAATGGTCCCTCAGCAAACCATTTTCAGAAGGCTTGTGTAAGTAAGATAAAAAGACACCATTTTGAAGAGATGCTTTTATGGACTAGGTCAGAGTGCTCTTTCCATGTTGTTCATTCCCAGTCGAATTTCCTAATAGCCTATCTCCTCAGCTAACAGATGCCCAGCCTCATGTCGGAACCAGATCGAGCCACCACTGAGATGATATCCAGCTCCTTTCTTATTGAGCCGTTTCCCTAGCAGATGGTGCAATGCTGCAGGCACACTCCTTCCTGTTAATTACCAGCCTTAGCTACAGATGGAAATGTCAGTCAGCCTCACAGGTCCTGGTTCCTGCCATTGCCTCAGTCCATAGCCCTCTACCTAGGCAAGATGCTGCCAACACACACCATGTGTTTTGTGACTGCTGACTAGGCAGGCAACAAAAAACAACTTATTTCATGAATATTCATGGAGGAATGTTTAGAGTTCTGTTCATCTGCAATGCTTATAGATCTGTTTAAAGGAAATTGCACCTTACGAAGAGCCCTGTGCCCCTTGTTTTTCTATAATGCAGCTATGTGAGTTATCAAAGTGTGTTGCTATAGTAACATATAAAAGGGCCATTAAATGTCTGCCATTTCTATAGGTACATCAGTTTCTGACTAGCAGTCTTCCCATACCTTAACTGCCATTTAATTATTCTTGTCCTGCAATAGCAGACCAATAGTAATCAAGCTGAACTGATTAGCTAATAACTGTTGATTTTTATTAAACCCTAGTTAACTCATTAGCTTTTAAATGACAATATGAATGCCTTGATCTTTCTGGTATTTAAACATACTAAATCCAGATAAATGATTTTCAGTGTAATCATTTTATATTCATTAAGACACTTCATTTCATTGGCTACGGAAACCCCATTAGTAATAAAAAATGCATTTCTTTTATAGATTTATGGATGAAAGTTTCAGTTAGAAGATTAGGAAAAATCTACCATACATATTTACTGAAGGTACTGTAATTCATTCTCTTGTGGGACTCTCTGATAATAGGCACAGTGTGTAGTTATTATAAATAGCTGTATGACTCAGTACATGCCAGTAATATTCTTCAAATATTTTGACTCTGGACTGTTCATGGAGCGACTGGATTTATATGCTCCAAAACAGAGAAGCAGAAATCTAATTGAGGCTAAAGCCATTCTTCTTACAAAGAGTTAAGAATTTTATTACATTTCCAGAAAACAAAACAAACATAATACTTTGTGCAATAATAGACTATGTTTAATTTAAAGTAATTTTAATCCAAACTTAACTGATTGTTGACTATGTTACTATCAGCTCTGATGCTATAGTGAAAAGGACCCTAAAATACTCAAGGAAATTAAATATTAATTATTACTTGAAAAAAAAACTTCAATTTCTTCCTTGTAAGTCAACAATATATTTGTAATGGAATTGCTTCCTTTCTGAAAATCACATTGTTTGATCTCTGCAAATAGGGTAGGTTATGTCTCTTAAATTGTCTCCGCATGTCCCTTATAGTATTCTAACAGTTTTTACAGTCCATGTTGTTAAACTATCAACATCTACTGCACAGTGATATAGAAAGCACCAAAGTCTTTTGCTATACACTTTGAGCAGAAGGTAACTTTTGTGTTTGTTGGCTAATATTGAATTTTTAACGGTGACCACTGCATTCCATTGGTTTACAGACATACATACTGTATCTTTAATGTGAGTGTCCTGGAATCACAGGCTATGTCTACACTTGTAAATTTAGGTCGACTTTAGCTAAGTCGACTTAGCATGTCCACACCTAAATTTAAAGTCGACTTAGGGGGGAACTTACAAAGTCGACCTAGAGCGTCAACACTGGATGCCTAGGTCGACTTCTAGGGGCTAGGGGGACCTTAGACAGGTCCACAGTGGTGGGGGAGCACCCCTTGCCAAGTGCCAGGGGGCTCAGACTTTGCCCCTTTGTACCTGGGTACAATGGGGCAAAGGGGGACAGGCAGGGAGGGCAGTGGGGGAGTCCTGGAGAGCCCTAAGTCGACTTAGAGTCGACTTAGGGCTTCCCCAGGTGTACACTGGCTTAAGTCGACTTTAGAAAGTTGACTTAAGCCTAAAGTCGACTTTAAACGAGATTTAATAAAGGCGACTTAATTTTCCTTAAGTCGACTTAAGCAGCTTGCTTAAGTCGCAAAGTAAATTAAGTCAACTTAAGCAAGCTTAAGTCGACTTAATTTGTAAGTGTAGATGCACCCTAAATTAGTACAATATATTCTGACAAATTGACATATCATGATTTATTGGTAAGCTCTGTACTAACGGTAAGCAATATTTGTGGTATTTATGTCACAGTATAAAGATGACATTTTAGCTCTAATTGACAAGGATCACAATGCTAAACCATGTCTCAAGTGAAAATGCTGACTATTCGATATAGTAAGAGCATAGCAGGACCTCTTCCCTTCCTCACTGGGACCCCACCCTTCTAGATGCTGTTCTTCAAGTTTTACTAACATGTATAGTCCCTTATAAATTAATGGCCCACTCTCATGAGTAAGTGATCATCAACCTGAGTAAGAGTTGCACAGTCATGCTACCTGTGTTATTCCTTCAATTTTCCTGTTGCAACAGTATTGTATTTCTCAAACTGTTGGTGGCCTGTACCTCTTGACTTTTTTCTTATCCCCCTGGTGATGAGACAGTTGCCCTGGGATAAAACAGTAAATTTGAGGGGGCGAGGGGGCGAGGGGGAGACCAACAGAGACACACACACATATTTAGATGTGTGGGTAGCAGTGTCATTTGTAGGAACAGATTTTGTGAAACTGATGGTGACAGACTTCAATTGTCAGACCACTCATTGACCCCTTAATAATACAGCCCAGGCTTGTAGGTTTGCTCAGGCTTTTATTTAGCCATTTGGATGAGTACATTAATTACTACTTTATAAGAATACACTTGTAGCAAGCATTGCTACTTGCAGTCCTAATCTCTTCAGATCTTTTGTGATTTTCTGTGATTCCATTCCATGATGAAGTGGCTCTTTGGCTCTTAAATACTGAGTTATGCAGGTACAATATTTTGACTTTAGGCTTCTGCTTCAGGCCTAGAAGCTTTGGAAACCTTTCTAAGAAGAGTAGAAAAGCTATGGTTCACCAAAGAAGCTTTCATAGCTCTAGTAAACAGCCATAGGTCCATTTGTATTTTAGTTTATGTTAAAGAGAGAGAGAGAGAGAGAGAGAGAGAGAGAGAGAGAGAGAGAGAGAGCACTGTGTGGCATTTACAATGGAAACTGGAGTTTTGCCAACAATGATCTGACTGTTTCCTTTTCACAAAAGCAGAGCAGGAACACCCTCTTTCAACATGATCCTCCCAAGGAGGTCAAACGAAAATTTATTTGAATCTGTGAACCAGTGATACTGCGCAAAGAGTCTGTTTATGTAAGACTGAGCTCTTTTAGTGTTCAAGGAACACCCATTGAGTCACTATTAACATCTTGCAGTGTTGATAATACCCAGGTGGTAAGAGTTGACAAGTATACTAAAACAAGAGGATCCTTAATAGATCAAATTAGCGATATCATGTTAAATTCCCTATGAAATGATTTCTCAGTTAAAATCCTATTATCACTGATCCTGTGATGATACATTTGATTTTAAATTGTTTCTTAACCAGGGTCCCTTAGTGTCAGTATGGAGGGTTAACCTTATCCTTCAAATGTGGGCTTGCCTATGGGGGTGAAGGGGAGGGAATTGTAATTCAATCTTAGACTGTCTAATTACAGAATGTGAACATGAGTGATCACACAGCAAATTCCTTGCTGAGGTCTCTTGTTCCCACTGCTCAATTACTTCCTGAAACACACTGCGCTGTGGATAATAGGCGCAGAAGCTTGTGGGGAGGCAGTCATCCTCCACTCACTCCCCCTCCTCTCTTCTCTAAAGAAAAAAAAAGTAGGAAAAAGCTTTTCTTGCTGTTTCTCTGCCACAGGCACAATAGAGAGGCACAGTGCTGCATGTAGAGAGAGGAATTAATTGAAAACTCTCCAGAGCTGCAGACAGGGAAGGAGCTATGTTGCTATGCTTCAGCAGACTGGAAAAACAGGAAAATTGAGATTAGTGCTACACAGACTTAAATTCGAATTGTAGATTTTGACTTCAGTGCTACGCTGCTTGCAGGGGTGGTGTTATCAGGTCGAATTTAATTCGAACTTACTGCTCTGATAGTGGAGACTGACACTACAGAAGGTCAAGGTAAGCAGCATTATGTTGAATTTCTCTGTCAGTGTAGACTAGGACTGTAGTTAAAACAAATCTTGATTCACTTTAATGCATTATTTTTTACTCTCTTTTACCACTTTTTTTTACACTTATCCCAATCTTATTCTAATGGCTGCCATGGCAACATACAACCTTCTTCCCATATGAAATGTCTAAAGTCCAGAGTTTTCTAAAGTCATTGTAGAGTTACTTCTCAGGTCTATTGGCAAGAGGGTTATGCCATAAGAAAAGAAACAGTCACATGTAACAATTGGCTCAAGAACACTGGTTTTGGGAAAGTTTCCCCTTTGAATTGTGTGTTATGGATAAGATCCCTAAACAGAGCACTGAAATGACAGGTTTGCAATGTCTTTAGCTTTTCACCATACCTGACTACTGAAAGAATATATTAGAAAGAAGCGGGAGACCAACTCAAAGTTTTTTGGGGAAGGACATTTTGGATTAAATATACAGCACAATAAATTGTCCTGATGGTTCGCCCTATATTTAAATCACATGCTAAAAACTATGTTAAATGAACTTATTTAGATTTGCAAAGTCAAACACTTGAGAGCTAGGAAATCCAAATCTATGCTTGGTTGTACAATCTTAACTCAGTTATGTTGCACATCCATCTTGTACATTGAATGAGGCAGGGGACCAGTTGAAAAAATAATGTGTAATTATAAAATAAAAGATGGTATACAAACAGTGAGGCCTAATTAAGGGTGCAAAGGCAACTATAAATTGGCTATTTAAGAGCTTTTGAATGCTGGTCTTTTCAACCTAAAGCGTCGTTATAGATATAATGGTCCCTGGATACTAGAGTCAATTTGGTGATGTAATATATTTTATTGGACCAACATCTGTCAGTGAAAGAGATAAGCTTCTGAGGTGCACAGAGCTCACCTTCAAGTCTGGGAAAGGTAGACCAAGCATCACAGCTAAATTCAAGGTGGAGTCGATTGTTTAGCATAAGAAGATAGCATATATTCTATGAGACCTTTCTAAGTACACTTCCCTGTTAATTCCACTACAGTCATAAGACCACCCCACACTGGAACCCATGTGGGGTATTAACAAACAACTGTAACCCCTACTTGATAGGGATACCATCCTGAAATATATTTTTCCTGAACCACTTCTTTTGGTCTTCAAATAACTTTCCAACCTCATCATCAGAAGCACGTTTCCCACAGACCAAGACACACCACTTAAGGCGGGGCCAGAACAACAGATACAAAACCTCCAGATTTATCTCCTCTGCTGCAATGATCAGCAACCTCCACAACACTCCTTTCAAGATCCCTGGGTCCTACACATGCCTATCACAACAAGTAGTATATCTCAGCCAGTGCACTGACTGCTCCAATAACAATTATGTGGTTGAATCAAGACAATCACTTCACTCTCAAATGAACTCGGAAAGGAAAATGATAACAGACAAAAATCACCCTATCACCTGGCACCTGTGGGTGATCACTCTTCACAAAGTGATCACTCCATAGCTGACCTATCAGTGCTCTTCTTCAAATGAAACCTGCACAACACTTGTTTAAAAGATTAGCCTGTGGAAGTTTAAATTTGTAATCTGCTAGACACTAAAAATCACGAACTGAATAGACACACTGGATTTATAACTCCTTCTCTTTGTTATATGACTGCAGAGGTGTTAATAGGCCACTCTACCTTGAATGGTCCCTTAGAATATTTGCTAACTATATATGCTAAACAATCTGTTTCATGCTGCTGTGTTACTGGGAGTACCTTTCCAAGACCTGAAGCTTGTCTCAAAAGCTTGTCTCTCTCACCTACAGATTTGATCTAACAAAAGATATGACCTCTCTCACCTTCTCTCTTTTTCAACCTAAAAATTCTTCTAAGAGTTTTCTGTATACACTTTCCTAGGGAGCTTTCAAGGGCAAAGATGGAAAGCAATTCTACTATGTACAACTGAACCCTGAGTCTTCAGTACTGTAGTACAGACACTGCTACAGGAGTCACTACGGCTGCGTCTACACTTGTAAATTAAGTCGACTTAAGCTTGCTTAAATCGACTTAATTTACCCTGCACCTACACTACAGTTTCCTTAAGTTGACTTAAGCAGCTTGCTTAAGTCGACTTAAGGAAAATAAAGTCGACAATGGAAATTAAGTCGACTTTATAACACCTCCTTTGAATTCGACCTATGGCTTAAGTCGACCCTAGGGAGTCGACTTAAGCCAGTGTAGATGTGGGTAGCCCTAAATCAACTTAGGGCTACGCCAGGACTACACCAATGCCCTCCCTGCTGGGGGGGGGGCACAAGGGGAGCCTGGCATGCCCCCCCCACAGGGCAGGGCAGAGCCCTGCCCACTCTGCCTCTATGCCCTGCCAGGATCCCTGACCATCCTTGCCCCATTGTACCTATGTACAATGGGGCAAAGGCTGAGCCCCCGGCATTGGGCAAGGGGTGCCCCCCTGCCCCCATGGACCTCCCCTAGGTCCCCCTAAGCCCCTAGATATCGACCTAGGCATCCAGTGTGGATGCTCTAGGTCAACTTTCTAAGTTCCCCTTTAAGTCAACTTTAATTTTAAGTGTAGATGCACTAAATCAACTTAAATTAACAAGTGTTGACATAGCCTACATTAGCTGGTAGCAGGGGAAAGCTATTATCTCAAAGTGTAGGGGATGAGAATGGGACTCTGACCAACTCCAGGTGGTACTCGAGGGAGGGGAGCCTGACCCATCCGTTTCTTCCCTGCACGTTGGTAGATGAGAACTCTTGCCTTATGTGGCCCCCACGGAGTGGTGGCATGGGCCACTCGGGCCACATGGCGGGTCCAGAAGGACTTACAGATAGCATTCAGCTTGACTTTCTCCAACATGCACCAATTTAGGGGAGAGGCGCTCCTCCCTATGCAGTGCCACAAGGATGGGAAGGGATGCTGGTGGCATGTGCTGGGTTCAGGTGAGAGGACCAGGGAAGCCTGGCTCTCTCTCCCCACCACCCTCTACGCAGAGGCATTGGCTGCTGCTGTTGTTTGGTGACAATATAGACCAGCACCTTTGAATGTTCAGTCATTTTGACAAGCTGCCAAAACGTTCAAGAGGAACATGAAGTGAGATAATAATGTGGCAATTTTTAACTCTTTACAACTCAAATAAATCTTAATGGAATTTCACAGGACAAAGAAGAGGCACTTCTGTAGCCTGAAGGAATTCTCCATGCCAAATTCCAAAGCCTAGCTGCTAATAAGAGAGGTGTTGGGAGTTTCTTAAAGAAGATATTACGATAATCCTTCCTAATGGAATATGTTAGATAATTTAAATAGAGGGGTCCATCCTGTCTCCTCCTATAATCTATATTGTTAACATTATAATTATTTTCTAGCAATGCATTTTGTTGTTTAGAACATTAAAACTATTTAACAAAACCATCACTGATACTCAAAATCTGTTGCAGGTGCTTAGTCAGATAAAGACAAGCATCAGTACTCATCAATGTAATGATAATGGATTATATCCCAGTAGGTGGCTGTTATTTTTGATACAGGCTTAAGTGATGAGGAGGAGAAGGAGGAAGAGATGGCATCAGGTCTTTTCCTTCACTTGCCGAGTCCTCTTCAGGAGAAGCTTTTCAAGTTCCCAAACAATAAACATTCCCTTAATTTATTTTCCTGTGATTTAACCATTTTTCTCAGGGCCCCCCTGTGCTTCTACCTTTTACCACTGAGTGAACACAATGTTCAGCTCTAACCACTATTCGTGTTTCTCCACTCAGCCTGCCTGCTATTAATGACTGTGAACTCATACTCTTTTCTCTACTTCACTTTTAAAACTTGCTTCCTGGAGCACATGAGAAAAAAATAACCAATACCTCCCAGAACCAAAAAACTGTTACATTATTAGGGAAATAGCTAGTGTAACCCTCCTCCGGGCCAAGACAGCAGCAGCAAAGGGCCGAGTTCTATATCTAGGGGTTCCCAAACAATGTTACAACACGAACTGGCTCAAGCCCCCACCCAGGCAGATTCATCCATATACAGTGAAATTGTGCTAATGCAGAGACAAGCCCATGCAAATCGGTGCCCCCCTTGTTTAGCTGCTAAGCAAGAGAAGTGCTCAACCTCTAGACCTTGCTTACACTGGTAAGCTCTACACTTTCTCCATCTCTGCTGTTTCCCCGAGCAATATAAACTTTGTTGTCTTGGTTAACTTTTTTTCCTCCTGTAGAGTATCAGTAAGGCTTCGGCGAACATAGCATCTTGCCAGAACATTTTCTACAAGAATCATAATTATACCCAAGTTATGAGAGAATTGGAAGATGATTAATTCTGCAAGGCCTCAAATTGCAGAAGCAGAAAGGAAGGGATGGCTTGTATATACATTTCTTGCTTAAGATTACACAGGAAGTCTGTGGCACAGCTACGAACTGAGCCCAGATTTCCCGAGTGCTTGTCCAGTAAGCTAACCTCAATGTCCCATCTGTAGAATATAGATTACAACACATTCTTTCTTCAACTTTTTGGGGAAAGGATTCTTGATTAACACACCTGTACAGCACCTAGCATGTCGAGGCCCTGATCTCAGTTGGGGCCTGTCAGCTCCTTATCCTCCATACATGTCCGGCACAGGAAAATAGGCCTCAGACAAACCAGTCAAACTGGCTGGACACAATTATAGATCTGGCTGATAAAGAAAACTGGATATTTAGATTTCTCCGAGGCATTTGAATAATTCTCACAGCACACTGTAATTAAAAATGTACATTAATATGGAATTAATGATGCACACATTAAATGGCTTAAAAACAGGCTCAGGTCTCAAAACATTGATGGCAGATTTCAAAATACTGGTGTTAATGGGGAGCTATAAGTAAGCAGAGCTGTTTCTAGCTACATCTCCTAGGCTATGTCTACACTTATAAAGTTAAGTCACCTCTGTTAAGTCGACTTAACAGATTAGCTACATATTAAGCTGATTTAAGTTGACCTTGTTAAGTTGACTTAACAGTAGACATAGCCGTCCACACTGGCTTTAAGGTGACTTAATAAGGTTGACTTAGAGCTATTCCCCATCCACATTGGCTTTAAGTCAACTTAAGAAGTCGGCTTAAGGCTTAAGTCGACCTTCAGAGGTGGGGTTATTAAGTAGACTTAAGCTGTTATTAAATCGACTTAAGGAAGCGCTTAACTCAACTTAATAAAAGCCTAGTGTGGACGCGGCTTTGTGTAGGTCCTTAAATTGACCTAAGTTGCCAGTATAGATGCACCCCTAGCGATCAGTTCTTGGGCCAATGATATTCATTATGTTAATCAACCTAAATAATGATGTAAAATCTTTTCTGTTAAAGTTTGCAGATGACAGCGATTGGTAGGAAAGTAAAAAAATGAGAAGGACATATTTTTGCTGGCATGTTTTGAATGGTCTGGTAAAATAGTCATAATACAAGAAAGTGTTTTAATATAGCCAAATACAAGGTAATACATCTGGGAACAAAGAACACAAGTTACACATATAAGATGGGAGTCTATCCTGGAAAGCAATGATTCAGAAATGGATTTAGGGGTCATCCTAGATCACCACCTCAGCACAAATCCTCAGTGAAATGGTGTGGCTCAGAAAGGCTAATGTTATCCATGGATTTTTTTTTTTTTTAAAGAAAGCAATATTAAGTATAACTAGTGAAGTGGTCTATTTCTGTGCACTACACTGGTAAGATCACTATTAAATACCATGTACCTTTCTGGTATCCACATTACAAGCTTGCTGTGAAATAATAGAAAGAGTTCAAAAACACCATACAAATAGTCTAAGGGGAGGAAAACAAGCCATATAATAAACAAGGAGTCCTGCGGTACTTTTAAAGACTAACAAATTTATTTATCACATGAGCTTTCGTGGACACATTACTACTTCATCAAAAGCACGAAATAGAAACTACAGATGTAGGTGAACACACAAATGCAGAGAAGGGTAAGTCACAAAATCAGCTCAGACTTTTTCAACAAACCAGGCAAGTTGTTTTGATTCAAACACTGTGGAACAATAGATGAGGAGGTGAGAACGTGAATCACCTTTGGTAATGAGTTAGCTATTCCAGGTCCCTATTCAAACCTAGTCTGATCGTGTCAAATTTGCATATTAATTCTAGGTCTGCTTTTTTTTCATTGGAGACTGGTTTTAAAGATTTTCTGTTGAAGCACTGTAACTGTCATGTCCTTTACAAAATATCCATTCTTGATGTCTGAGGCGTCCATTTATTCTTTTGCACAGAGACAGTCCAGTTTGGCCAATGAAAGCTCATGCAATTAAAAAAAATTGTAGAATAAATGGAAACAAATCGGACATCAAGAATGGTAACATTCAAAAACCAATAGGGGAGCACGTCAGCCTCCCTGGATATTCTGTAAAGAACATGACAGCTACAGTGCTTCAACATTACCAAAGGTAATTCACATTCTCACCTCCTCAGTTATTGTTCCACACTGTTTGAATCAAAACAATTTGCTTGGTTTGTTGAAAAAGTCTGAGCTGACTTTGTGACTTACCCTTTTCTGCATTTGTGTGTTCACCTACATCCTGTAGTTTCCATTTTGTGCATTTGATGAAGTGGGATAGTGTCTATGAAAGGTCATGCAATAAATAAATTTGCTGCAATGAGCCTTATAATGTGAGGCTTAAGGAGCTCAATTTATTCAGCTCATCAAAAAGAAAGTTGAGAGGTGACTTGGTCCCTCTGTCTCATATTTACCCATGGAAAAGATACCTGATAGTGGGGACCTTTCAATCTTGCTGACAAAGCCATACAAAGATGCAATGGCTGAAAGTTGAAGTTAGACAAATTAAAGATGCAATATTCTTGCTAGGAGGATAATTAAAAAGTGGAACAGTTTACCAGTGGAGATAACAGACTCACCATCACTTGGAGTCTTTAAAATGAGATTAGCTACTTTTCTAAAATATATGTTTTAACCGAGTTTTTGGGAGAAATTCTACAGCCTCTGTATTGTACAGAAGAGGAGGAACTAGATGGTTGTGGTGATCCCTTCTAGCCTTGGAATTTGTGGATCTATGAATTTGCATGTCCAACTCCTTACTTCATGCTCCCTGGACAGAACGGAATTACCTGAATTGTCTTCAACATGTTCACAACATTTGCAGCGCTGCATTAAGACAATGTATTGTGTTTTATATTTTGTACTTTCCTCTGAAGTATCAGAGTTTGCTCACAGCTGGAGATGGCTGGTAGGATGGTCCACTGATCTGAGGTGATATAGAGAATCTTCTTTCTAGATGCTTGGCTGGTGTGTCTTGCTCATGTGCTCCGGGTTGTACTGATTGACTAATTGAGGTGAATAAGGAATTTTCCGCTAGTTCAGATTGGCATGGACCTTAAGGAGCTTTTACCTTCCTTCACAGCATAGGGTGTGGTTCATATGCTGGGATTATCTGGCCATATTTCACTTAATCAATAATAGGGTCCTCAGACATTAGTGGCACCAATACTTCTTCTGTTCTGTGCCTCTTCAGGACAGAAGTGTTTTAGTCTAACTAAAGATTACAGCGTACGGGGTTTCTGCATATAATTTAATGGCCTACAGGAGGTCAGACTGTAAGAACTAATGGTCCCTTCTGGCCTTAAATTATATGAAACATAACCGTGCTTATGGCTGAGTGATAATTCCTGAGTGATTATTTTCTCAACAGGATGACTCATGGAAACATCTTGACACAAAAGTAAAAATATTTTTTTAAATTGGAGAAGAATGACTTACAATGGCTGATAAAGAGCTTCATCTGCTTGTGGTTAATTAGCAGTGTCATTTCCCCGAAGTAGTGTGAATTATTCTGCTATAGGGGCAAGCCTAAAAATAATGAAGTTATTCAACTTGTTTACATGCAGCAACAGACAGACTCATTTTCCCTCATTTTGAAATCAGTCTACCATGGTGGGATTGAAAATTCAAACTTAATATCTGCTAGGTTTGTGTTCTCTTTAGGGAAGCTGTGAAAAGAATCTAAAGGAAAAAAGGAGAAAATGGAGCAGAGGAAACACAAATACAGAGAGACAATAGGAGAAAAAATAATGAAAAGATAACCACAGTGTGTTACCCACTTGTGCTAACCTAACTTCTGGGTACTCTTCTAAATAAATAAACAAGTGCTTAATTTTATAATTAGTATTAAGTTTATTTATACCATAGGTATCTTTAGGTAGAAGATATCTTGATGTTTCAAACTAACATCTGATTTGTAAAATAAATTTTGGTTTAAATGACAAGACAATGGTTGACAAACTTGCAAACACCTTCCCCAAATTCAAGTGCTACACCACCGCAACGTCCGTAGGACTTGCTCATCTCTCCCACTGGCTTTTTCTTTGCAAGCCACAGCACATTTAAATGTCTTATCCTTGCTTTCTGCCATGCTGTCTGGAGTGGCTCATGAGCCAGAGTGCTAACTTCAGGGCACATTGTCAAAAGCAGAGCAAAAACCCTAAACTGGTGGTATGTTCTGCAATTATATTTCATCTACCCAATAACAAATGTGAACTCCTAGATCACTATAACAGTCTTACCATGGAGTCATAAACAGTCCCTTTGGGATTCCACCACATCTTGCCACTCAAGAGACCAGTCGCTTACCTGAGAGAAATGTGTATCTTAGATCTCACATCAATGACAGTATCTATAGCCAACCCTGTGATAAACTAACCATGGGTTTATTAACTAGGAAGAAGTATTAAGAGAGTTATTTACAGGCAAAGGCAAGCAAGATATATGCACAAATGAGTTCCAATCTATGATTCAAAAATTGACGGAAAAGTAGTAATCTGTCACCTTAACCCAAGTTGACTTTGGGGATATCAGATTTTTGTTTATGAGTCCAAACAAAAAGAAATGTAACCTAGCTGTTAGCTATTTTTAATTCCCTATTCCAGCAATGAAACTAATGGGATGAGGCCTTCTGCATGTACTTCTCCATAGGTGGACAGGGCAATGATCAAAGTTCTGTCCTACCATGGTCTACTTAAATTTTTGGTAGTCCTCCTGGATGAGAGGGGGAAGACATTCTTCCTTTTTGAGTTCACTAGTTCAGAGCAGGCAGTTTTACAAATTTATTTTTACTTCTAGCATGGAATGTAGACATTACAAGTGAGATTAATGCATGCAGCAATATACAAATTTTCACAGAGTTTAAATACAAGCTTATACGACTAATACCTATTTTGAATAAAAGTAACACAGAGGTGAGCTGGTTTGATTTCCAGCTATCAATTGGTCAGTTCCTAGCTAATGACTATGGCCTTGGCCAGAGCTGGCACTTCATTTACAAGCATCACATTTTCAATGTCCTGATTTCTACTATTGCCTATATTCAAATCTCATTTCTTATCCTTCATCCTTCTCATTCCCTAGTCTTATTTCCACTATTGTGATTTCTTTTATCCTGCCTCCACTGTATATAATGACCTGCCTGAGCATGACATTAGGAAAGACCCATGCTCTGGGTCTCCCAATGTGGCTTTTCTTTTACTATGTCAAATATATTCATGTTTGTAAAATCTTGGGCTATGTCTACACTGGTAAGTTAGTTTGAATTAGGGAGGCTTAATTCAACCTAACTTAAGCCTTGTCCGCACCAAGCTCCCATTAGTTCGAATTAAAGGTTTCCTTAATTCAAATTAATAAAGCCCGGCTGTTAGTTCAACTTAATGCTAAATTCGAACTTATTAATTCAAACTAAGTCCAGTGTGGCCGCATTAGTTCATACTAAGTGATTAGTTCGAACTAACTGGCATCCTGACCTTCCTTCCAGGGTTCCTGGCTCCAGGAAGAGCCCACCCTGGGCTACCAAAGGCAGGTCAAAGCCCTGCCAATCCTGCATCCCAGAGCTGGCCAGAACAGCCATCTTGCAAAGATGTCTCAAGAGAGCCACAGCAGCCAGCAGCGATGCTGGGCCCCAGCCTGGACCCACGAGGAGATCCTCCCACTCCTCGCCATCTGGGGGGAGGAGGCAATGCTTGCTCGGTTGTGGGGCACCCACCGCAACCAGGTGGTGTACGCAGACATCGCCTGGGCCCTGGCGGAGAAGGGGCACACCCACGACACAGAGCAGATGCGGGTGAAGATCAAGGACCTCTGCCAGCACTACACCAAGGCCCAGGAGGAGAGGCTGCATCCGGGTGCAGCTCCCTTCGCCAGCTGCCCCTACTACATTGAGCTGCATGCCTTTCTGGGGGCAGGAGAGCACCGGGCTCCCAGCCCACACCCTGGATTCCACCGAGCCACCCTCCCTGGGCAAAAACCAGGAGGAGGGCTCGGTGGATGAGGATGTGATATTGGAGCCGGGAGACACCAGGCACCTGGAGGGTACCCCACCAGACCCAGACCCCTGGAGCCAGCCCCGAGCTGATCCCAGCCCCGGAGCAGGAGCGGGAGCAGGCTCTCCCTGAGGCGGAAGACCTTGGTGAGGGGACATCACACCAGGCACCTGCAGCACCTGCTGGTGAGTGCTCCCTTCCTGTAGGCAGGGCTGGCCATGCCTGTGGGACAGGCACTGTGGGGGGACATGGCCCAGGGACGGGAAGAGTCCCGGGGACGGGGGGTCATGGAGGCTGCTGATCTCACTTCCTGTTTTATTGGGATTGGCTGGGAAAATGGGCCCTTCTCAGGTGCCATGTTGGTACACTTCCCATGACGCACCCCTCCTAAGTCAACCTAGCAAGTGCCTGCATGGACATGCTAGTTTGACTTTGAATTCTGGTGTGGACGAACTAGTTCAAATTAGTTAATTCGAATTAAATCAACTTAAATTTGAATTAACTAAGTTGAATTAGCATTTTTAGGTGTAGACATAGCCTTGGTGATTCTCAGAAGCAGAGGCAAAGTGTGTGGCGGGGAGGGGGGGCAGGGCAGGTGGGTTATGCCATTCCACCCAATTTGCTGCTTGGCTTATACTGAGCATGCTCACACAGACTGAGCATGCTCAGTAACACTGCTGAAGCCAGCTGCTCTCAGTCTTCCCTCCCCACTATTGGCAGGCATGGGTCACCTCTGCTTGGAAGCCATTGGTGTCGTCAGCAGCAAAGTGATTTTGGAGGCAATTCTGAGGTAGCTTCCTTTTTTGCATATGGTTTTTATTTAACTATGACATTATGATGCCATCATTCTGTAATGGGCTGTGGGCCCTGTGTTCCTTTCTTAGTGGAACAATCTGTGAGGAGATCCATGAAAGGAACTTCATGAAAGTTTCATCCCCTATTGCCCCTTTGTCTAGAGGAGGGAATGATCACCGGTTTGCTACTGTTAATTTAAACAGAATACAGCCTTTGTTTTTTTCTTGTCAACACTGAATCTGATTTATAAAACCTTTAGTTTATAGTTTAGTAGGATGGGATCCTGAGGTCCAAACTGAGATTGGGATTGCACTATGCTAGGCAATGTGCAAACACATAGTAAGATATAGTTCTTGCCTGAAGCTATCAAAGTCTAAATAGAGAAGGCACATGAACGGTAAGAAGGGAAATGACTTGTCTGAGATAACACAGCAGGAGGCAGGAATAAGAACCCAGGTGTTCTGAACCTTGGTGCAGTGCTCTATTCACGAGGCAACATTATCCAGGATAATCTTGTAATGTAATTTTTTTTCTTTTAAGTTTTATAAACCCCTGCTTTGTGAAAACAGTAACTTTTTAAAGTATGTATCCTTCTTTCTTACCCCATGAGATGGAGCCCAACAGGAACAGTGCTTTGGAACCACTCGGGCAGAAGCCAGGCAGGACTCAAGTACTTTGAATCTGCTCCCCTGGTCTCCACACACCAGTGCAGCTGCTTCCTGAATCTGGTCTCAGAGCATCCAGCATCTCCTGCTCTGCCTGAGCTCCCTTGGGCAGGACCCTGGGGAGCTCCTACACATTCCCAAAAGCGACATGCACCCCCACTTTGCAGTCGGAAGCAATTCACAGCCAGTGTGGAAGTCAGAAAGGTTTATTAGTGCTCAGGATCACAGCATAGAAAGACTTTGTTAGCAGTTGAATCAAAAGTTACAGCAATGACCAACCAATGGGCCTCAGAGTCCACATTCTCAGGCCCGGATCCCCTGAGCTCCCTTATGGGGGACTGGTCCTTCCAGTCAGCCATCCTCCAAGGTCCTCATCTTGCCTTTCCCCCATCCTTTATCTCCTTCCTGGGCAAGTTTCTATTCTTCCTTGTCTCTGTCTGCTGCAACCTGTTGCAGCAGGTTGACCCAGGGCAGAGGTCCTGGCTCTCATCTGCATAAACATGGCTGGGGAAGGACCATCCACTCTCTAGTTCCCTCTGCAGTGTTCACACACCCTGGTCCCAACACCAAAATACATGAGTAACATATGGGGGAAAATGAAGCACAGACACAGCACTCAGAGACAACCCAAGAATATCTGTACTTTGTCACACCCCACATTACACCGTAACTTGAATCATTCCTTGAGACCAAATAGAGTCAACTCCCCAATCATCTGATAGACAAAATGACAACTGAGCTCAGTGAATCCAAACAGATCAAGCCAGACTCCCATGGAATGAACAAAGATAATTCCTGCCTACTCATTTTTAATGAGCAGGCATGAAAGGTGTGATGGCTGCACAATGAAATGCCTCTCCATAGAATTCTGGGAACATTTAACTGCTGGTCTTTGGGCATTAAAAAAAAAATCAAGAAAAATAGGAAGAGAGCCCTCGTTACAGGGCTAAAAAAAAAGCATTTGGAAACTTCTCCTTAATAAACCAAACACCAAATTAATTTCACAAGAGGCCCTTTCTGTGTAAAGCTGCTTCTTTCGCTGTGGTGCTGGTGATAAGTATTCTTTTAACATGGAAATTACCACTGTGGAACTGCCAGTATGTGATCTCAGATCACTCTTTTGGCTTTGAAATTCAAACCTAATAGATATCCTGCCAAGTAATTCAATGTTAGAATCCAAGAAAACTTAGCCCGGTGCTAAGCTATTGCTAATCAGGGGCTGTCCCTCAATACCTGAATGGGCGGATTCTGCAAATGAAAGAAAAGAGGGGTATCTAAGAAACTTTGCTCATTTTGATGCCCAGCTGCAGCAATTTTCCACTATAAGCAGTCAAAAAGAATAAAGTGAAGAAGGCAGCTGTACGGGAATATAGGCACATTTGCAAGATGCTCTATGTGTGTTTTTTTCCCCCTAAATGCAATGTGAGTGCAGTGTGACTAATTACACCAGAGAGAAAAGCAGAAGCTCTCTAGTTAAAGTATTTGGATAATCATGTTTACTGCGGGGAAAGTATGTCTGCATTAAATAAGTCAAAACACAGTGCGTAAAATCTGGAATGACTTCGTAAGCACCTCAAGAGAGAGTAAGATGTAGAAATGATATAAGTCTCATTTGTCCAACTAGAAGCACTATCAGAAAAGATAAACCATCTGCTTCAACTAACTCAGCTCCACTTCAAAATGCTAATCACACGGGAGGATGATTAAACTCCCCCCACCCCCACTTTGTCAGCTATTGTGTTGTTAAGCAGCTCAGCAAAGATGATTCTACACACCAAACAGGAGGAAAGTCCTAAGGAATGGGCCTCATCTGCCTCTGCCTGCTTTTTCCTAAACCTTCACATTTGACTGACTCAAAAGTGTTTCATGAAGGAGGTATGTAGTCAAATATACTGGCCCAAATTTATCAACCAGATTGGAGAGTTTATCTAGCTACCACATTTTCCTACTTCAAATCCCTCCTTATAATTCTTCTTTACCATGACTGCTACCAAAAAAAAAAAAAAAAAAAACAGCCAATGGCTATGTTGCAGGATTGCTGAGACCATAGCCCATCATGCTGGCCTGTTCTGTGTCAGTAACTATCTATTGTCTCTTCTCTTATATTTGATTGTAAATTATTTGGGACAGGGATTTGCTTTTTGTTCTGCATTTGTACAATGCCTAGAACAGTGGGGTCCTAGTCCCAGATCTTAGTTGTCTGAATCATTTAGGCTATGTCTACACTAGAAAAGGTTAGGTCGACTTTCTTAAGTCGATTTAATAAGGTTGACTTTGTCGACTTAAAGTCAACCTTATTAAGTCGACTTAACAAAGTGGCTACCCTGAACGTGGACTTAGTAAAGCGACCTAACTGCCCTTAAGTCGACTTAATAAAGTTGACTTAAGGGTTAATCCATGTCCACATTGTGCTTAAATCGACCTAAGGAGTCGACTTAAGGTTAGGGTGACCTAACCTGCAGTTCTTACTAAGTCGACTTAAGCTTTCATTAAGTCGACTTAAGGAATTTCTTAAGTTGACTTAATGAAAGTCCAGTGTGGAGGGGGATTAATTTAGGTTGACTTAAAGCTACTTAAGTCGACCTAAATTGCCAGTGTAGACATAACCTTACATACTAACTGTGGCTACCAACCGGTAAGAGCAAACAGTTTCAGAGGCTTCTCAGTGGTTTTAAAGCCCCAACTCTAAAAATACCTAAGGAAAGCCAGAGCTATAATTCCAGAGCTACTCTGTTGTTGCCCTTAGAGTTCTAGGAATTCCCCCATTTTAGTCTGTATTTATATATATTGTATTCCTGATAGCAGTAGACCAAAAACTGCCAACAACAGGAATACAAGATGCTCATTGCTACTTTGCAAACAGACCTTTGACAAGTGTATTTGCTGGAACGTTTATACTTTGTTCCTGAAGAATATATCACATATATTCATAGCGCCCCACTGATGAAGGTCACCTCTAGCAGGGAAGACTTACCTGTGTACAGAGACTCATGTGGACACCATAGGAAACAGGGAAATCTTCAGCTGGTAGAAGAATTCTAAGAAGCACACAATTTGCTTTTAGCACATTATTGTTCTCAAGTGGATGCAACTTGAGGCTGTCTAGCACTTTCCATTTGCTTTTTTGGTCCAACCATTCCTGAATAGTACCTGGGGTACTTCTTGTTATGCAGGTATCTGAAGGATTGGGCTTTATAATGACATGCCCTTCCCTCTTGAAGTTGGACCTAAGCTGCTTTCTCAGGAGCCAGCTCCCTCCCTGGGGAATTTTTAATGAATCTGTAAACTCACGGGTTGTACCATATGACTGAAGAATTGCTAATATAGTTCCTATTTTCAAGAAAGGGAATAAAAGTGATCCGGGTAACTACAGGCCTGTTCATTTGACCTCAGCAGTATGCAAGGTCTTGGGAAAAAAATTGAAAGAGAAAGTACTTAAAGATATCGAGGTTAATAGTAACTGGGATAAAAAACAACATGGCTTTACAAAAGGTAGATCATGCCAGACCAACCTCATTTCCTTTTTTTTTTTGAGAAGATAACAGATTTTTTGGACAAAGGGCATGTGGTGGACCTAATTTACTTAGCTTTCAGCAAGGCATTTGATACAGTTCCATATAGGGATTTCACTCCTCCAGCTCAGGCTTCAAATCTAGATCATTCCATTTGTTCTCTGAATCATGCAGCCAGCTTCTTTCTGTTTCAGCTGCACTGGCAGTCAAAAGGTTCCCTGTTTCAGAAATCATGCTCCAGTGTACGTTTTCTGTACCTTCCAGCCTGTAGTTTTAAAAGTTCTTACAAACTTCATGTAATGAAGCCCAGGACAGACAGAGGCTGCAGCTTCACTGAGAAGTAGGAAGTTTGTTACCCATCTCTGCATTTAAACCCTTTATTATGAAGAGGACCTAACTTGAAACTAGCCTGCTCATCTGTCAGATATTTCACAGTACCAAGAGTAGAAAGCTCAGCATGCTGGAAGACAAAGTGAGAGGTAACATTGTAATAACTGCTACAGTGCCTGTGTAACTTCAAGTAAAATCCCCCCTACTCCACCCCCGAGAATCAGGGGAAATGCTGGATATTCCTAGAAAAAGCTCAAACAGTAATTTGAATTGTATATGGAAGCCACAGGGGGCAAATAAACTGGAGCAAGAGGAAAAGATTGTTCTGCTCTTAACAGTGGCAGACCCAGAAGCCCTAGAGGTAACCAATGTATTCCATACAGAAGATGGTGGGGGGAGAGAGAGAAAGATTTTGCAGAAATCATGAAAACATTTAAGGATAATTGTATATGCCTAGAAATAATGTGATTTATGAGACCTATATGTTGAAGAAGACAACACAGAATGAAAGGGAAACAGAGAAGTTTGTCACAGATTAAAACTAAAATGTCAGGACCATGAATATGGAATATTTAAATATCTCTTTTATTAAAGACCAGATTGTCCTGGAATGTAGCAATAGAAAAGTCCAAGAACACTTACTAAAAGAGAGATATCTGACACTAGGAAGAACAATAAGTGTATGCTACGCAGCAAAACAGAAACACAAATAGAAAGGCACAGAACTCATTACTGTGAGTACTATAGTAGCCAAATCAGCAAAGGAAAAGTTCACAGAAACTAGGCTGGTTAAAGACAGAAACATGGAAAGCAGGAAATAATGACAGCGAAAAGACAATCAGCATAAGTATTTGAAATGCTGAGCGTTTGAGGAAATAGGTAGAAACTTTAATTAATCCAACCATTATGTTAAAATGTGCAGCAAAAGCAGAAAACTGCCTATGTTTAGTGCAGAAAGGGATTCCTCAAGTGAAGAGAAGGAGCTGGTTTTAAGCACAATAATGGAAACCTAGTATTGACTAATTGAAAGATTCACAAAAGGCACATTTGACATACAAGATAAACACTGGGGCACAAGTAAATGTAACAATGGAAGTTGAAGTACAGAGATGTAAGGAACACATACAAATAGAAGAGTCAAAAGTGCCTATGGAAAACTATGTTGGAAAAACAATTCCACCATCACTTGAAAACAGAGGGAAAAATGATAAAGCAAGACTATAGTGTACCCAGAGGCCAACAACCAGCCTGTGTTCTATACCATGTGAGGTGCTTGCTCTCATTGGCTATGTCTACACTGGCAATTTAAGTCAACTTAAGGAGGCTTAAGTCAACTTAAATTAAGCCATGTCCACACTAGGCTTTCATTAAGTCAACTTAAGAAATTCCTTAAGTCGACTTAAGGGTGGTTAGGTCGCCTTAACAAAGTGGACTAAGTCGACTTAAAGCTAAGTCAACTTAGTCCACTTTGTTAAGTCAAATTTAATAAGGTTGGCTTTAAGTCAACTTACAGTCAACCTTATTAAAGTCGACTTAACTTTTCTAGGGTAGACATAGCCATTAAGAGGATGTGTACCTTAGAGAGACAGAAAAACAAAGTCGAACCAGATGCCATAGTAGCAATAGTAGCTCGATGTCTGGTTGGCAACCGGTAACGAGTGGAGTGCCCCAGGGGTCGGTTCTATTCAACATCTTCATTAATGATCTTGATGATGGAATAGAATGCGTGCTTAGTAAGTTTGCGGATGACACCAAGTTGGGGGGAATGGTAGATACTCTGGAGGGCAGGGACAGGATCCAGGGAGACTTGGACAAATTGGAACACTGGGCCGAAAGAAACCTCATGAGGTTCAACAAAGACAAGAGCAAAGTCCTGCACTTAGGACGGAAAAATCCCATGCACTACTACAGGCTGGGGACCGATCGGCTAAGTAGCAGCGCTGTAGAAAAGGATCTGGGAGTTATGGTGGACGGGAAGATGAATATGAGCCAACAGTGTGCCCTTGTTGCCAAAAAGGCCAATGGCATATTAGGCTGCATCAGTAGGAGTATTGCCAGCAGATCGAGGGATGTGATAATTCCCCTCTATTCGACACTGGTCAGGCCGCATCTGGAGTACTGTGTCCAGTTTTGGGCTCCCCACTACAGAAAGGATGTGGACAAATTAGAAAGAGTCCAGCGGAGGGCAACAAAAATAATTAGGGGGCTGGGGCACATGACTTATGAGGAGAGACTGAAGGAACTAGGCTTATTTAGTCTAGAGAAGAGAAGACTGAGGGGAGATTTGATAGCAACCTTCAACTACTTGAAGGGTTGCTCCAAAGAGGAGGGAGCTAGGCTGTTCTCGAGGGTAACAGAGGACAGAACAAGGAGCAATGGTTTCAAATTACAGCTGGGGAGGTCAAGGTTGGATATTAGGAAAAACTTTCTCACTAGGAGGGTGGTGAAGCATTGGAATGGGCTATCTAGGGAGGTGGTAGAATCTTCATCTTTGGAGATTTTTAAGGCTCGGTTAGACAAAACTCTGGCTGGGATAATTTAGGGGGAGTGGTCCTGCTTTTTAGCAGGGGGTTGGACTAGATGACCTCGTGAGGTCCCTTCCAACCCTATTATTCTATGATTCTATGAATAGCATCATATGAAGATACATTCACTGGAAATGGGAGCTTCCTAGTAATATAGAAGATACAGTTAAGAGAAGATGCAGAACCTGTGTGTCGTACATGCTACATGAAAAGTACAAGCCTTAATGAAGAGGCTAGAAGATGACCTGAGAAACACGACAGTAAATGGTATCATTTAGAGAATAGAAGAACCAAGACACGGGGGTTCATTCCTTATTAATTGTAAAGAAAGGAGAGGGACTTGAGCTGTGTATGGACCCTACGGAGCTAAACAAAAACATAAAGTGAACACTTCCACTTGCCCACAAGAAGTGAAATATTGTCTGAGTTGGCAGGAGTCAAATTCTTCAGCAAATTAATTGCAGCAGCAAGATTTTGGCAGATTCCTCTGAACACTAAGAGCTCTAAAAGCTGAACTTTCAATACACCATTTAGCAGAAACTGTGCCCTCAACTGCCTTTTGGAATATGTTCAGTTCCAGAAATATTTCACCCCACAGCGAGAAAAGTTATAGGCTATGTCTACACTGGCAAGTTAGTTCGAATTAAGGAAGCTTAATTCAAACTAACTTAAGCCTTGGCCACACTAGGCTTTCATTAGTTCGAAATAAGGGCTTCCTTAATTCGAACTAATAAATTCGATTATACCTTTTGAACTAACGCTTAATTCGAACTAGTTAGTTCAAATTAAGTCAATGTGGCCATGTTAGTTCAAACTAATTGCTTAGTTCGAACTAACCAGCACATTGAACTTAATGCAACTGACTAAAATTCCAGTGGGGCCATGCTAGTTCGAATTCGAACTAACTAAAATTAGTTTGAATTAGTTAGTTCGAATTAACTAATTCAAACTAACTTTGTTAAGTGTAGACATAGCCATAGAGACTCTTTAAGTGTGAAAATATACATGGGTGACATAACTTGGAAAAACAACAAAAGTCCTGTGGCACCTTAAAGACTAACAAATTTCTTCAGGCATAAGCTTTTGTGGGCTGCAACCCACTTCATCAGATGCAATAACAATTTGGGGGCAAAACTGCCATTGAACAACAGGAACAACTGAGCAGAGTACTGGAAACTAAGATCTAATTACCTTACACTGAAAAAGGCCAAACATCAATTTCAAACAACCGAAAACATACTTTGGAGAGAGGCTGACCTCAAATGGAATCTTGTCCCATAAATCAAAGACTGATGCAATATAAGCATGCCAAGAACCTGCAGAAAGGGAATTCAAAGGCTGCTAGATATGTTGAATTATGTCAGCAAATTCAAAGTAAATGATACAGCTCACACAACTCACCCAAGACACGTCCTCCACAAAGTCATCCATGGGCAAGAATACCAGAGCCTGGAAGAGTTCACTGATATAAAGCACATTCTGACATCATCTCTGGTGCTGCAATTTTTTGACCTACTGAAAGACATCAAACTATCCACAGATGCCTCACAAAGGCTATGTCTACACTTAGAAAGTTGTCAACTTTATTAAGTCAATTTAGAGAGTCTACACTAGACTCTTAAGTTGACTTGGAGGGGTGCATTGTGGGAAGTGTGGCAGCATGGCAGCAGAGAAGGTCTCCCCTCCCCCAGCCACTCCTTCAAAAGAGGAAGTGAGCTCAGCCCCTTCCCATTGTGCCTGGCAACATGGAGCCTGAGCAGGTCATGGACCAGCCTCTGCTCCAGCGCTTTGCCAGGCAGCTGTGCGACACCTGCCAGCTAGTGGTAAGGCTGCTTTAGCTGTGGAGCAGGCCTGTCTGGCAACCCACCAGTGTGGAGGAAGACGACCGCCTGCCCCCCACCTTGCTGTCCCAGCAAGCTGCCGCGCTCACAGCAGTGCACTCCGTGCCTCATCACTTCTGGGCATGTGAGGCCAACAGCGACTGGTGGAAGCGGATGGTCCTCACCACCTGGGATGATGACCCGTGGCTGCAGAGCTTTAGGATGAGCAAGCGGACCTTCCTTGAGCTGGTCTGCAAGCTCATCCCAGTTCTGCAGCGCATGGACACCCGACTTCAACCCTCCCTGCCTGTAGACAAGCGAGTGGTCATCACTATGTGGAAGCTGGCAACCCCTGACTCCTACCGCTCCGTGGCCCAGCAGTTTGGGATCGAGAAGGCCACCATGGGGACCGCCCTCATGCAGGTCTGCAGGGCAATCAACCAGGTCCTGCTAGCGCATCTCATCACCCCGGACAACGTGCATGTATTCCTCGACGGCCTCCCTAGATTTGGCTTCCCCAACTGGGGGGCATTGTGGACACCACCCACATCCCCATCCAAGCCCTGGAACACCGCACCAGGGACTATGTCAACCACAAGGGGTACTACTCCGTGGTCCTGCAGGCCCTCGTGGACCACCGCAGAATCTTCCAGAACATCTATGTAGGCTGGCCAGGGAAGGCACACAATGCACGCATCCTGCGCAACTCTGCCTTGTACAGGTGCATGCAGGCGGGCACCTTCTTCCCCAACCACACCATCACCATCACCATTGGGGACATGCAGGTGCCCGTCCTGATCCTCGGGGATGCTGCCTACCCCTTGCTCCCCTGTCTGATGAAGCCATATATGGGGTGCACAGATGACAACAGAGACCTCTTCAATCAGAGGCTCAACCAGTGCTGCAGCATTGTCAAGCATTCAGATGCCTGAAGACTCGCTGGAGGGCCCTCCTGACTTGCCTGCAGCTCGGTGAGAGCAACTTCCCAGTGGTCGTCAGCACATGCTGTTGCCTGCACAACCTCTGGGAGCTGCGGGGGGAAAGGATCCCCCACATCTGGGAAGCTGAGGCCGAGTGGCTCGCTGTGCAGTACGAGCAGCCCAACGACACCCTGCCCGGAACTCAGCGGGTCCAGCAGCAAGCACAGCTCATCCAGGATGCGCTGAGGGCCCACTTCAACAGCTAGGAGCATTGAGGAGTGGGCCTGCTACCAGGCCCTGTCACCTCCACCACACGCCCATGCCTGCCCCCTCCCTTCCCCCATCCCCACACCAATAAAAAGCATGGCACACTGTATAACGGTGTTCAGGATTTTTATTCAGAGAGGGAAATGGGGGTTGGGAGCTGCGGGGGTTGGGAGGTTTGGGGGGAGTGAAGAGGGTTGGGGTAGTGAGGGGGGCTGGGGGGAGTGAAGAGGGTCAGGGGGAGGGGCCAGTGCTAGTGGCCTCCAGAAGGCGAGCCCCAGGCTTGCAGACGTCCGCCCCATGTCCTGGCCCACCAGCGAGGAGAGCTGCCTCTGGGGCACAGGGCGGGGCCCCGAGAGAACAGGCACTCCTCCTGGTGCTCCAGTGTAGGGTGCATGTTGTCTGGCCTTGGTGCTCCCGCCTACAGTTCCCTCACCCAAACTCCAGACATGCCACTGCACCGCTCACCTCCGGGTTCCCCCAGCCCCCACCACGCAGCCCCCAGCCTGTCTGCCCTTGTGGGAATGCCTTCCCCCCCAACCCTGCCTGTCCCTGTCCCACAGGCATGCCCAGCCCTGCCCGCAGGGAGGGAGGGAGCACTCACCAGCAGGTGCAGCAGTTGTCTGGCATGATGTACCCTCGCCTGGGTCTTCTTCGGCGGGGAGAACCTGCTCCTCTCCCTCCTCGTGTGAAGCTGTGGCCGTTGTTGAGGCAGGGATCAGCTCCAGGCTGGCAGCTGGCTTCAGGGCTGGTGAGGTGCCCTCCTGCTCCTTCTGGGCACTGGCCTCCCCCTGCTCCAGCACCACAGTCTCATCCCCTGAGCCCTCCTCCTTGTTGTCGTTGAGGGAGGGGGGCTCAGCAGAGTCGATGATGTGGGCTGGCACTCTCCTGGCCCAGACAGGCATCCAGCTGCTAGTTATATCAGCAGCTCCTGGGGGCTGCCCCTGTCCAGACTGTCTCCTCCTGGGCCTTTTGGTAGCCCTGGCGGAGGTCCTTGATCCTGATCCGGACCTGCTGGGGTGTCCCGGGTGTGGCCATTAGCAGCCAGGGCCCGGGAGATGGAGGCATACACCTCTCGGTTGTGCTGGCTGCCCTGAAACTGGGAAATGACTGCCTCATCCCCCCAAATGGCCAGCAGGTCCAGGATTTCCTGGTGACTCTAGGATGGGGTCCGCCTGCGGCGCTCTGCCATGCTCCCAAGCAGCAGGTCTGGCCAGCTCTAGGGAGCAGGGTAGCCAGGGGTGAGTCCTGCCCTGTGGTTGGCCACGGCAGGCTCTTCCTGTGCCAAGAACTCTCGGAGGGAGGTCAGAGAGGGAGGTCTGGAGGCCATGGAGGTCAACTTAGGGCTACTCTGTGTCTGCACTGGCTTACGTCAACTTAATAAGGTCGACTTAAGCATTAAGTTGACCTAAAAGGAGGTGTTATTAAGTCAACTTAACTTTTCCTTAAGTCGACTTAAGGAAATGTTTAAATTGACTTAAAGAAAGCCCAGTGTGGACGCGGAGTAGTTTAAGCCTCCTTAAGTCAACTTAATTCGTAAGTGTAGACGCACCCAAAGAGAGTTGAGAGCAGTACTATTACAGTGTCATGGGAACTGATTGGTTGTCAGTTTCATATGCATCTGTGGCTTTGACAGCCACAGAGAAGATGTACACACAAACTGGAAAACAGACACTAGGTCTGGCATATGGATGTACAAGATGTCACTACTTTCTCAACTGTCAGAGTTTCAAAGCTGAAACTGACCATAAGCCACTTACTGCAATACACAAAAGGGACTTGAAGAAACACAACCAAAGATACAGCAACTACTTTTGAAAATATAGACATATGATGTGACTCTGGATTTCGAACCTGGACCCCACTTAGTAATGCCAGATACACTAACAAGAGCATATGCTCCATCTGACAATACACAGCCTGATGATATGAAAGTATCAATAAATGTACATGTGAACATGATAAAAGCATTACATACTGTGTCTCTAGGCATATGGGGTGAAATGGAGACAGAAACAACTAAAGATGAAATGCTGCAAACAGTGATACAAGAAATAAGTAAAGGAGGAAAACATCAACACTTCCCACCTGCATATTCCCACTATAAAAAGAGCTTTCAGTAATCTCAGGAGTGCTCTTGAAGGGGACACAGATTGTGGTTCCCACAGTGATAGAATGAAAATATTGGAACGAATACATGAAGGCATCTGGGAACAATCAATTCAAAAAGGAGAATTAGAGAAGTTGTATTCTGGCTACAGATGAATAGTGACATCGAAGAAATGGTGAGCATGTGTGAAAGGTGTCAGAAGTACAGAAATTCCCTGACAAAAGAACCAATGATACTCCACAAACAACTTGAAGATCCATAGGACAAAGTTAGGATTGACATGTTCAACCTGGGAAAACATGATGACTTGGTTATAATGTTCCAAAGGGGTAGCCGTGTTAATCTAGTTCAGCAAAACAAATAAAGAATCCTGTTGCTTTTTTAAAGACTAAGTAATTTATTTGTCGCATGAGCTTTCGTAGGAGAAGAACCAACTTCATTAGATGCTTTGATAGGTTACTTTACCAATTTGCCTTCAACATAGAAAAGCAGCAACAGTTGTCAGGCACATTCAATTTCTCTTTGCACATCATGTCTACAAGGACACTAATAAATCACAACAGACTACAGTTCAAGAATAAGGAATTCCTGGACTATATTAAAATGTACAGCTTTCCTCATGAGATATCTAGTCTGAGATATCCTCAAACCAATGGATTAGCTGAATGTGGATGACTTATAGGGAAGTACTTGCTCAAAAAGCATTGGATGCAAGAGAAGATTTATATTTAGCACTGTTCACCTGGAGAACTACACTGCTGCATTGTGGAAATCAGCTTCGGAAAACTTCTATAACAGCCATATAGATACTCAATTACCAGATATGGGACAAGCACAAAGAATAACTATGGAGTCCATGGTAATGAGGAAAAGGCTGGGAGGCTGGGAAGGTTGTGGCAGGTCAAAACAAGCCAGGTTGGACACCTTTCCTGGGAAAGAGACAAAGGACTAGGGAGGGGCAAGAGGGCATTGCTGTGGATGACTAGAAGAAGAGGCAGATCCCCAGAGGAGGTCTCAGGAAGCAGAGCCTGAAAAGGGATCTGCAGTTCCCTAGTTGGTCACTACTAGACTTTTGATTCATCTGCTAACAAAGTCTTTCTACACTGTGATCCTGAAAATTAATAAACCCTTCTGACTTCCACACTGGTTGTGAATCACTTCTGACTGCAAGGCGGAGTGCATGACTCCTTTGGGCATGTAAAGACTCCACAGGGTCCCATCTCGGTAAGGGACTCATCATGGGGAGCTTAGGTGGAGCAGAGGTGCTAAAGACTTCAAAGTCTGATTCAGGAGGCGGCTGCTCTGATTCAGTGCACTAGAGTCCTGACTGGCTTCACTCTGAGGCCTTGTACACACTACAAAGTTATTGCGCGATAATGCTCGTTATCGCGCGATAACAGGCACAGTGTCCACACACAAATCCATGTTGTTGCGCGGTAACCGCCGTCTTACTGCGCAACATGTAAACCACCAAAATGTAGGTGGTAGCGGCTACCGCAGAACAGCTGTTCCACGATAGTTGGTGTGTGTACGGTTGCCGCACAATATGAAGCCTCCGGAAATGTCCCAGAATTCCAATTCCATCCCTTCTGCACTTCCTTCTGCGCTCTGTGGCTGTGACGTCACTGTACCTGCCCTCCCATCATTCCCGGGAATTTTTGAATTCTTCACTCTTCTTGTTTGCTCGGCGTGGAGTGCAGCTGTATTCTCCAAGAGCAATGGCAGCTCAACGCAGCAAACGTGCTCCAGTGTGGACCACAGCCAAGGTGCTTGATCTCATAGGCATCTGAGGAGAGTCCACTGTGCAGGCACAGTTACATGGCAGCCGGCGGAATTTCAATATTTTTGGCCAGATTTCTCGGGCCATGGTAGAGAACGGGTACGCGAGAGACACTCTTCAGTGCAGGTCGAAGGTGAAGGAGTTGCGGATTACGTACCACAGAGTCAGAAAGGCAAACCGGCGCTCCGGCTCAGCGCTGGCTACATGCTGATTTTACAAGGAGCTGGAAGCAATCCTGAGCGGGGATCCCACAACTACCCCAAAAGCTCCTGTGGACACGTCGTCACCCCCCCATGAAAAGGATACCGGAGCAGACAGTGACGAGCAATTCGTCGACGAGGAGGTGGAGGATGACCTGGAGGGTGAAAGCGGTGCAGCCGACCTAGGGAGCCAGGAGCTGTTCTCCACGCCACCCGACATGTGCTGCCCAGATTCCTTCTCCACACTGTCTTCGGATGAAGCAGAGGGGAGCTCCAGTAAGTTTAATCAGAAGTGGCTTCTGTGCTAGCTGGATAAGCTTTGTGGGCAAATGAAGAGCGGGCGGGAGATGAGCATTTTGAGTTTCATCCTTTCTTTTTTTTTTTTTTTTGGATGGGGGGGGGTCTACCCCGCATTACATGAGCAGTGCATCAACGCATGCTGTAATTGCCAAGAAATCCTCTCCATTGAGATCACTGAAGGTGTCCTTGATGTACTTCCACAGTCTCCTAGTTAAATTTGATGGGAGAGCAACTGTTTCCCCTCCCCCATAGAGGGATACTCTCCCTCGCCAGTTGCAAAGCACAGCAGCGGGAACCATGGCTGTGCACAAGCCTGCTGCGTACGGTCCTGGCTTAAAACCAGTGACATGCAGGATATGCATTCTGGCTTACAGGGGCACTCTAAGCAGCGAGATATCAGCTTCCATGGCAGTGCTGTATGTGAACTAATCGCCCAAAGCACTGCAATTAGTTCACGGAGCTGTGTGTCTTGTCTCGGCAACCCGAACCTCCCTTTGCAAAAGCCCTTTCAGTCCCTGGCAATGACCTGTCCCGTGGGCACTGCGGAATGTGGCGGCAGAGCATATTACCGGCTCCTTAACCAAAGTGAGAACAATAGCACTACTTATGATGTTTCATTTTTCCTTAGAAATGACCTTCGCTGGTCGGTGGTCTGCGCCAGCTGACTGGCTGAGACAGATAAGGAGGAGGCCTCGCAGGAGCAAGGAGGATATCTCCCAGGAGCTGATGCAGTCCAACGAGGCATCAGCAAGGGAGACTAGACAATGGAGGCATGAGTACCAGGAGGAGCGCAAAGAAAACAATGTGAAGAGGCAGAAGCAGAAGGATGCCCTCATAAGCATCCTACAGGAGCAGACCCAACTGCTGAAGACCATGGTTGATCTACAGACCCAGCTGCTCCAGGCTCGACCCCCCCCCTGCAGCCACAGCAACACTTTCTGTCCCCCATGCCCCATTCTCCCTCAAAGCAGTTCTTTGAAGCCTAGGGACCCTCCTGATACAATGTTACATCCACTCCTGCACCAAGCTATGGCATTGAGACCCACACCTACATGCATCTATAGCCCCTTTTGCAAGCACTGCTTACTGTAATTATTTAATGTTTTATAATAATAAAATTGAATCACTTGAACTGTGCACAGTGTCTTTATTGATACACAATAAAATTAGTTGTTGCATGTTTAGTATTCACTCTTTCGAGCATAGTACAGTACAAATTTCCAGTATAGGGCTTCATGAGCCAAGGCATCAGTGGGTAGGCTGGGTCTCCTATGATGACTATGGGCATCTCCACATCCCCCAAAGTAATTTTATCATTGGGGAAGAAGGTCCCTGCCTGCAACTTCCGGTACAGGCCCGTGTTCTGGAAAATGCGAGCATCATGCACCTTACCCGACCACCCCACATTTATGTCCATGAAACGCCCCCTGTGATCCACAAGTCCCTGAAGCACCATGGAGAAGTAGCCCATCCTATTAATATACTCAGTTGGAAGATGCTCCAGAGTGAGAATAGGGATGTGCGTGCCGTCTATTACCCCTCCACAGTTTGGGAATCTCATGGCCGCGAATCCATCAACAATCTCCCGCACGTTGCCCAACGTCACTGTCCTCCAGAGCAGAACACGATTAATGGCTCTGCACACTTGTGAAAGTGCTAACCCAACGGTCGACCTGCCAACTCCAAACTGATTCATGACCAAGCGGTAGCAGTCTGGAGTCGCCATTTTCCACAGCGCGATTGCGACACGCTTCTCCACGGTGAGGGCAGCTCTCATTTTGGTGTCCTTGTGTCGCAGGGCTGGGGCTAGCTCCTCACACAGTTCCATGAATGTGGCTTTCCGCATTCAAAAGTTCTGTAGCCACTGCTCATCATCCCACACCTGCAAAACGATGCAGTCCCACCCCTCGGTGCTCGTCTCTCGTGACCAGAACCGGCAGTGCACCATGTGCAGATGCTCTGTGAAGGAGCTCAGCAATGCTGTGCTGTTGTTCTGCTTGGCAGTCACCAGTCCACGGTCATCCGAATCCTGGTCTGATTCAGAGCTGAACGCATACTGTGCCACCAGCCAAGATGTATTCATTATACTGAAGGCGATAGTCGAGATCAAAGCTGGATCCATGTTGCTGCAGAAAGGAGTTCCGGGAAGCAATGCGCTACTGTTGAAAATGGACGCGAGTTGCTAGTATCAACTCTCGTGATGCAAGGGGAACAGAATGCACCATGGGAAACCACGACGTTACTCATGGTGCTCAGCGCTACTCTCCTTCTACCCAGGATTCTTAGCACCAAATCAGGATGGATGGAACTGTGGGATAGGTTCCCACAATTCAATTAGGTTTCTTGTGAAATCGCGAATTGCAGGGGGGGGGCTCTGTTCCGTCACAAGCAGCAGAGTGTGGACGCGATCCTGCGCTACAAAAACCACGTGACTTTTAAAGCGCAACGGGCTTCTTGCGCGATTATTCCTGTAGTGTGTATGTAACATGTACATGCCTGAAAAGGCTATCTCTGGGAGACCTGCTGAGGGTGGGTTACTGTTGTTGGGCAGATTAGCTACCCACAACTGGAAACTTCCAGAAGCAGGGAGTGGTAGCAATTTGAGCATGCTCCACAGTGTACCCTGCTGGTGTGATGTGAGGTTGTCAGTCAGATGACTGGAGAGCAGCAGCCTGAGCAGACAGCAGGCAGGAGCTGCCTTGAGGGGAGACCATGTGCTCAGTGTTCTGGAGAGGAGCTGAGCCAGGAGTGAACAAGATGTTTTCTCCATGTAAAGGAGTCATTTGCGACAGACCTTGCAGACATGCATATGGGACTGAGGGCTGGTTACAGAGGAGAAGAGAAAGCCTGCATGTAATGCTACAGAGGATCCCAGCAAAGAAAGAAGAGGACAGCTATTTCTTGCCACTCAAGCTTCCACACTGGAACAGAGACTGTAGCTGAGAGTTGAGTGAACTCCACACAGACTTTGGGACTCTTGGGTATCTTTCATGCAAGGGATTGTTCTTGGTTAATCGTAGTTTGTTTTCTTAGGATAAGGTTCACTTAGTTAGTAGTTAATAAAGTTCATTGTTGTTTGTTTTTAGTAGTATTTTAATGTGTGAGTGTAGCTCTGAGCAAGCTTCGCCGTGAGTCCTGTACAGACTGGATCCTGGGTCTCCAGCTGCCTTCCCCATAGGGGTTGGGATTGATTTCTGTGGGGCACTGGAGAAGGGCAACTGAATGAATTTTGGCCCACCCAAAGGTTACATGTACATGACCTGAGTGATTCCAGAGCATTGTTCCTGTGGGACTCCCCTACAACTTGTCTAAAGAAGGTTTGCAATACAGCATGGCAGTATATAGCTGAAATTCCCTAAGAGTGTGACTGAGGCTTGTTAATGTTCTATCAATCACAGCAACCAGAAGAGCTGTTAAATCAGTTATTGCATTCATGAGAGTATGTTGGTTTCATTTAATAGTGTTTTAGTTCAATAAAGAAATTTAGAAAGGGATAAAAAAGCTATAGAGTGTGCTGTAGAGTAAATCCTCCAGGAAGTATAGATATTCCATACTTCCTGTACACTTTATGTGTGGTCTTTGGGTTTCTAAGACATGACACTTCCTGTTGGGGCAGAAACAAAGAAGTCCAGGACAGGGAAGTCACAAGTTACAGCTATCCAGAGTCATAAGAAATGTGTTACCTCATGTGTGTACATAGCTCTGTTCACAATAAGGAATTTATCTTGACATCAGTCTGATGATCATGAGACACTGACCAAATCCCAAAGAATGCACAAGAGTGGTGAGGAAACTGAGGCAGGGAATGGTGTACAGGTGGTTTTTATTTTGTGTTGAACTGTATCTCTTTTGCACTGTGTAGTGGGGGTGAATAAGCCCCACAATGGAGAGATAGGGGTACAGGAACAACTGGCGGTCCAAGAAACCCCACCCCTACTGGCCTGCAGAGAATACTCCAGTTGGGCAGGGGCTTAAAAGGGAGAGTCTTCAGCATGGTAGGTGGAGAGAGATAGACCTGCATAGGCTGCTACAGAAGGACTACACCAGGAGGTCCTCCCAGGAGGAGAACTGCTGCATGAAGTGAAGACTCCCTATCCTGAAGAGGCCCATAGACCCGGTTGTAAGGAACAGCAGCATGCCAGAACATGCCATTAGGTGGGACCGAGTCTCATGTTACCCAAGGCTGTCCTGGGGTCAGAACCCAGAGAGTGGGAGGAACTAAGTTCCTCCCACACTACCACTAAGTGGGTCTGCAACCACAGACCCTAACCACGATGCAGGAGCTAAGCCCCTCACATCCTATGTAGAAATAAAGAGTGTTTGGTTTAGAAATCCCTCTGCAAAGTCTGTGTCTTATTTGCTTCAACTAACACCTGGCCCTGAAGGGTAAAACTGTAATCAGAGTACCCATTAGGGAGGTGTTTTGAAAAAAGGGTGTGCCTAAGATACTGCAGAATCTTGGGG
>ML685779.1:14953126-15047948 GCA_007922175.1 Pelusios castaneus
TAGATAGATAGATAGATAGATAGATAGATAGATAGATAGATAGATAGATAGATAGATAGATAGATAGATAATCTCTAACTTTCAAAATGGTATTATGTTCAAGGTGGTATTATTGAGTTTTATAAAACTCTACAAAACATTTAAATCATTAATAAAAGCTTTTTTAAAAGTATTAAATTAAATGATTTGCATTTCCATATAGTTTACCTATTCATCCGGCATATTCTTTGAATTTTAATATCTAATTCTTTTGATTGATACTCACCATTTCACTTATTTACCCATTACCAGAAAATATTTACTATAACGTGTGACATGTGTGCAAGTCAAAGGATAATCCTTAAATCACGTACTATTAGTATCTGAACCCTAACTGAACTGAGTATGGATGGGAACAACAGAAAAGTGAATTTCTAATCATCAGAAGAGTGAAGTTCTGGAACTGCCTTCCAAAGGGCTGTAGGGGCAAAAAACCTAGCTGGCTTCAAAATTGAACTTGATAAATTTATGGAGGGGGTGATATGATGAGACAGCCTAGACTGGCAATTGACTGATCTTTGACTACTGGTTGTAGATATGTCAGTGACCTGAGAAGGGAAGTTAGATGAGGTGGGCTCTGAGGCTATGTCTACACTTACAAAGTTAAGTCAACTTTGTTAAATCAACTTAACAGGAGAGATAGCAATTATATTGGCTTTAAGTCAACTTAATAAAGTCAATTTAGCATTAATCCCCGTCTACATTGGCCTTAAGTCGATTTACGGCTTAAGTTGACCTAAAAGTAGGTGTTATTAAGTCAACTTAAGGAAAAGTTAAATCAACTTAATACCTCAATTTAGGTTGATTTAACACTTAAGTTGACCTTATTAGGTCGACTTAAACCAGTGTGGATGGGGATTAGCGCCTAAATTGACCTTATTAAATTGACTTAAAGTGTTAAATTAACTTAATAAGGTCGACTTTCATAAAGTCAACTTAACTTTTCAAGTGTAGACATAGCCTAAGGTATTAGCTGCTTGCTTGCAGGAGATTGAGTGAGCTGCCTCAGACGTGGATGATTCACACTGCATGGCAGGAGCAAGACAGGCTCCAGAAGTGACACAGCAATATAACAGTGCAGTTTGCAGAGGGGAGTGTCACAAGGGTATGTACCCTACATGGCTTTCTACATGCCCAAGCAGAGCCTTCCCCATGTACACCTTTGTTTTTCACACTGTACTGTCCTCCTGCCTGCCATTCCTTGTGTCAGAGAAAGGGTCCAGCCGCGAGGAAAGGCTATGGCAGAGGGGAGGCAACAGGAAAAGGTTCTAGCAGCTCACCATTGCTGGAGCCTTTCTGCACTACAGGAGCCTTTCCCCACTGCTTTGCCCCTGACAAGTCTTTCAATGCCATGTGCAACTACACACCCCAGTGTGGATGCAGCCTGCTTTTCACTATGGTGTATAGCTATGCATACCCTATACCTGCCACTAGTATAGACAAGGCCCATGTCTGAGCACTGCGCACACACATAGCATGTACATTCTGCAGGACAGGGATCATATCTTCCTATATATCTGTATAAGACTTAGCACAGTGGTGCTTCAGACCTGACTAAAGCAATTAAACACTACCACCATACAAACAAGAGAACAGACTACAATGTAGCATGCTCCCATAGATGATATATACACAAAATGCAGGCAGCCACTATAGCAAGCACAATGGAAGGCAGAGAGATTTGTTAATTTAGTTGGGGGCAAGGGTTGTACTTGTGATCCACAGTAGGTGTTTTGATTGTCCTCTCTGAATTGTGCAGTCCACATGGTTGTAAAACGGATCCTTGCCCTTGCATTGGTAGAAGTGGTGACCTTTGCTGCTCTGTGCTCCTCTACCATTAGTCCTTTAAGAAATGAGAGAGAGAGAACTAAATGGTAGTGCTGGAACCCTGATGCAAAGTGTTAAGCAACCAGCAAAGGAATTTGACTAACTGAGAAGAATAGTGGTGTAGCATGTGTACAAACGTAACATGGCTCAAAGGTTGCGTTTACACCGGCAAATTAGGTCCACTTAAGGATGCTTAAGTCAACCTAAACAAAGCCACATCCACACTGGGCTTTTCTTAAGTCGATTTAAGCATTTCCTTAAGTCGACTTAAGGAAAGCTTAAGTTGACTTAATAACACCTACTTTTAGGTTGACTTAAGCCTTAAATTGACTCCTTAACTCGACTTAAGGCCAGTGTAGATGGGGATTAACGCTAAATCAACTTTATTAAGTTGACTTAAAGCCAATATAACAGCTATCGCTGCTGTTAAGTCGACGTAACAAAGTCAATTTAAAGTGTAGTCAGTTTGTTAAGTTGACTTAACAAGGTCGACTTTAAGTCGACTTAAAGTCGACCTTGTTAAGTCAACTTAACTTGCTAAGTATAGACATAGCTAGCTTGTGGCTGACAGATAACAGAGAGCAGAAGAGTATGCATCAAAGGAGAGACAGGAACCAGCCTGTAGGCAGTCAGTTTCATAGAACTGTTGAGCTCCAGAGTAGATCTTAAGGCATTAAGGCTATGTCTACACTATAAAAAGTTAAGTTGGCTTTATTAAGTCGACTTAATTAGGTCAACTTTAAATCGACCTAAAATCGACATTATTAGGTCGACTTAAGAAAGTGCTTTCCCTTAACCGGGACTTATTAATTTGACCTAACTTCCTTTAGGTCGACCTAAGAAAGTGGACTTATGCGTCCACACTGGGCTTAGGTCGACCTAAGGAAGGGTTAGGTCAACCTAAGGTGGCGTAGTTCGACCTAATGAGTGGTCCTTACTAAGTCGACCTAAGATGACTTTACTAAGTCGACTTAACAAAAGTCGACAACTTTTCAAGTGTAGACGTGGCCCCTTTTCGGGGCCAAATTGACTTAATGTTTTAAGTCGACTTAAAAAGATCCATCTAGGCACTGCTCCACATCTCCACTGGCTTAATTTGACTTAATAAAGTCCACTTAAGTGTTAGTTCGAATTAAAATAAAGTGTTATTAATCCAAACTAACTTTTCCTTAATTCGATTTAAGGAGCAGCTTAAATCGAATTAAGGAAAGGCCAGTGTAGACACAGAGTAAATTAAGTCAACTTAAGCCTCCTTAAGTCGACTTAATTTGTAAGTGTAGACACACCATCAGTGCCTGCTGTGATGCTATCTGGATCTAGGGGACCATTTATGATATTATTTTGTATTAATATCTCATAATTTCTATAATCCATAGGAACTATATCATGTTTGGTATCAACAGAAAGGGAGTAATTTGCTGGGAATGATTACATGGTTTATGTGTAGGAATTGCATCTGTATTAGAAGTTAGGAATATATTTGCTATAGCTATATTTCAACCTGTATGATTCTGGGAAACTACCCAGACAGGATGTCTACAGCCATTGTGTCCTTAATGGCCCATTAATGAAGCTCCCAGGTACAATGGTCCCAGGGAGAAACCTGTTGAGCCATTAGGACTTGAACATGTGACTCAACTCCATTTTGGTTGGAAAGAACTCCACACAGCATGGAGAAGGCCAGAGGGGACAAAAGGCAGCAGCCCCGACTCCATCTTGTCTCCAGTCCCCAATCTACAGCCAACACCCATCTCTGGAACTATTCCTCTGAGACTGGACAAAGGACTGAGGCCCACCCGGGTGCTGGGTGTTTACCAGAGGAACAAGACTGCAAATTCCAAAAGAACAAGCCTGCAAACTGCTTTACATGAACTTTAAATCATTTGTATGTATGTGATTCACTTTGACCCTTTAACATCTCTCATACTTTGCTTCTTTTCATTTTATATTAAACCTTTAGTTGTAGTTGCTAAAGGATTGGCTATCAGTGTGGTATCTTGGGTAGGATCCAAACCTATATTGTTCTGTGTGCTGTGGCTGGCCCTTTGGGGTAGGAGAACCTATTTCTTTAAGGGACCGTGTGGCTAGGTGGGAGCCAGAGGAGCTGGAGTGCAATAAAGGGAGCTGTTTGTATTTTGGGCAGATTTCTTGGTACCTGGTGTGGGGTGCCAGAAGCTCGTTTGTGACTAGGGAAATAGGTTTGTGTACCACCCACCAGTGTTTGGGGAGTTTGGCTCCCGGTTTTGCAGCTTGCCTGATTTTTGCTGGTCCAGGAGGGTATCGCAGGAGGCCTCCAGTCACACCTGCTATAAGAAATATTGCTCTGACTTGCTACCTCCCCCATGTGGCAACTAGCTATGAGGGGCTACTGTTCGAGTTTCATTGTGCCAGAGGCATGGGACCGGGGCTCAAACCACCAGCCCGGGACTGGGGCTCAAGCTGCCCTGCTCCTGCTCTGGTTGCTGGTTCCCGGCAGGCAGCCACTGCTGCCGCCGCCGCCCAGGGAGCTGGCAAGCTGGGTGGCAGTGGGGCTCAAGCCACAGGGGAATCCTCAGGCTGCTGCCACTGGATTCTCTCTAGTCCCCCGGCTTCCCGGGAAGCCGGGCAGCTAGAGGGAATTCCCGTGGCAGCAGGGCTGTAGCCAACAGCACTGCCGGTGGCTTGAGTCCTGCTGTCAGAGCTCTGGGAACCCTGGCTGCTACAGTGCATGGTGGGATAGGTGCCCATCATGCACTGCTCTACATAGAAGGAGTGCAGTGTGTACACTCTCCCTCGCAATAAAATTCATGTGACTTTTATAGCACAAGGGGCTTCTTGTGCGACAATTGCGTAGTGTGTACATGGCCTCAAAAACCAATAGGGGAACATTTCAGTCTCTCTGCTCACTCCATTGATGACTTGCTAAGAGCTGTGCTGAAACAGATGAATAACAAATCACAGCTTCAAAGAGAAACTGCAGAACTCGAATGTATATGCAAGTTCGACTCAGTTGCCTTGGGGTTAAAGAGGGACTACGGATTTTTCTCTCATTACAACAGGTGATTTGACTTCACCTTCCTCTACGTGCTGTTCCCTGGTGTTTGAATCCTAACATCTATTTTGATTTGCTTTTACAGCCTGACCTGATCCTATGTCATACATTTCCCTGCATTTAATTTCCTCCCATTCTGTAAATTTCCCCTCTTCAAAGTGTCTGATGAAGTGGGATTTTCTCCCATGAAAGCTCATGCGATAAATACATCTGTTAGTCTTTAAAAGTGCCACAGGACTCTGTTTGTTTTTCTGCAGTAGCCTAACACGGCTACCCTTTTGGAACTTGAGAATGGAATAGGATCCCAATATTAAAGGGTACATGGGCATAAACCTGATGATCAGGTTACACTGTATTATTAATAGGTCCAGAAGTATTCACACAGACATTACAGGTGCCTCAGTTTTATTTTGATTTCACATTCTCTTAGGGAATTCTCTTCTTAGCTATTCTCACCTTAAATTCCTGTTCCTCTCATCAATTTCCTTTCTGAAATCTGCTTGTGATGCCTTTGCACGATACAGATTCAGGGCCGAAAGTGTGATTATATATATGATGAAAAGTGACTGTAACAGTCATATAGGTGGGTTTCATGTGTCGCTTAATGGTTGCACATCAAATGTGCTCAGTTTACAAATAAAAAGCTCTTCTATTATCTTGACAAACTCACTTTGGCTCTGAGACTCAGGCTGGATTCTGTCCACCATGACCACTAACAAGGGTTCTGCAGGCCAAATTAGATCCTTGGTTATGCCTGTACAACTCCATTCAATTAAGTCATCAGTAACTTGCAATGGGTTTGCACCAACAAACTGCTTGGAAAATAATAAACAATTAAGTTGACATAATTCCACAAGAATCCAGACCAAGCTTTCCTAGTTATATTGTCTCTCCAGGGCTAACAGGAATATTCAATATTTGAAATGTCTGCAGAACCCAATAACTTAAAAATATTGGATGAGGAATCTTCAGCAGGTGTAAATGGGTGTAGCTTCAGGTCTCTGTAGCATATACTGTTTTGTACCAGTGGAATATGTGGCTCAGAATTTGCAGCACCAATGCACAAGTAAAACTAAAATAATTACAAATTTGCTTGTACTTTATAGCAAATCTGAACATTTATCACTTGAAACTAAACTGGTGAAATTAAGTCTTCTGCCAGTTATTTGAAAATAGTAAAATCAAAACCTATTTACTGCAATGAAATTCTGGTCGTTGTGGTCATAAATGAAAAGCAAACCGTATGCCAATATGCAGATGATTCTTGTATATCACAATAGAGACTGCAATTCAAGATCCAAAGGTAAACTACACTGCTTGCTGGATAGTCTTTTGTGTGCTAAATGTTACCCACATGATCGTCATTTGTCCTATTTGCTGAGAAACACACTTGTTTTATAATGAAATACCAATTATTTTGATTGACTCTAAAAGCCTGATCCAATTTATATAATTCTTTAAAAAATATCTAAGAAATGAGCTGGTACACAATGGGATAATAGACACTTTTTACAGAATTCTAGTCAATACAATGGGAAGCCAGAGAGGTAACGCAATGCATCATACTGAGATAACCATCTAAATAGTACGGCACAGTATTGAGAGAAGTAAACAATCTGAAAGCAGACAGGTGGTACAAAACCATAGCAACAAAGGGACTGGGCAATGTAGTACAGAGAAAAAGAGAGCTCTCTGTACGTATTGTTTTGTCTTCAATCTAATGGAAAACTGTACCCTACTTCCTGCATATATCAGTATTTATGCCATTTAATTTATAGCCCTCTCTATATACATCATTTTTACTTTTTTTTTACCTGTTACCTTGTCCTTCATTTTCAGTCAAGTCTGAGCATCCAGTAACTATTAGGAGATGTTCAGCCTCTCAGGATCAGGCCCAAGTTGACCTGTTTCTCACATTCACTATAACGTTATTATACCTCCATCTTTTTTTCCCCACCATCTTACTTTCCCTCATATTACATCCAGTAGTCTTTTCTACACTCATTACTGTTCCACTTCTGCTCATACTCTGCCCATGCTTCAAACAGCTATTCTCCTCTGTCACACAGAGAACGTACCTTCTGCTGCACACACAACAGCTATAGCATTTTTGGTCTCACACATTGAGTTCTTGGGTTCTTGAACTTCTTTGGGTCCCAGTACACTGCAGAAGTGTTTCACCTCTTGCCTTCTTGCGCATTTCTCATAGGCACAGGCACTCTGTTACCCCCTCAGAGAAATGGAAACACATAACCCAATTTCCCTGGATCCCAGAACTGGTGCTGACCCCTTCAGACACCTCTGTAGCTTAAGCAAGCCTTTCCCAGTGCTCACCATTAGGCGCTCTCTGGATTTACTGTTCATCTCTTTAGGAATACATGATAGAGAAAGGCAAACAGACACACAAACTTTTTAAGGGATTCTAAATACAGTTAATGTTTCCTTAGATAACACGAGATTTGCAAATCTACACAAAATAATAATAAGGGCTTGTACACATTACAGCCTTATCACGAGGTAGGAAGCTTTACCGCGCGATAAGGCTGTGAGCGTACACATTACAATCTTGCTTGTTACGCGGCAACAGCCCTCTTGCCGCGCAAAAGGTAAACCACCTAAACGAGCGTGGTTAGGCTTACCACGGAACAACTGTTCCGCAGTAGAGCCAGTGTGTACATTCTTTGTGCTTTTGACAGCCTCCGGAAATGTCCCAGAGTGCCAATTGAGGCCACTCCGGGACACCGGAGCTGTCATACTTGTCAATTTCACTGCTCTAGCAGAGCAGTGAAATTGACAAGTAGCAGAGCTCCTGGGGGAAAGCGTTATAGTTATAACGCTTACTTGTCCCGAAACAACTTTATTGCGGGACAAGTCGGTAGTGTGTACATAGCCTTAAAAAAAACCCTATATGCATTTCCCTGCCAGTTTCCTCACCATGCATTCTCTGAGTTTAGGTGTCCTGGATCCTTATTTTATAGCTCATGGCTTCTCCAGATCATGAAATGTTTTTGCTACAGGTCACTTTCATGTGGCTTTAACTGGTCATGTAGTTATGGTCCCCTGCTTTGAAAGCATGCCCCTCTCTTTCTGTTTCTTGCCCAAAGTTTTCTTTTACTCCAAAAACCTGAGCCTTTCTTTCTCCCGTGAGTCCTTTGTCTCTGCTTTGTCACCTTTTTCTTTTTTAGGGATTTTCTTATCTGCACCTTGCAGAGAAGTTGGGGCAACTAGTTCTCCGAGGTTTCAACCACCCATTGTCCCAAGATGTTTGCACCTTGATAGGCAACCATTAAGGTCTGATAGCACCTCATTGTCCCTGGTTTGGCAGATATGTTTCACAGCCCTTATCCATTCATGGCTGACTCACTACATGAGGCAGTCCATGATACAGTAATTTCATGTCCGTCGGAAGTCAAAAGCTGTGTATGAATAGATTTTCCAAATTGTCACAATCTTTCCATTATGTTTCATTTTTACTTCATCCTGTTACACCTCTCTGATTTGCATTCTTCCTGCCCCAAATCTTTCCATCTTAGTAACTGAATCCAACAGTAGCTAACCTACACATATTTGATTCTCAACACTCTGTCCTCCAATCTATTCACACCTTAACTTGGTTTGAATTAATTTAGATGCAAACTTGAAAGTATGGGAGTCTGAAGTCCACTATCTAGCCACAAGATAAATATGCCATTGGCATCCAGAAAACATGTTTTCCAGTTCTGCTCCACTAATGTGCTTCAAACTGTTATATAAGGGGCAAGAAGGTGCTTAATTCTCAATTCCCATTCAGTCCTTAACCTCCCAATTAAGACTGCCTGTTAGTGCCACTGTTTGATGGTGGGTTGTGCAATGTTATAACCTATTCATGACTCAGATCACCAACTAGTATTTATATAGGCCCCTGTTCAGCCATCAGATGGGAAGGACTTTTGACCGCTACCAAGCGGAGCACATAATTTCTGTTTTAACCATAGTAATGCTTTGGAATTTGATTTAGCAAGAACTTGACACAACACAAGGTCGTAAGAAAAAAAGATGATGGGGACCTGATAACAGTCTTCAAACATATTAAAGGCTGTAAATATATATTAAGGACTAGTCTCAATTACCACTGAAGGCAGGACAAGAAGAAACATACTTAATCTGCAGAAAGGGAGATTTAGGTTAGATATTAGGGAAAACTTTTCAACTATAAGGGTAGCTAAGCTACAAAATAGGCTTCCAAGAGAGGTTGTAGAAGTTCCATCACTGGAGAACAGGGTGGACAAACACCTATGAAGGATGGTTTAGGTTTACTTGGTCCTGCCTCAACAAAGGGGCTGGAGTTAATGATGTCTTAAGGTTTGCTCCAGACCTACATTTCTATGATTCTGTGCAGAAGCAGCAAGGGTTCAGTTTCACATAGAGCATATATCCATAAGGCTTATCAAGCATTTAATGGTAGATCAATTGGATAATTAATGCACTGGATTCCTTTGGAAATATCAATCACATTGACATTAAAAGTAAGTAGTGTGATTATGAACAGCATAACCATAATGATTAATTAAGTAAATCAAAGCTTTTCTCTATATTGTAACTGCTTTAAAACATGACTTTTATGCTTTAAAAAAAAAGACTTGGAGACAATGAAGTGTATGTTAGCCTGCTGAGTGTAAGTGAAATTTTTCATTAAAAATGTATGTTTTCAAGATAGAACCACTTCCTGTAAAGTAGGATAATGAAGACATAATGGTCCTGGCAGAGGTGTAGTACTAACAATAAGTGGCTTTTTGGGGTGATTAAATGCCAAAGCAAAGCCTAAGCATTTGAAAATCGCAAAAGCCATTTATTTTTAAGTATACTCCAGTTCCACAGGCATCACTACCGTTATTCTGCAAAACAAAAGAGATCTAACAAAGTACAGAAAGAAGAAAAGACAGAAAGGAAGTGCAAGCATATTTTCTTGCCTCATGGGAATATGAAAACCCTGTATTGTTCTTGTTCATGTGGATTTCCCATTCAAGTTCTGCCGGAGGTATTCAAAAAGTGAAATTCATGTCTGTGCAAAGAGTCAGCACAAGGCCTGTGTATCAAGTGGCGACCTCCATGTGAGACTGTCACCTAAAATGAAGGTAAGGGTATAAAAATGAATAATTATCTGAGGAAACAGCTGGCATAGAAAAGGCCATACTATGGCTGGCCACATAAATGGTCCAATCCTACAGCCCTTAGTATAACTGAAACCATTGGTGGTTTTGCCTATATATACAAGCTCCATAATACAAGGTAGATTGCTATGTCCTGCATTTAACGAATATTTTTAAAAAATCTTACTGAGCTATGGATGACTGCAGCCCATTTGTCTGATGATACATTATGTGCATTGCATAAAAACCTGTAATTCAATGTACAACATTTAAAGGTATCAACTAATTTCTCATCTACCAAGCATTTTGTTATTGGTTATATGTTTCCAACACAACATATATGGAATATTAAACCTTTAAGTTCATAATACAGAATACACTGGCTGCATGCATAGGATTCACATTCATATTGTAACTTGTCTATATTTATTTATTTTATCCTTTATTGAACAGTAGTTCAATTAGTACAACGACCAAGGCAATTAATAGACAGAATGCTATACACCAGTGAGGTTCCTGTGGTGATAATTGTGATGTACAGGTACTGTTTTTAAAATTAATAGTAAGAAACTAGGCAGGAGGTAGCTGGGGAAGGATTGAGGCAGAAGTTCTACAATGAACCAGAGATAGAGAGAAATAGTATCTTTAGAGATTATACCTTTTTCTGTTGTAATAAAGTCCTTTGTTCAGTGTTACAACTAAGTGAGCCTTTCAGTGTTTGTTTTCCGGGGTGGCTTCAGTTGTCAGTCACGTGTGTGTTCTCACTGTGCACTACCTAATTTCTGTGCAGGTACCTGGCACAGAAGACCTCAGTCAAACTGGCCAAGAAGACCACAGACTTGGCTCTATAGAAAAGGCACTTTGCCATGTTTATTGATAACAAAGCACAGCAATCACACCTGGCAGACTCTACAGGGATACTAAGACATGTGTGTCCATTACAATGGACTCAGCTCAATGAATGGCAGGACTTTTCCTTCCCCCCTTGGCTGGACAAAGACATCCCTCTCTCACTCCCTTTTATACACTCATATAAGAAAGTTACATGTTGCCCATCTGATGTGGTTAGTTATCACCCTTTATCTTGTACCTGTTGATTCAATCAAAACAGCTCTATCCATCATGCTTTCATCCTGACATTATCTAAAAGAGGGGTCAGTGTGTCCTTGTTTCATCTTCGGGGATGTGTTTACACCATAACCTTGTATCAGGGTGTTCTGTTACTATCCATCTGGAATGCGTTCGCATGAATACTTAGTGCCTACGAGTGCATGTGTTTTTACAACACCAACCCTATTCTTGCCAAGTTCCCATATTGGATAATTCCAAAGTAGAAGCCGTGTTAGTCTAGGTCAGCAAAAACAGAGAGTCCTGTGGCACTTTTAAAGACTAACGAATTTATTTGTCACATGAGCTTTCATGGGAGAAAAATCCCACTTCGTCAGACACTCTGAAGATGGGGAACTTACAGAGTATTGGATAGTGAATCTGCAAGCAGGCATCTGCTTTGTAAGCGGGCAGGGCCTGACTTGGCCTGACTCTTACTAACTTTGCTTTATATTAGCAGGGCTTTACTCTGTTTGGGCCTTAGCCCTTGCAGTAGGCCTTTTATACCAGGCCTCATGTCTCTGGCTCTCTTTTTGTACTATACTTGACAATAGTAAGAAAGAGTAAAGACAGTTTATGCTAAAGAATCAGAGACTCAAGAGATGGCCTATTAAATTAAGTAGCCCATTGCCCTAATAATATAGGATTGTTACCTACAATGTATTTTTTGTTGCTTCATTAAGTCTATTTTTAAAGTAGTTGTATTTAAGATTACGTGAGAGGTGAGTTTGCTTAACTGGTAGTGGGGAAAGTAAGTCAATTCCTACAAATAATATAAAAGAAATAGGACTTCCAAAGTATGTTTCAAAGGAATGAAACATATTGAGAAGTAGGGAATATAGCAAAAATTTCAGCTAAAAGCTTTCTTGTAAACTGCCTGAAGATAGCCTTACGTTTTAAGCTTGAATGGGCCTCACAGTCCCATGCGCTCATGAAATTTCATTGTGTCAACAGCAGATTTATAGTGCACCACTAAATTTGAAAATGAAGAGTTAGCACAAACTGTGTTAACCATAACCTCAGGCTCTTCCTGGAAACGCGATCCACCCACGCCATGCAATCTTCACTGAACATCATGTTAACACTTTTCCTCTTTGCATGACTGTTACTCTGTATGTGAAGAGCAAGAGTCAAATATAAGCCCAAGAACCAGTTGCACTCTGCTTCTTAACTTTCACACTTTGCATACTTACCAAATATTCCAACAGTAAGACATTAATTCTTATTTTTATTTTAGATAGCACTAACTACCATGGTAGGCAGTTTACAGGCAAGGAAGAAGGCAATGTCTCTGTCTGAATGACTGTACAATTGAATTTGAGATATTTTGACAAGCATTTCAAAGAATAGACCCTTGTGATGTATAGGGTTTGCTACATTGTAGATCAATACCTTTGAGCAGTAATTACCAGCTCCTAAGCACAACAGCAGCTTTATGACCCTGAATAAAAATAATTTGCAAAAGCCCTGTGAATTTGGGCTAAATGTTTAAGGCAGTTGCATATATTTTAAAATTTTAGCCATCAAATTGGTTAGTTTTATATTTGTTGCATGCTTTTGGGCTACAGCTACAGGAGCTCAAATAGTGCCAGCTACAATAGCTCAAAGTGTGCCTAAAGCACATGCCTGTTCACCACAGGAGAGTTACTATTCTTGTCACTAGGAAGAGTTGAAGCCAAGAATGGCCAACTTCATTTTGAACTCATTCATACATTATGGATTTGAATATTTTACCTGAATGTTTATTGGGTTCATGTTTTTTTCTTCAGGAAGTATGAGAAAAAGAAGGGTCAGAGATTTTTAAAAAGAAAAGAGGAAAGAATGTGAAAAAAGCAGCTGAGAGGAAAGAGAGATTCAAGTGAAACCATGAATATAATATAGTTACAGTGTAAACAGTGGAACAACTTCTTATTCCAGCTTTACCAGCAAGGGATGAAATTCTCTCCAGAATATATAATATAGGTTTCATTTTAACTAGAAAAATATGTTGCTGTTGTTTTCATTTAGTTGCCCTAAAAGAATAACATGGATTTAAGGTACTAGATAAAAAAAGGTTGCAAACTCAAAATACAGGGATTATTTTAATCCAGATAGTTCTCAAATTCCATGAGGTCAGCCTCATGCATAATTCAAAACTCATTTACTCCAAGGATTTCCACCAGCTACCACATACTGACGAGATACATTATCCAATCAATATTGGGGCCATAGGCCATTATGGGGACTGTTTCCAATCTGTTTTGGCAACAGTTTTCAGTTCTTCCACAAATCTTAGCTGATATACCTCATAGAGAAGTTTTCCAGCACTGTCTAGTTGTCTTTGCATGTATAAAAGGAGGTAATAGTTGTCTTTGCATGTACAAAAGGAGGTAATAGTTGTCTCTGCATGTATAAAAGGAGGTAACAGGAGGTAATATTTAGTACCTCTAAATATAAGGCCAGGTTTACATGTCTTTGAATGCATTCACATATTTAAACATTAACAGTCCAGGAAATGTGGGTAACGAGCATCACATCCTTCCTTCTACTCTTCTTTCCCTTGTCTGCTCTCCCTCTTTATTTCCCTTGCCTCATTATTTTCTCCTCTGTTCTATTACCCACGTGGTTTTTACCCTACCCATTCTATTACCCATTACTATGACCCCAGTTCAGTAAGGTATGTCAGCACGTGCACACATGGATGAAGAGAACCACTGCTTAGGTACATACACACACAACCAAGGTAATCAACCAGCAACATCCAAGGTTTCATTCTGAAGTCTCAGGCAAAATGCCAGAGCACCATATATTTGGCAAAGGTAAAGAACAGCAGGCTGAGATTTACCTGTGACTGCCATGGACAAGCTTTCACTAATGCAGTCTGAACTCATGTCAGAGAGGTAGAGGATGTCCTTCATTTTGTTTATAACCTCATTAGCAAAATTAATTAGCAAAAATACTTAACCAGTGACAATCAGAAATAAATCCCTGAGATGACTACCTGGAGATTTCAGGGTGGAACCTTTCAGGAAGGATTGTTTCCCAGGGCAAACTTATTAATTCAGACACTGTTGTTTTATTTTCCCAGGGCTTCATTTTCTATGTGCACACTCAAGGAAAGAAGTCCTGATAATAATTACTAGGGTCCATTATATTCACCCTCAGATCAACATTTGTAAATGTGCTTTAGAAATGTCTATTTAATGTATAGGTATAACATTCGCCTATGTAAAATCTTCAGGAATGAAGTGCTGCTTTTGCAACTGGGAAAATATTTACATCCCTCTGCTGCACCAATGATAATGTGATGCTAAATAAAAAACAAATAGATTTTGCACTTCCTGGCCGGCACTGCAAAATGAAGCACAATTACATTAATAAAACTAAGAGGAAACCTCAAAGCAAAGTCATGACTACCACAGTAAAACAAAACAAAAATGTGCTAATTAAATGCCAAATCAAACCGGTGCATTTTTAAACAAGATTTTAGGTCTTGCAGTGATTTGCTTATTCTTCTAGACAAAAGGGAAGGAGTTTCACAGCGTGGGAGCAGAGAAGAGAAACACCCTATAACCCACATCATCTATTTAACAAAGAATTGTTATTCAACTAATAAATAGGTATTGTTTTCTTTAACTACTGGTAAATGTGCATCAAAAAGAAATCTAAAATATTTCAGTGCTACAGTTTTATTCCCAGCCCTTCACCATCCTGTTCTGTTCCAAACACATTGGCAGCTGTTAACCAGCTAGAAAATTCATGTGAGTGATGTTCCAGAGAACTGGATGACCTTGCCACCAGTAAATCCATGTGGACAGGTTGGAAGAAAGCTTGTGTCTACAGGGCAAGACAGACAGATGACAGTTTTTTCCCAGGATAAGACAACTCACTTGGTGGACAAAACAGACAATCTGGCTACTGCATCTGTATTCCAGATGGTCATTAGTAGTTTGAGAATGGCTCACTATTACAAAGCCCAGTCTAGTTCACTTAATGCAAATGACCTTCTCTGTGTCACCTCCAAGCCAGACAGTCACTTTTTGCCTAAAGGATTCCCTGTTTGAATCATGATGAACACTAAAAAAATGCTATTGCATGCAGCCACAGACATTCAATGTGTGCTTGTTATTGTGCACAGTTTATAAAAGCATCTCAGGCATACCATATATAAAGTGATACCACATTTTATGACATGTTCCTAATATACATTATCTGCATACACCAAGCCATTTATTTTTCTTATAGAAAACGTTTTAGAACTGACCCTCATCTGATGTAAATGGGTGTAACTCCACTAAATTCATCAATTGAGGAGCTGAACCTCTACATTCTGTTTCTAACTTGGGTGCAAATAAGGAGATATGAGAGGGTTAAAAAAAGATAGATGATTAGTAGGGCAACATATACCTCGAAATTTTGCTTGTATTTTAGATGATTACCATTTGTTACAAGGATCCAGTCAGAGTTAAGGGTAAATTGGACAATGTTAAAAGTTTTACTAGTTTTTCTTAAACAAGAATTTCTGAGTTAAAAAACCTAGTTTTTCTTCCTGGCGTATAGTATTGCATTGTGGAGAATAAGACATTTTAACCTCTTTTGTCATTTCGGCATGGTTGGTTTTTTTCTCTCTTCTAAAGTAGTTGGACTATTCTGGTAAATTTGCATGTGTGAGTAGAGATAATGTAACCTTCCGGTGGGATAAAATTCATTTAATTGCCCTTCTCCAGTGCCTCACAAAAATAAACCCCAATCCCTGTGGCGAAAACAGCTGGAGACCCAGGATCCAGTCTGTATGGGACTCTCAGCAAAGTTTGCTCAAAGTTACCACCCCACATTAAAATACTACTAAAAACAAACATAATAATGAACTTTATTAACTACTAACTAAATAAACCTTATCCTAAGAAAACAAAATACAATTAAACAGAATAATCCCTACAGAAATCCCACAGGAAAGATACCCAAGAGTCCCGAAGTCCAGATGGAGTTCACCCAACTCTCAGCTACAGTCTTTGTTGAAGTCTAGAGGCTTGAGTGGCAAGAAATAGCTGTCCTCTTCTTCTCTCATTGCAGGAATCTTCAATAGAATTCCATGCAGGCTTTTCCTTCTCCTTTGAAATCAGCACCATCCGGTCAGCTTACTGGTTAACCAGCCCTCAGTCCCATATGCATTGCCCAAAGTCCATTGCAGAAGACTCCATAGGAGGGAGAAAACATCTTGTTGTTCACTCCTGGCTCAGCTTCTCTTATGAAAATTGAGGACATGGCCTCTTCTCAAAGCAGCTCCTGCCTGCTGTCTGCACAGACTGCTGCCCTCATGTGATCTGACTCTGACTACACCACATCACACCAGCAGGGAACCCTGTGAAGCATGCTCAAAATGCTACCACTCCCTGCTTCCAGAAGTTTCTGGTTGCGGGTAGCTAATCTGCCCAGCAACAGTAACCCAGCCTTAGTAGGTCTCTTAAAGAGATAGCCTTTTTTAGGCATATGGGTTACAAAAAAGACAAAAATTTTCAAACGGGACAAGTGATTTGGGTTTGTTCCATTGTTGGATGACCAACTTGAGAAATACAGAAATCACTCTCAAGTTGGACACTCAAAAAATTAAGGCACTAGGCACCCAAATTCAGGAGTCACTTTTTAAAATCTTGCCCAGAGTTTTTAAATTATGATCTTATAGCTAAGACTCCAGACTCGAATACAAGAGATGTGTAATCATTTCCATCATCTGCCACAGATTGTGCGACCTTCAGCAGGCAAGCAACTTCATCTTTGTGTCTCAGGTCCCCATCTATAAATAGGGGTAATAATACTTCCTTTGCCCAATCCTTTTTCTGTCTTGTGTGTTGAGAGTCAGAGCTCTTTTTGATGGTGGGGGTCTCTCTTACTTGTGTCTATAGAGTATCTAGCCACAACAGTCACTGCTCTGAGCTGAGGATCCTCTAGGTGCTACCATAGTACCACTAATTATAATAATGTGCCATACACAGAAAGGGAACTGTACATCTGAGAACGGAAACTACTTCAGAGCCTAATATCAATTTCAGCCCAGCCCAGAAACTCTTGATTTACACCTCAGGTTACAATTCTGTCACTGGTATTTTTAGTAAAAATTAGGACCAAGTCATGGGCAATAAACAAAAATCCATGAAAGCAGCAACCGGTCCCTGACTTTTCCTAAAAGTGTGGGGGGGAGGGGGCAGGAGGACAAAGCTTCTAGAGCTTGCTCCAGCTCACTGCTTCAGCAGGCTAACGGGCAATCAGTCATTGAGTATGCAGGGATGGATCCTGGTAAGCCATTTGGTGGCAGCCTGTAACTGACAGCTGCTCCAGATCTGGCCCAGAAGTTACAGATGTCCTGGAAAGTCATAAAAATCTGTGATCTTCGTGACCAAATTGTATCCTTAATTATACCTATTTGTCATTCATATAGGCCAAATTCCTGCAAATGCTAACTAATGTGTAGCTTTAGGCACTTGATCAGTAGCCCTCTATGGATAATGCATACATAGAACAACATACATCGATGTAGGATACATACATAGACCAACATTCAGTATCTGAAGTTAAGCTTTTAATTCCATATTTAGACACATGAAATGTCCTGATATTTGGAGGTAACAAGCAAATCTATCTGCCACTGGCTTCAAATTGCACCTTCTTGTTTATAGAATCATAGAATGATAGGGCTGGAAGGTATCTCATGAGGTCATCTAGTCCAACCCCCTGCTAAAAGCAGGACCACTCCCTCTAAATCATCCCAGCCAGGGTTTTGTCTAACCAAACCTTAAATACCTCCAAAGATGGAGATTCCACCACCTCCCTAGGTAACCCATTCCAGTGCTTCACCACCCTCCTAGTAAGAAAGTTTTTTCCTAATATCCAACCTCGACCTCCCCAGCTGTAACTTGGAACCATTGCTCCTTGTTCTGTCCTCTGTTACTACTGAGAACAGCCTAGCTCTCTCCTCTTTGGAGCAACCCTTCAGGTAGTTGAAGGTTGCTATCAAACCCCCCTCAGTCTTCTCTTCTGCAGACTAAATAAACCTAGTTCCTTCAGTCTCTCCTCATAAGTCATGTGCCCCAGCCCTCTAATCATTTTTGTTGCCCTCCACTGGACTCTTTCTAATTTATCCACATCCTTTCTGTAGTGGGGAGCCCAAAACTGGACACAGTATTACAGATGTGGCCTCACCGGTGCCGAATAGAGGGGAATTATCACATCCCTCGATTTGCTGGCAATACTCCTACTGATGCAGCCCAATATGCCATTGGCCTTTTTGGCAACAAAAAGTGAGCCTGTGTTCCTCAGAAGAGATTCACCACACGGAGATGCAGATGGCTGTTCACTGAGAGGGCAGGTTTCATTTCTGCCTCTGGTGTCCCCAGCATAGGCAGCTAAATCATTGAACCAAATTTACTTGGTCCTCCTTGTCCTGCTCTCCTGTGTCCTGCACTCCTCTATGGGAGAGCTACCTCCATTGCTGGATGAAGAACACACAATACTGACCTTGGCAACCACAACTGCCCCTCCAACAGGCATTGCAAAACCTTGCCTTTTAAAAAAAAAAAAAGGTCTCATAGACTTTAAGGTCAGAAGGGACCAGTACGATCATCTAGTCTGACCTCCTGCAAAATGCAGGCCTCAAGACCTCACCCACCCACTCCAGCAACCCAGTTTAGTAATCAGCACCAACGCCATTAAAGAGCTGATTCCCCTGCACTGATTCTGATTACTGCACTGATTTACATACAATTAAAAAATCATTAAGAAACCTATAAAAGTAACACAGTACGGTTTGATTTCTTTTCACTTCTTACATTGCTATTCTTTTTTGTAGTTTTCTGTCAGGATTTTTCAAGTTTCAAGAGGGGGAGCTAGTTAGCTAATGGATTCTAGGTCATTACTACAAACTTCTTTGAGAGTTTTAAGATTGTAGGTGAAGCAGAATGAAAGCAGAGTTCACAGCTACAAAAATCATCTCTGTGAAATGCTTCTGATGACATTTCTACTCCTGCTTTCCCCATAAACCTGACTGATTATTGAAGCTATCAGATAGACCTAGTGTGTAAGCTGATTATGTCTTGACAAGCACCAAAACATAAACAGAATTTTTAATCATGAGACTCTCACAAACAAGCATGTGAAAAGCTTCAGAATGTGTTATATACAGTCAAGCCATATCTTTCAGTGGAACTGGAGAATATAAACTCACATGCAGAAGGACAATTCCTTTGATTAAAGATGTTAACATAATGAAGGATTCCTTAATAGAAGCACCAGGAAAACGAGTCTGCTCACATCCTTGTATGAAAAACCTTGTTTGTAGTTAATAAGGTGAAAATTATGTGATAGCTTTTAAGAAAACAGAGAATAGCTATGGGACTCAGCAAAAGATTCTACCAATTCTGTTGCGAAGTGGAACAGCAAGTAATTTTCACAGCTATTGCGCTCTTTGAATTTTTAGTACAAAGATCAAACATAGTCCCTTTGTGTGGTTTATCTGTTCATTCTGTATTCTTCTTCCTTAGTTATAAACTCCCCACCCACGCACACCTGTGTGCATGTCTGTGCTGGAGGTGTTGTAAGTGGCTGCATCCTGACTCTCCCTGGGCAAACATTTCCAGAACTGTAAAGAAGTGTGTGGAATAATTTAGTTACTCTTGTAAAAGAGCATGCAGTGAAAAGGCACGAAAAGGTTCATGCAGAGATTGCGGCTGTACGCCTTCAATAAAATATTTGGCTTTGATAGACTTTTTGTTTTAAATTTATAGCCAGGGTGGCAAAACATTTACGTCAGTGATTGGAGGTGTTTGAAGGCTCCAAGTGTTATGCTTCCTTTGCACCATTTAATTCCACTGTTAGGTAGTTCTAATTGCAAACTACTTTTACAAACCAAACTCTCACTGTAATGAGCAACGAAAAAAGTGAAAGCTGGCAAAATCAGCAATGTGCTCCATACTTGCATCTCTTGCTGATGTGATTGCTCATTCTAATTACAAGGTGAAATGGTGAGACATCAGATACTGTTGTCAAATGCTGACTTTTTAATAAGTGATTAATTGGGACTATACAAAAGGGGGGGAACACCCTTGATCTTGCTCAGGAACTCTTGGTTTTATGATAGGGAAATACTTTCTTCTTATTTGATCATGTCTTTAAACAAAGACAGGTATTATTTAAAACAAACAAACAAACAAAAAACCCACAGCCTGACTCCTAAATCTCTCTGAAAAGGCCACGAACAGTATAGGTGTATCCTTGAATGGTTTTCTTGTCAATATAAAAAGATTAGTGCCTTTTCTATGTCAAGTATGTGAAATTTAATTTCCCTCAGGACTAAGGGAAGCTTGAGGAAGCTTGGGAGATGAATGAAGTGGTTCACATGGAACACAAACAACTTTTGGCAGGAATTTAGGATGAGACTAGAAAGTAACCCTGTCCTTATGAAACAATTTATAAGAGGGACCTGCCCTGAAGGGCTGAATCTTTCCTATCATTCAAGCTGATGTAGCAGCTACTAAAAAGGCAGTCTTCATTGATACGTGAGTGCTAAGGTTCAGGGCGGAGTACATATTGAGGTCCCAAAAGGAAGTGAGCTCCTCATATACTCATAGGGTGCATCTACACTTGTGAATTAAGTCAATTTAAGCCTGCTTAAGTCAACTTAATTTAATCTGCGTCTACACTACAATTTCCTTTAGTTGACTTAAGGAAATTTTAAGTCGACTTTATTAAACCTACTTTAAAGTTGACTTTACTGGCTAAGTCGAATTTATTAAGTCGACTTCACCAGTGTAGATGCAGATTAGCCCTAAATTGACTTTAAGTCGACTTAAAGGGCTCCCAGGACTCCCCCACTGACCTCCCTGCCAGGGTGGCTGGCACCGCCCACCCACAGGGCAGGACACAGCCCTGCCCACCCCACTCCTATATCCTGCCCCTGTCCCTGTCCTGCTCAGCCCCCATTGTACAATGGGGGCAAGTACAATGCGGCAAATGCTGAGCCGCATGGCACTTTGGAAGGGGTGCCCTCCCTGCCACCATGGACCAGTCCCAGGGCCACGTAGCTCCTAGAAGTCAACTTAGGCGTCCAATGTGGATGCTCTAAGTCGATTTGGAAAGGTCCACTTTAAGTCGACTTAATTTTATAGTGTAGACATGCTAAGTCAACTTAAAGTTGATTTAAAGTCGACTTTGTTAAGTCGATTTAGCAAAGTCGACTTATTTTGACAAGTGTAGACATACCCATAGACTCTAAAGTCAGAAGGGACCAATGTGATCATCTAGTTTGACCTCCTGCATAATGCAGGGCACAGAATGTCATCCACCCACTCCTCTAACCCATGGCTGCATTATTAAATTCTTCAAATCATGGCTTAAAGACTTAAAGGTACAGAATATTCATCAGCAAGTGAGCCATGCTCCATCTTCCAGAGAAGACAAAACCTTCCAGAGCCTTTGCCGTTCTGCCCTGGGGGACAATTCCTTCCTGACCCCAAATATGGTGATCCAGTTTACAAAGTCATCCAGATGTTCCTGTATATGACATCCCATCTTTTCTGTACTGGCAATACCTCCCAACTTTGTGTCATCCACACATTTTATTAGCACATTCCCACTTTTTGTGCCATAGTTAGTAATAAAAATGTTAAATAAGATTGCTCCTAAAACCATTCCATGAGGATCTCCACTAGAAACCTCCCTCCAGCCTGACAATTCACCTTTTAGTATGACTCATTGTAGCCTCCCCATTAACTAGTTCCTTATTCACCTTTGAATTTTCATATTAATCCCAACCCTTTCCAATGTAAGTAATAATTCCCCATGTGGAACCATATCAAATACCCTACTGAAATCAAGGTAAATTAGATCAACCATGTTCCCTTTGTCTAAAAAAATCTGTTATCGTCTCAAAAAAAAGGAGATCAAATTGGTCTGGCATGATCTACCTTTTGTAAAGCGATGTCGTAACTTCGATGTCCTTAACTACTTTCTCTTCCTAATTTTTTCCAATAGCTTGCATGCTCTGAGGTCGAACTAACAGGCCACTAACTAGATCACTTTTTTCATCTTTCTTAAAAATAGGAACTATGTTAACAATTCTCCAATAATATGGCACAACCCTTTTGTTTACAGATTCATTAAAAATAGTTGCTAATGGGCTTGCAATTTCATGTGCCAGGTTCTTTAATATTCTTGGATGGAGATCAGCTGGGCCCTCTGATTTAGTCCCATTAAGCTGTCTGAGTTTGGCTTCTACCTTGGATGTGGTATTTTCTACCTCCATATCCTAATTCCCATTGGTCACTCTACCAGAATCCCCAACCTCATCATTAGCCTCATTAAAAATGGAGGCAAAGTATTTGTTTAAATATTCAGCCATGTCTAGAGTAACCTTAGCCTCCACCCCATCAGTGTTTAGCAGTCCTAGTTCTTCTTTCTTTTTCTTCCTATTTATATGGACTATAGAACCATTGGCTATGTCTGCACTTGCAAGCTAGGTTGACTTACGGATACTTAAGTCGACTTAACATAGTCCCTGTCCACATCAGGCTTTCATTAACTCACTTTAAGGGCTTCCTTAAGTCGACTAACCCTAACCCTAACTGCCGTTTAGGTCGACTTAACGGCTAAGTTGATTTGTTAAGTCGACCTAAAACTGGTGTGGATGCCCTAGGTCGACTTAGTTCCTTAAGTCAACCTAGGGCTAGGGACAAGGGAGCTGTGGCTCCCCGGGACAGGGGAGCCACAGCTCCCTTTTTGCTGGGAAGCCTCGGGGTCCTGACAAGAAGGCAACCATGGCTGTGCTCTTCCTGGGACCCACGCAGGTCCTAGGGGAAGGGCAGCTGCAGCTGCCTTCTTGCTGGGACCCCCACGGGTCCCAGGGAGAGGGCAGCTGCGGTTGCCTTCTTGTCAGGACCTGTGCAGGTCTCAGGGAGAGGGCAGCCGGCTGCCTTCCTGTCCCGACCCACGGGGGTCCCAGGGACAGGGCAGCCATGGCTGCCTTCTTGCCAGGACCCACGCAGATCCCAAGGAGAGAGCAGCCAGCTGTCTTCTTGTCTGGACCCGTGAGGGTCCCAAGGAGAGGGCAGCTGTGGTTTCCCTCTTGCCGGGACCCACCCCCATGGACCCCAGTTGCCCCCAGGGGAGCCAGCCCCAGAAGCCAGGGCCGGGAGCCGCTACCCGCTCGGTGGCGCGGAGGTGCAGCCTGGGTGGCTGGGAGCCAAGGCCATGGAGAGCTGGCACCACGGCTGCAGGGGACAGGGAGCCAGAGCCGCTGCCACAGGGGGCAGAGAGCTGAGGCTGCAGCCGTGGCCCCGAGTGGCGGGGATCCAAGGCCGTGGCCCCAGGCCAGGAAGCCGAGGTGGCCCATGGCCCCAGCTTCTGCCGCCCCAGCCAAAGTCATGACCCCAGGCTGCTGGGGCTTGGGCCTCAACCGGGGAACTGTGGCCCCCGCCGGGAGCTGACCCCGGTTGAGGCTACGGCCAGGGACCCTTCCTGGCCGCTTGTGGTCCTGGCCAGGGCTGTTGGGCAGGCTGCCCCTCCCCTGGGCCTGCGTGCTCTGCCCTGGGGATGGGGAGCAGGGCCGGCACATGGGGCTAGGGGAAGCACTCCTGGCTTGCCCCGCTGCCTTCGGCTCACAAGGCAGCAGGGGAAGCGCAGCTGTTGGGGGGCTGTGGCGCAGGCCCCGTGCTGCCCTGCTGGGAGCGGGGCCCATGTAACCATTGGGCCCAGGGCGATCACCCCGTTCGCCCTCCCCTAAGGACGGCCCTGACTGACTCCCCCTGGCTTTAGCAGGGAGCACAGCAAAGCACTCTGCCTAGATCCATAGGTGCTGAGATCCCTTCTGGAGTCAAAGGGAGAAGTGATCAGTGCTCCTCTCCACCAGCTCCTGAAGAGAGAGCAAAGTGCTCTACCTGGGTCCCTAGGTGTTGGGGTCCCTGCTGGGATTAGAGGGAAGGATGCACTGATCTTCTGTCCCCTTGGCTGCAGAAAAGAGTCAGTGCTTAGGGAATCAGGTGGCACCCACAGGGCTAGAAAGCATATGCAGGTTCCCTGCTGCAGCCAGGGAGACAGGAGATCAGCAAGGAGGCAGCCTCCTTGCTGAATAACTTCTGTCTGGCTGCAGGGAAGGGAGGGGGGACTGCTGGCACAGAGTGGTGGCCCTTCAGCATTGTAAAAATGATATCTGTGGCTTTGAGAAAGAACGATTGAGAACCACTGCCCTATAATATCTGGTTTTCACTTCCTCTACCACTAGCTCTAGTTCCTCCATTTTTTTTACCCAGGCTCTTCACATTGGTATACAACCATTTTAATTTTTGCACTTTGGCTTCCCTCACATTCCTCAGCTGATTTGGCACACTCATTTTATTGCCAATATCACCTGTTAGACTGGTTTTTACACTACCCTTCCTCTTAACATCCATTCTGCTCCCCACCTATGGGTGCATCTATACTTACAAATTAAGTCGATTTAAGCTTGCTTAAATCGACTTAATTTAATCTGCGTCCACACTACATTTTCCTTAAATTGACTTAAGCAGCAGCTTAAGTCGACTCAAGGAAAAATAAAGTCGACTTTACTAAACCTAGTTTTAAGTCGACTTTGCTGGCTAAGTCGACTTTAGAAAGTCGACTTAGCCAGTGTGGACGCAGAGTAGCCCTAAGTCAACTTGGGGGCTCCAGGGCTTCCCCAATGCCCTCCCTGCCAGGGTGGCTAGCACAGCCATAGCCTGGTGTGCCCCCCCACAGGCAGCTGGAAATGTTGGTTAAGTACCTGAGAATAAAATTCAAGTGGCATTGCTCTAATTGCCAGCTGCCTACAGAACTCTGTACACGAGAGGTGTTTTGTGACTTCCTGTCAGTGCTGTCATAACCATCTCAGTATCATCTGATCTATAAACCAGTGCCAACTTTTCGCCTTATTTCTACATGCTCACACAATTTGAATAAAAGATATAGCAGGGAGGGATGATATACATCCAGTTCCACTCAGGTAGAATCCCCCAGCTTGGAAGTGGGCCCATGTGCTTCTGCAACATCCCTTAACCTGGAACTTGCCTCTTTGCAGGTCTGAAACATGTGTGGAGGTAGAAGGGGAGGTGACTTTATGGGCCAGAAAGAGGGATAAGTTGAGCAGAAAGGGTAGCATCATGTCTGCTGTGGAGATTCCAAAAAAAATATGCCCAATGCTGTATTATCTTCTGTGCAACCACTTCCAAAATAGGATTCCTTTATAAGAGAGGGTACCGGGTGCAACCAGGGGCAAGTAAGTCCCTGACAGATTTACACATCCAGGGACCAGAAGGAAAACGCTGGGGGCACAGATCTGCAGAACAGGTGCTAGATTTCTACACAATATTGCCCTTGCCCTCTCTGGGATTTGCATGGATCCTTGGAGATCTGCAGGGTTTTTTAGACAGGTGTCATGGCCTGTTCTATAGGGCAGTAAACCCTGCCTACCACGGAATGATGTATGGGAAACTTTGAACCAGCTTGGGCGGATGGGAGTTGGGGGGACAGATGCAGCCTATGGGAATTTTAGGCAATTACTCCTACCTGACTGGGCTAATAGCTGAGAGAGCCAGATAATTAAAAGATAATGGAGTAATTTTCCCGCTAGATAGCTTGGGTCAGGAATTAGGGATTTGTGCAAATCTGATATTTAATTGAAAAATCTACGGCTGCTTCTTTGCCAGAACTCATGAGTCTGGCTTACGAGTCCCACAAAGCTTATGGGTTTTAGCGAGCAAGTTCACTGCTATTCACCTGATGCTCTCGCTCTGATATATCTGCTAGAGCCACAGAATCTAAATGGGGAAAAAAGAAAACAGTGAGAAATACTAAAAATACTCTTTATATACAGGAATAAAGGAACAGCCAGGGAGTCTTAAGCACTTCAGGCAAGTTGTGCTAGAAGTCAGACTAAAGGGGTCCTTGCCTTAAAGTCATTGGGTACATCTACACTGGAGCCTTTGGTTGACTTAAAGAAGATTTAAGTCAACCTACAGATTCCTGCATCCACATTGGGCTTTTATTAAGTTGACTTAATAACACCACCTCTCACGGTCGACTTATCGCTTAAGTCGACCTTATTAAGTCAATTTAATCCTATGTAGACGGGGAAAGCCTTTAAGTCACCCTAATTGGCCTCCAGGCCCCCTCCCAGCTACCCACAACACACCACTCCCCTGTCAACCTAGCACCTTCCAGTGTGGATGCAGGCAGTCGACAGGCGTTTTCAATGTGGACTTTCTAAGTTGACTTAACAAGGTCAACTTTATGTCGACTTAAAGTCGACCTTGTTAAGTTGACTTAACAGAGCCTCCAGTGTAGATGCACCCTATGAGTCTATGTTTATTGCACAAGAAAATGATGATATGGTGGTAAGAAGGGATAGAATGATTTATCTTTAACCCCAGAGTTTCCTAGGGTGGAAATTTTCAAATTGCTATAGCAGATCAGACCAGGGGTCCATAGTGTAATATCCTATCTCTGACTGTGTAGCAAGTACCAGATGCATCAAAGAAAGAAGTGATAAACCCAATAAGGAACAACTATGGGATAACCTTCCCATACAAGCAGTTCTTTCTAATTTCCATCAGTTAGTGGTGGGCTTATTCCCTGAAGCATGGTGTTTTAGAGCCCGATTTTGAAATCCTATCTGATGTACTTATAAATCTCCTCATTATGCATCTAAATATCTAATGCTTTTGAACATTTTATTTAGCTTTTCTCTTCAATCATATCTTATGGCAATGAGTTCCACTGCTTTTCAATTTCATTGAATGTTACTTTGTTCTTATAGAATGAGGAATGATGAATAGGAGCCCCTACTTAATCTGGTTTATGCCCTTCATTGTTTTGCACACATCTACGATTTCCCTGTGAAAAGTTATGTTTTTCTTCCATTGATTGTCCAGATAGAGTCCATTCTTGATGCAAATGAACCCCAGGCATAGGAGATCAGATTATTTTGTCAGATGTATCTGTTAGGAATGAACCTGTACCCCAGAAGTTCTGACTCCCCACCCAAAGGCAGAGTGGGCTCACTCATTCCTCAATTGCTTCTTACCACCCACTGCAGCAGGATGGAATCCCTGAAGGGTACCCCTGCTTCTTGGAGTACTGCACTAATGTTACTTAGTACTCTTTTTTTTAATTAGTTGGTTAATTCTTATAGTTGGTTAGTTATTGCCCATTGACTGTAAATAAATTTTTTGCTTAAGTTTCAATTAGACTAGATTTTCATATTCCTCACCCTTTCACAGTAAAGGGGCAAACACTACATCTTTGGGATTCAAGGTCTGTCCCTCATGTGATGTTTTGATGCTGACTAATGGCTAATAGCCTCATGAAGACACAACAGGGACCTATGTCCCACTCATCTACCTTCCCCTCTTTGGGTAGCATAATGGATGTCAGGCAGGGATTCCTGAGAGGATCAGAGGAGACTTGGGACTCATAGATATCTCCCTCCTTGCATCTCCCCTCCACCCACCATGCACTCCTCCTGCCATTCATTGTCCTACTGGATGTCCTGGAGCATGCAGCTGCACTCTAGAAAGCCTGCCTCATTGTCTGTAGGGTTAGATTCCCCTCCCAAAGAAGTGGTCATGGCCACCCCAACCGATATCACTAATTCAGCCTCAGATTCTGGAAAGGCAAGAAGTGGAGAGTGAAAAACAGCATGAGCTGCAAGGGGAAGAACAACTGGACCTTGATAGGATCTCCTCCCTAGATGAGGCAAGGGACCCTTTTACATCTGCCTAAGTAGATAACATCAAGATGTTCCAGGAGCTCAAAAGGCACATGACAGAGTCCTAGAATGAACTACTGGAAGTGGTTCAGGAGAAACCACATGAACTCTTGGTCACTTTACATTCTTCCATACCTGGCAGGCTTACCAGGCTCATAGAGGAGAGACTGCTGGAGGCCATGAAAGATCTACAGCACATACCAATTTCTACCCCAACCCTATCAAAACAAGCTCATATGAGATACCAGGTACCTTCTATGAGATATGAATATTTTTATTTATACACATCCAGTACTAGTTCACTTGTAGGGGCTGCAATCCAAGAGAGGTCAAATCAACAAGGACCTCCTATAGCCACATTGAGAGAGGAGGATCTGAACATATTAGACCTCTTTCAGCATATAATACACTAATCAGCCAGCCTCCAGAGTTGGGTGGCTAATTATCAGGCACTCCTCTTCATGTATGACTATTTAAATTGGGATATGTTGTCTGGGATTGTAAATTAGCGTCCAAAAATTATTGAGCAGCAAGGCAGCCCAGTAAGAGAGAGAGAGAATTGATTGCCTGCACTGTCTTACTGACAGTGCTAGATGTGTCTCATACCATGGCATGTGCAGTCTCCATCTCTGGCAATGAGGAGGTTAGAATCATAGAAACTGGAAGAAACCACGAGAGGTCATCGAGTCCATTCATAGCAGGACCAAATACCCTCTTAAACCATTCCTGACAGGTGCTTGTGTAACCTGCTCTTAAAAACTTACATTGATGGAGATTCCACAACCTACCAAAGCAACTTATTCCAGAAGTTAATCACCCTGACAGTTAGAAATTTTTTTCCTAATCATAGAATAATAGGGCTGGAAGGGACCTCATGAGGTCATCCAGTCCAACCCCCTGCTAAAAGCAGGACCACTCCCATTAAATCATCCCAGCCAGGGTATTGTCTAACCGGACCTTAAATATCTCCAAAGATGGAGATTCTACCACCTCCCTAGGTAACCCATTCCAATGCTTCACCACCCTAATGAGAAAGTTTTTCCTAATATCCAAACTCAACCTTCCCACCTGCAACTTGAAACCATTGCTCCTTGTTCTGTCCTCTGTTACTAATGAGAACAGCCTAGTTCCCCCCTCTTTGGAGCATCCCTTCAAGTAGTTGAAGGTTCCTATCAAATCCCCCCTCAGTCTTCCCTTCTGCAGACTAAATAAGCCTAGTTCCTTCAGTCTTTCCTCATACATCATGTGTCCAAGCCCCCTAATCGTTTTTGTTGCCCTCTGCTGGACTTTTTCTAATTTGTCCACATCCTTTCTGTAGTGGGGAGCCCAAAACTAGACACAGTATTCCAGATGCGGCCTCACCAGTGCCGAATAGACGGGAATAATCACATCCCTCGATCTGCTGGCAACGCTCCTACTGATGCAGCCTAATATGCCACTGGCCTTTTTGGCAACAAGAGCACACTATTGGCTCATATCCAGCTTCCTGTCCACCATAACCCCCAGGTCCTTTTCTACAGTGCTGCTGTTGCAGGTGGGACGTCCAAGTACGGGCTGGAGCTAGCAACAGTTCGTTTAGGTTCGTTGCCTGGAGTGCGCAGCACCAATAACCACACCAGGGTGGAGGAGCACTCTAAGATTTATTTGAGATCTCAAGCAGGCACACGGAGACAGGCACGTCTCAAATCATGTGCACCCCACCCCCGTTGCAGTGACCCTTATATAGGCAGGTTGTTTGCTTCAATACTTTTCTCCTTGCACGCAGTGGAAGTACTCTCCCCCTTCTCTTAGAGAGCACACTTTGACTGAGTTCCACTGGTACTTTCAAGGCTTGTTATCTATTTTGCTTCCTGAAACCAGGGGAACATCCTTATATGGTTGGTGTTATTGTGTCCTGGCTGCCTCTGAGTCTCGAGCGAAGGAGCTTCATCGGCGCTATAGCCTTCCGCTCCTTTGAGTTACCCAGTGCGCGACCCCAGGTGCAGCCAGGGGCATCAACACTGCTACTTAACTGATTGGTCCCAAGCCTGTACCAGTACATAGGACTTTCTGTCCTAAGTGCAGGACTTCACCCGTCTTTGTTAAACCTCATGAGATTTCATTTGGCCCAATGCTCCAGTTTGTCTAGGTCTCCCTGAAACCTGTCCCCACCCTCCAGCGCGTCTACCATAGCCCGCAGCTTGGTGTCATCCGCAAACTTACTGAGTATGCAATCTGTCCCATCATCCAGATTATTAATGAAGATGTTGAACAGAACCGGCCCCAGGACCGACCCCTGGGGCACTCCACTCGTTACTGGTTGCCAACTAGACATCGAGCCATTGATTCCTACCCGCTGAGCCCAACGATCTAGCCAGTTTTCTATCCACTTTATGGTCCACTTGTTCAACCCATACTTCCTTAACTTGCCGATGAGAATGCTGTAGGAAACCATATCAAAAGCCTTGCTAAAGTTGAGGTATATCACGCCGACGGCTCTTCCCGCATCCACAAATCCAGTCATCTCATGATAGAAGGCAATCAGGTTGGTCAGGCACGTTTTCCCTTGGTGAATCCATGCTGACTGTTCCTGATCACTCTATTTCCCTCCAAGCATTTCAGGATGGATTCTTTGAGGACCTGCTCCATGATTTTTCCAGGGATTGAGGTGAGCCTGACTGGTCTGTAGTTCCCCGGATCCTCCTTTTCCCCTTTCTTGAAGATAGGTATTATATTTGCCTTTTTCCAATCATCTGGGACCTACCCCCTTCGCCACGAGTTTTCAAAGATAACAGCCAGCAGCTCTGCAATCACATTGGCCAACTCCCTCTGCACCCTGCAACTCATCCGGCCATGTAGACTTGTGCACATCCAGCTTTTCTAAGTAGTCCCGAACCTGACATTCCATCACTGAGGGCCGCTCTCCTTCTCTCCATTCTGCGTTACTCAGTGTAGTAGTCTGGGAGCTGATCCTCCCTATGAAGACTGAAGTAAAAAAAGCATTGAGGACTTCAGCCTTTTCCGCATCATCCACCATAAGGATACCTCCCCCATTCAGTAAGGGACCTACACCATCCCTGATCCTCTTCTTGTTACTGACATACTTGTAGAACCCCTTCCTGTTACCCTTCACATCCCTTGCCAGCTGCAACTCCAATTGCTCTTTGGCCTTTCTGATTTTATCCCTGCAGTCCCGAGCAATATCTTTATATGCCTCCCTAGTCATCTGTCTAAGCTTCTACTTCTTGTAAGCTTCCCTTTTATGTTTCAGCTCAATGCAGAGTTCTCTGCTAAGCCACGCTGGGCGCCTTCCACATTTGCTGTTCTTTCTGCACCCAGTACCCTTTCTTAAAGAATCCTATTCTGGAAGTGGCTGCACAGAAGATAATACATAATTGGGCATATTTTTTTTTTGAATCTCCACAGCAGACATGATGCTTCCCTTTCTCCTCAACTTATCCCTCTTTCTAGCCCATAAAGTCACCTCCCCTTCTACGTCCACACATGTTTCAGACCAGCAAAGAGGCTTCTGCAAGTTCTAGGTTAAGGGATGTTGCACAAGCACATGAGCCCATTTCCAAGCTGGTGGATTCTACCTGAGCGGAACTGGAGGTATATCACCCCTCCCTGCTATATCTTTTATTCAAATTGTGTGAGCATGTAGAAATAAGGGGAAAGTTGGCACTTGTTTATAGATCAGACGATATTGAGATGGTTATGACAGCACTGAGAGGCAGTTATAAAACACCTCTTGTGTACAGAGTTCTGTAGGCAGCTGGCAATTAGACCAATGCCACTTGAATTTTATTCTCAGGTACTTTACCAACATTTCCAGCTGCCTGGGTGGTATCGCATCATAACAAGGTGCACAAACGGTGTCTTCTGACTGCCTGTCAGTGATGTCATAGCTACGTCAATAACATTCAGTAAATACACACGGTCTGACATATCCCTTATTCTTTTATAGTTTCCATTACATGATAGCTGGTAGACTCTCCAGGCACTGCATTTCTTAGGGGATTAGTGTCTTCTTGAGCAGCTCAAGTCACTCTGCCTCTGGCTTCATGCCTCACACCACCACGATAGGTGTGAATAGCAGCCACCCCAATAGCACTGCTTGCTGTGTCTGCTGCTTAATTGAATTGCAAGCTAAATGCCATAAATGCAAATGACCTTAGAGCAGCTTTTTAATGTGGGATAGAATTACAGAATAATAAAAACACGGTTTCCCCTCCTTCAACCCCTCATCCCCTGAGCTGCTAACAAAGAAAATAGGAAACCTCTAAGCCAGAGTTAGTCTGCTTGTGATTTCACAATTAAAAACTGAAGTCTTCTCACTGTGACAAACAACATTTTCTTCAGTAAAGAGTGGAATTAAATCAGCCATTCTGACAATGCCTCCGTATAGACCATACAAGTAAACTGGAATTTGGAGTGGCAATGGTAAACCCTCAGAAATAATATGCTCACAAACTGAAGTACAGAATGACCCTCTATAGTGGAAGAAAATGACATATTCCATTAATTTGCTGCCAGAAATATGTACATAAAAGCAATGGGACTGGCGTGGTGTTTCAGCACAATTATGCAGATAAGTTTTGTGGTCTCCTTATCCTCCAGATCACCTTTTGTCCTTAGTTGTAATGATTCAGCTGGAGTTTGGGCTTGTTGTGGGTTCCCACATCACGGTGGCAGGACCAGATCAAGGCTCCTGGGGCCTCAGGGCTGCCCGCTCTTGTGGGCTCCCCCTGCCACCGCAGCAGTACTCTGCTTGGGGGTGTGCTCGGCACTGGAAGGGGTGCTGAAGCCCACAGATCGGCCAGCCACTGGGCCGGGATAGGCTTGCACTTGGTGGTGGGAGTGGGGAGGGGGACTGGCCAGCACTGGGGGGACCTGGCGCCTGCAGATCAGCCAGTGGTGGGAGGGGTCTGGCTGGCGCTGGGTGTCTGGGGCCCTTGGGCCAGAGACCATGGCCCATAGTGCTCCTATCCCACCTTCAACCTGGCCGGTCTGCCCCAGCAGATCCATGACCTGCTGGAGTACAGCAGTCAACCCAGGGTGTGCAGGTGGAGAGTGGATGACGGCAATGCTCCAGGGCTGAGGACTCCCTCCCTAGGAGCACTGTCAGGCCGGCATGGGGGTGGAACAGCAGATTACACAATGGAGGTGATGAGTGGTTGGCACAAGCTTCATCAGGGATGGGGAACAGAAGCACTCCAGGGCCAGTGCTGGGAGTGCTGTTGGGCCACTGCTCCAGGGTCTCCTGGTGGGGCTTGGCCTCCTGCACAGGCCAGACTAGCCTGACCCGTGGAGAGCCGGCATGCACAGTGGGGGCTGGCACTCCAGCAGTGCTCAGGCCAAAGCCTCCCGTCAGCTTGGGGCCAGGGCTACAGATCCTAATGTCCCTGCATTAATCTGGCCCAGCATGGTGTGCTTGTTTGGGAGAAGATTCGTAGACTTAGACTCTAAGGTCAGAACGGACCAATATGGTCATCTAACCTGACCGCCTGCAAAATACAGGCCACAGAACCTCACCTATCCATTCCTGCAATAAACCTATAACCTTTGGCTAGGTTATTAAAGTTCTCAAATAATTATTTGGTGACTTTAAGGTACAGAAAATCCACCAGCAATTGAAAGGTACAGAGGAATGAGAAAAAAATCCAGAGCCTTTACCAGTCTGTCCTGGGGGGAAATTCCTTCCCGAGCTCAAGAAGTTAATCCCTGAGCATTGTGGGCATGACTCACACCACCATAAAAATAATTCTCTGTGATAACTTAGAACCCACCCCATTAATTGTACCATTGGCCTATCTACCACCAGGAGCCAAAGAGCAGTCAACTGCCAAACGAGGCTGTCCCATTATAGTACCTCTTCCACAAATTCATCAAGCCGAGTTTTGAAACCAGCTAGGTTTTTTGCACCCACTACTCCCTTTGGGAGGCTATTCCAGATGTCAAACTGAAATCCAACCTGACTTACTTTTCAGAACATGGAGGTCTCTCTGTCACTGGCAGGAACCCTGAGGTAGAAGAAAACATGATGCATTATCCTACAGGTCTCTGAAAAGCTTCTTGAATGTATCCTAGTGCAAGAAGGCAGCTGGGGAACTTGTTAACCATGAACTCAGAAAATTGAAAATGCTGCTTTTTTGTGTTTTAAAGGACAAGTAAGAACTGAGCTAGATGTTTACTGACTGAATCTTTATTAGGAATTAGCAATGGAATTCACTGATGAGAGGTATTTTGTTCACTCTCCTCTAAACTCCCACAAAGTTAGAAGCATGAGCTGAGAGAATACAAATATTTTAGACAGTCGTAGGTACTGCGGAGCCCTAGGCGAGAAAAAGTATTGATGCTGAAGAAGAGACTTCCTTCCATATCATGTGGTTTGTGATAGTAATGTTCCTTCCCCTGTTTGGTTATTCCATGGCCGCGCTATTAGGATGATAGCGTATACTCTGTGTGGTGTGCAGAGGTGTTGAAATTATTAAAATTTATTTTTCAGAGCACTGAACCTTTACATTTTTAGAAGGCTGCTGCTGTCAGCAGAGGCAACAGCCACTTTGTGAGGAAGAAGTACACACAGTACATTAGAGAACAGATACCCTTTCTGCTTGTTCTTGTTTTGTATTTTCCCTTAAACTGAAATAAAAGTAATTCAGGAAAAGTATATTGTCACTCTCTGTACAAGGAGAAATAGAACATTCTCAGCGATCATCACTTTGAAGGCTAAAAACCCCTAGAAATAAGCCTAGAAAGTGCAAATAATCCCACCAACATCAATGCATCTATACATGGTAATATGAGTACTACATGGAGTATCAAAGTTTCACAAGATCAGAATCTTGAATTTTAATAGATGTACTACGTAAGTTTTGTATAATGGTTTCTTGGTCAATCACATTACAACAAATGTGAATTTGCTTTTTATTTCCATAACACTTCATTAAAAAAACCAAATCAGTGATCTAAACTGAATTAATTTCAGGCAATAAGGCTACTACTTTCTCTGTTTAGCTCGGTTTAATATATTTCCACATATTTCTCCAAAAGAATGCAATTTTGTAGCAGTTTACTTACAAGTTAACTTACAAAAGAAACCAGTGATTGCAAAAAGCAAAAGAATTAGAAGCAAAGTAGCCTATTTTGTTTTTAACTCATGATACTGATAGCATATTGTTTTTTTCATGCCCAGGCTTTACTTCAAAATATTTGCCAACCACACCTGACCTACATGACACACATTATATTATACTTGTTAGTTCATAGTGTCATTGCTTTGTGTTAAACATTGGATTTTTTGTTATGCAGCTGAATTAGCTGATATTTTTCTGTGCAGATATAGTATATATTATCTGTGGCAGTTTTAGAGAAACAGTGGTCACCCTAATATGTTGACCAGGCCATGAAAAAAAAAAATCATAATTTTTGAGCAACTATAATAGATCTGTGTTGTGTACCCCGCAGCACAGTGGCAAACTTTCTGCAAGCTGATCAGCTATGACTACATTGTATTACAAACAGGCAAAAGTAATTCCTGATGTAACTATGCTGTCTTCAGCTTGTGACACCAGCAATGAATTTAGCAATTAGTTAATTTAAGGCTAATTAATTTGTTCTAGGTATATATTTCACTTTACAGGAGCCTGGATATCCAACACAAACTTTAATATGCACCCAAAAATTTATATTCATCATGAAACTCTGTGCAAAATAAATTCAGTCTCAAGAATGACTAAGGGGGGCATTTTTTGTTTAGCAGCCAGAATAAAGCATCTTGAAACAACATTATATTCTTAAAGGTAATCCCAAATATATCAAGATTTACTGTTGTAGTTACTTAACACAGTTTGAGAGGTATATCTCTGCAACAGTTGAGAATCTGCAACATCCAGATTTGAAAATTCCAATTTATTATTTCCTCATGTTATTGCTGTGCGGATCTGGACCCTGTTGAATGTACACCGTTTTCCATTCTCACAAGTCTTCTCCTCTACCTTTGAGAGTGATTCCTCATCACTTGTTACCAGTGCAACATAATGATTTTTCATCCCTATGATGGATGGGTTGGGAGTAGGGTTGGAGCACTGCGTGCTGCCAGAAGTAACCAACAGCCAATGTCCTCCCTGGTGGCATGACAGCAGTCCTTTCTAGCTTCCTCGTCTCCATATGAATACTTTCAACAAATTCCTTGTGGGCTCAGGTGGTCCTAAGCCTAGTCACCTCCTGCTCTAATTCTCCAACCTGCTTCCTGAGAGATTTCACCAGAAAACACCTTTCACACTGGACAGTTCCCCAGCCTGACTTTCTAAGAGCAGGAAATGCAGGCCACAGTCTCTGAAAATCCACATCAGGATCTGGGTAGAGGTATCCATGGTCAGGCTCTCTATCTGGATAGAAGTGCAGGTAAGGAGACGTGAAGCCAATGGGACTTAGGTTTCTAAGACACTTTTGTAAGTTTGAAAAATTTTACCCAAGAAAGACAAAGTGAGCAGTATTAATCTCATTTTATAAATTGAGGACAGAGGCAAAGAAAGATGAAGTCACTTATCCAAGATCATATAGAATGTCTACGGCAGATCTGGGAAATGAATCCACATCTCTTAAGTTCCAGACCACTTCTTATCCTGAAGATCATCTTTTCTCTTTGTTTTAATCCTTTAATTTATCCATGAAAGGATTCTTTAAAACAAAAGATTTTGGCTTCTTTTGAGGCATAGGACAGCACATGGCAGCTTGTAGAAAGCTCCTTAAGAAAAAAATCTTAGAGGAAGAAAATCACTGGGAAGTGATGTGATTTTCATTTAATTCAGATAACTACAGCCAAGGTTTATCTCATGAGATGCTTACATGGGTGACTTGTCTAGATACAGTGTTATAGTTCTTTATAAATATTTTCTACCACAAATGATGTAAAGTCTAAAAATATACCAACATACTGGTTAAAACAGTATACAATTCCAATACATATCCCCTTAAAATGAGGAAAAATCTGGCATCGTGTACTACCACTTCTCAATATGCACACAATGAACACAAAAATCACAACAATGCACTGAGGCTATCACTGGCATATTTGCAGAAGTCTACAATTTCTACAGAATGTCAGGAAAGACACTCAATGCACAGATTAGCACTGGATTCATTCACTTTGGAAGAATGAAAGGAATTGTTTTCACAACAGGGCAGAACAGCCATTTCTTTTCTAGCCAGCGTACTGTAGCAAATGTCATGCTATTCAAAGTTCATATGTAATCTCAAAACTTTCATTAAGTTTACATCTCTGTCAAAAAGAAAAGTCATTCTGTTTTTATCTCATGATCTAGCTCAGATAGATTTTATTTAGAGAGGCACTGAATTCATACTCTACTAAAACCTAGACAGTAGGTAAAATGCCTAAAGGAGAGTATGTTCCTTGGGTACCAACCCACAAGATTCTATTGTTCCCTCCAAGCCCACATCCTTGTCATTATGTTACACAGTCATCCTGATTAAAGACCACATTGTCAAGTTTGGAAGCACCTGCTCCTACTGATGTCAACGGATTATGGGTGCTCAGCACTTCTGAAAATCAGGCCATCTTTCATTTGGGCACCAATATATAGATTTAGGAGCCTAAATTTGCAGCACCTGGAAGTGAAAATGTTGACTTCAGATAAATATAATGGCACTAGTACAAGAAATGTGGGTATATATTGCATAGATAAATATTTCTACACTTCAGCAATAAAGGTCAACACAATGCAAAGTGAACAGACTGACATGGAGACTTCCATTACAAATAATCTATAATCGACCTTGCACAGCATAAATGAGCTGTATGTAGTAAAATCTTTGCAATGTAACCTTTTGCATTAATAATGTTACCACATTAGTAGAGGACTCTGTGATGGAGTGTCTGCACTGCACTGGCTGCTAAGAAGTTAATGGAGCCCTGCAAGAAGCTGCTAATCGGCCAGGACGGCCCATATAAGAAGAGCTTCACGATGGAGCAGAGGTAGTTACGCCCTGGAGCTCAAAGAGGGGGACCAGCTGCCTTGCAGGCTGAGAGCAGATAGCCCTCTGGACAGAGCAGTGCTACACACGGGGACCAGGGAAGCTAAAGACAGCTGCTGGCTAGTGGTGGAGACTGCAGGCTGAGGCCCTGAGACAAAAGCTAAGAGGGTGCTAAAGCCATAGAGAAGTGGTCCAGGGAAAGCTATGGAGGAATGCAAGTGGCTATCATCTACAGCACGGGTCAGCAACCATTGCTGGCCCCTGTGCCAGCCCCACGCATCAAATGTTCAGCAGGTACTAGGGGGGTGGGGCCAGGGACTCCTTTTCCCTGCTAGCCCTGCCCCTGCATGCAGGTCTCTTGTCCCCTCCTCACTGTGCTCCCTGGCTGGGGGTGGGGCCAGCAGGAAACAGGAGCCCCATGCACCATAGCTTCTTTTCCCAGCTAACCGTGCTCCCCAGTGAGGGTTGGGCCCAGCAGGAGACAGGAACCCCACACACCGTGGCTTCTTTTCCCCGCTGGATGAGCTCTCCAGTTACAGGGTTGGGGGAGGGGGCAGTAAGGGACAGGAACCCCGTGTGCCATGGCTTCTTCTCCCTGCTGGCCACGCTCCCCAGCGAGGGGCAAGGCCAGGAGCGTCGCCACACACATGGCTCTTGTAGCCCCAGGTTCTGCTGCAGGGCAGGGCAGGGACAGGAGAGAGAGTCTGAGTGGTGCTGTGGGCTGTTCAGGAAAGGCATGCGTGCCAAGTTTGGCATGTGTGCCGGGAGTTGCCGATCCCTGATCTACAGGGTCCTTGAGCTAGTACCAAAAGTAATCGGTGGGCTTAGGTCCTCCCCACTACCTTTGCCACAAGGTAAGTCTCTGGACAATTGGCTGCAGCTGACTACAGTAGAATCCAGATTCCCCCAGAAGGGCCTGGCATGACCAGAAGGCTGTGTTACTGAATAGGAAGCCACAGTCCTGACAGTGATGCACTTTCTGAAGAAAAGGTGGTAGCAAGGCACCACCCACAGGAAGTGTACTGGTGAGCCAAGATAATGCCTAGAATAGTCAGTGGGTGGTGCCAGAGTGGTGAGCTCATCCCGTCACAGACGCACACAAATACTCCAGACCACCCCTGCAGCCAGCACAATTTAGAACAGCCCTAACTGCTCCAATTTGCTACATCAGACTGAACAGGAGTCTGGTAAACTGATAATGATGGTGCTACAAACACTGCTTACTATCACGTTTGAGACGTTCTCTGTAACAACATGGTCCTTCCTGGTCCATGGAGTTAATCCTCACAACATACCTTATTTGTACAAGAATGTTCTTTTAATAAACTACAGTGACAATCCAGCATGGCATCAATTTATGATAAATATTCGAGCTGTCTGAAATTTTTCACATGAAATTTTTTAACTAAAAAAGCCTTTGTTTAAAAAGAGATTTTTTTTTCCCCCCAAAAATTGACATTAGCAACGTCTTTCTCTTTTCACAATATTTTCTTTCGATACATTTTTTTTACTGAAATATTTATAAAAATCATTTTGGAAATTTGATATTTGATTTTCAGTAAATGATATATCTATCATGGCTCTGCACAGAGAGTTGATGAAAATTACTGCTCAAAAATATTGCAATAAACGTTATGAAAACAGAAAACGGTCTCATTTCAAATGCTATCAAATGGAAACAATGTTGAAATTTCACTTCCAAATAGTTTTTGAACAGCTATAATGAAAATGCCGCTAAAAGTCCCACATGATAGAGATAACAGTTTGAGTTCTGATGGATAGTACTCTGTCTAAGCAGTGTTTTGAAGGGTGAAGTTACCCTTGTGAGGGCAATAATTACCAAGCAGAGTGTGGGAGGATATTTGTCTGCATGCCATTGTAGGCCTCTGGAGTGGAAAACGTTGTACTGTTAACCCTCTGCTATCAGTGTGGGTTTGACTGATAGCCCTAAGCTCATTTCACCAGAAGACTGACTGGGAAAGAGGTTGAATGCTAAACTAGATAATCTGTTCTGAACCTTATGGCAGATTACAACTGCATTTCTTTAATTAAGATTACTGCGGCGTTACTGAGATCTAGGCATTTTGCTTACTTTGACAGAAAGTCAATGAGTGAAAGTTAAATTGCACATGCACAGCTTGTTGTGATAGAAAGCTTCCATTGCAACCTTTTTTCTATGAGGGTAGAAATGAAAACAGTAGCCCATTTCAGAATTTGATAACACATCATTTAAAACAAAAATCTCCAAAATTCTGATCTAATGAGCAAATCCAAATGAAAGTGTCCTTTGAGAGATCTCTAATTTTGAGATTATTTTCACAACAGCTACACTTCATCTAGCTGGAAGGCATGAGAACACCAGCAACATTTTGTACCTAAAATAGGCTTTCACTGAGACTATTATAACTTGCATATTAATGAACTAGTTTGATAAAATTATTCCATACACGGCCAAAGCTAACAGGCGTATCAAAAGGGCTAACTTTCCTATCTTTGATTATTCTGCAAAATCCTTAATCTTCTCATGACAGGTTCACAGTAATTTTGCTTCTCCAGGGAAACTTTTATCTGCTGTACAAGTTCAGACTCCCTATTGTCATTATCTGTACAATGTGTTGATATATGATATAACTAGCAACCACACCAAATAGTAACACTGAATGGGGGGAGAGCATCTCCCTGTTTATACTACATGAAGGTTGATTTGATGGGCTGCAGCAATTGCCTCTGAGAGCCGACATAAGAGCAGCCGGACTCTTTCAAGTTGACAGTTAGCAAATAGCGTGCAAGGCTTGCCACGGCTGCATGCTTTGTATCAATTGCACCAGGAGATACAGTAAATGTCTCTTTCTAATGCTGTACATTACCAAATTAGTCCTCATGTCAGTTGTTATCTGGCAGTGGTCAGTTGCCAAGCCAACACTATTTTCAAGAGCTTGTTGCTTTACACTGAAAAAGTACAGGCCTAACTAAGAAGGTTGAAGAACTACAGACTCTAGAGGCTGGAATAAGTGAAGACTGCCAAGCAGTACAATTTCCTTTTGTTCTACCAAATAAGGCTACTCAAACAAGGGTCAACTTCTGCTTTCAGTTATATACCTATTTAAGCTCATCTGAGAGTAACTGACGACAAAATCTGTCCCAGAGTATATCAGCGTAGATGCAAATATCATGTACAGTATCAAACAGCCAAGGAAGGGAACATGCTCCTGGTCACAAAGGGCTAAGGGTTTGCAGAGAGCTAAGCACCTTCTTTTCAGTTTCTTGCAGGATGCAATTCACTAAGACTGGGTAAAACATCTAGTTTTCTATTCCTGTATTTAAAAACACTAATCTTGTCACCAAGACTCATGAAAAAGCAAAAATTCTTATATTCTTTTGAAAGTTTGCCACTTTAGTGAATTCCAACAGTTTGCAAGTGTTGCTATTACTTTGATTAAAATTTCCATTCTAGGCAGCCAGAATGGTTATTCAGTTTTTTTTAACTGATAAAATATTTCTTCAAAATGTTATTGCCCAGAATTAGTGAGAATGTATCATTTTGTTTTATATGCAAACCATCCCAGTTTTAGTCCTTTCCTTTCTATGTACAACATCCTATATTGTTTCACACAATTTACATAACCTAGTTCTAATCCTTGAAGTTCACCAACTGATTAACAGAATGCAAATTCTGAGGCTACTCTAAAGTCTATCTTAATTGGGGCTCCTTAAAAGAACATAGAAATTGCCATACTGAATCAGACCTGAAGTTCATCTAATCCAGAATCCCATATCAAACCATGACCAGCATCAGATACATTAGAGGAAGATGTAGGAACCGTGAAATTGGTAGATGTAGGTGTAACAGGATTTCACAAAGGACTCACCATGTATCTCTGCTATCACCTGTGCTCTTTATTTACAGTGTCTTACAGCTTGTCCTTCTTCCCAGCAGCTTCATTATAGTCCAACTGTAACCCACCCCCCCTCAGTCTCAGGGCTTGTTCAGGGCCCTTGGAAGCTTGGGGTTGTTCATCTTCCCCCAGGTACCACAAGCAGATTACAACTACCTAAACCATACCTCTCCCCTAATTTCCCATCCAGGTCTTTATATACCCAGCTGAGCCAAGTCCCAGCTGCTCCCTGTTGATTAATTAGGGTCTGACTCAGCCCTAATTAGTCAGGGTACCTGCTCCAGCCCTTAAAATGAGGGCTTACAGTAGGACTGAGGGGTTTATCTCCTCTGCCCTTCTACAGTAGGATAATCTGCTATCAACATTAGGTCTCATGCAGGTCTTTAGGGATATATCTACAGAGCAATAAAAGACCCACAACACAGCTGGGGCTAATCCAAGTCAGCTATCTTTAGCTTGCAGGGCTTAGGCTTTGGGGCAAAAAAAATTGCAATGCAGTCATTTCAGCTTGGGCTGAAGCCCAGACTCTGAGACCTACCTCCATCATGTGGTTTCAGAGCCCGGTATCCAGCCTGAACCTGAATGTTATACTGCAGTTTTTAGCCCTGTAGCCCAAGTCTTGTGAGCCTTTCAGTTGTCTTGGGCTCTGAGACTCAATGCCAGGGATTTTTTTTATTGCTGTGTGTAGATGTACCATAATAGATAGAGATTGGCTTATACCCTTTAGCATGAGGTTTAACATTCCAGCCAAAATGTAACCTTAATTGTGATGCCTCTCTTTGTTATCCATATAAATATCCAAATCATTTTTAATCTTGTCATAAGTCTTAGCTAAGAATCCTATTATATGTAGTCCCCTGAAACTTCACTGAGCTACAATTCCATACTTTGATGTATAGCATAGATAATGGGTGTTTGGAATGGAAACCAAAATACCAAAAATGGAGCTGTTCTATTTTATTCTTCATTTATGTTCCTAATGTCTGTTCATGCAGTCGAGCTGTTATTAGAAATGTGCACAGATCTTGACATTCAGATTTGGCTTCTGTTATGTTGTGGACATTTGATGGTAGGCTGTATCTGGGCTAAGATTCATATTCACTCTTCTGAGTAGCAAAACCAAAATATTTCTGGAAGGAAAAAACTTAAGATTGATAGAACAAGTGATGGATAGAACAGCAGATAAGGGCTCAGTTGTGAACTTGGCTACTCACATGGGCAGGAGAACAAGAGGGTGTGTAGCACTTGCATGGGCTTCCTACATTGCCATACCATTCTACTCCCCCATGCAGGTAGATAGAGAGTGAGCAGGGCTTTTGCTCAATCTCTTTCCTTTCCTAAGTAGTATAAGACAGCACAGAGGGAGAAATAAGTTGATCCTGCAAAAAGTGCTAATGCAGCTTACTTTCGTAATGGAGCAAACGAGAGGTAGAGTTTGAACTGTGACTCTCAAAATCACAATCTACTCCCTGCTGGTCTCCTAGGTCAATATGACTATAAACTACCTCTTACTCTAGCCATTTTGCAATCTAGCCCTAAATCATTACATACATTTTCAAAGTCCCTGCACTTTTATTCATTCAGAGAGTGCATACTTTACAGCAAAAGTATATTTTGGAAATAATGCAAAAGAACCAGAAAGGTATGTGAACATAGCAGCTTCCAGCAGGCTTGAAGTAGCTGTTATCTACTCACATTCTTCTCATAGACTCTTAGGCTACACTAGAAAAGTTAAGTCGACTTTGTTAAGTCAACTTTAATAAGGTCGACTTTAAGTCGACATAAAGTCAACCTTATTAAAGTTGACTTAACAAAGTGGACTAAGTCGACTTAGCTTTAAGTCAACTTAGTCCACTTTGTTAAGTCAACCTAACCACCCTTAAGTCGACTTAAGGGTTACTCCATGTCCACACTGTCCTTAAGTCGACTTAAGGAGTCGACTTTAGGGTTAAGTTGACTTAATGAGTGGTAGTAACAAAGTCGACTTAAGCTTTCATTAAGTCGACTTAAGGAATTTCTTAAGTCGACTTAATGAAAGCCTAGTGTGGACATGGCTTAATTTAAATCCACTTAAGCCTCCTTAAGTCGACTTAAATTGCCAATGTAGACATAGCCATAGACTCTAAGGGACCAATATGATCATCTAGTCTGACCCCCCGCACAATGCAGGCCACAAAACTTCACCTTCCCACTCCTGTAATGAACCTCTAACCTATGACTGAGTTAATAAAGTCTTCAAATCATGATTTAAAGACTTTAAAATACAGAGAATCAACCAGCAAGTGAGCCATGCTCAATGTTACAGAGGAAGGCAAAACCCCCCCAGCACCCAAGCCAATCTGCCCTGGGGGAAAATTCCTTCCTGACCCCAAATATGGTGATCAGTTAAACCCTGAGCATGTGGGGAAGTCCCACCAGCCAGTCAAGAAAAAAAATTTCTGTAATAACTCAGAACCCATCCCATCTAATGCTCCTCCTCGTTCACCTGCTCCAAGCACTAGAAGAAATATACCCAAATCACCTAGCCTCTAGAGTATGGTCAGCTTCCATCTGCCCATTGAACAATACTACTTCAGTTTTATGCCAGCATTATTTCACTGATTTCAGAGTTGTTAATCTGACATAAAACTAGAGCAAGCCAGAAATTGTATTCATTGCCTCATCTGACCTGGCCAGGCCTTTGTTTTAATACTAGGTTAATTACGTTGTATAATTTTCCTCAAGGGCCTGCCGTAGGAGTCAAACTGAAACTCATACCACTGAATTCTGAATTTATTTCCTTGTGGGTTGAACTCATTCGGTATGTAAACATTCATGTCCAGATCAGAAGGCTCTGGTACAGTATTAGTAACACTACATTCATTTATTAATACCACCCAGTCTATGCATGTTTCTTCTGCTCTAAGGTTTATAAAGGCGGAAGGTTAGTTGTCAAATAAATTTAACAAAGTTTGCCAAAAAGAAAATGATTTGGGCATCTACAAGAGCTACAAATCCAAGACAAGATGAGACTTTGTTATTAGAGAAAGGGTATTCTGGGAAAACAGACTGGCAAAAAAAAACAAACGCTGTATCTATGGCCACTGCTCAAGATAAGACATCACCGTTTCACGATTTTTACAAATATTTATTTAACTTTTCTTTGCAAAAGCCAGGTTGCTGGGTATTAGTTTTCAAGGGAAATTTAATGATCTGAGACTTGCTATACTCTGGTCTAAGAAAACAAAATAAATCTCTGCAAAATTAAGAAATATTTTGGTTTTAATAAACATCACATAAAGAGAGCTAATGTATATAGAAAGGGAAAGCAATAAATGGCAGATGACTGCAAAGTAAATATAGGGCAAGACTGCAGACGCTAACTGCCAGGGGCTACGTTCTGTTCTGTTATATCTATAGAAATCTGAGTTAACGTCATTGACACCAATGGATATAGTTTGGATTTACATAAGTATAACTGACAACAAAATTCGGCCTTAGATTTTCAAATAGCATGAAAGGAAAATGTCTTGTATGCAGACTAATATCTTTTTGAAGTCTCTTATAAAACTGTTCGTAAAATAAATCTTCAAATCAATAATATCCTTCTAGATGTTTTTATATTAAGAACAACATTTTAGAGAATAAAATGGTAAAGTACTGTGAATCTTCAGGGACGCTAACTTGTCTATTTTTTTGGAATTGTTCCTGTAGTCATCTCTTGATTCAGGGTTTTGTGACTGAAATGTGTTTGAGTGCCAAGGTTTGCCAAGGGGATATCCTTCGTAGGGCAGAGAAATGAAATTAGTGATATTACAGGAACTCCTGCCAAGATTCAAATGCTCGAGAAAACAGAGATGCTTGAACAAACAGTAGGAATGGGCAAGAGGCCTTGGTTGGATTGCAACAACCCTCCTTGGCCTTTGGACTTCCTTCAGACATTCTGAGAATTAAACTAAAACCAAGCTATTTTGAAGACTCTCAAATTGCAGGTGAAAACTGCACTGTCTGAAAGAGATGGGTCACCAATTTGAGAATTTGTTGATTATCGCCTATAGTTCTTGTTGAAAGTATTTTGACAAAGTACATTTTAAAGCCAAGATTTTTAAAACTAAGTAGTGATTTTGGCCAAAAGTGACTAGTGGTTTGGGGATGTCCAAAATATGGCACTCTGAAAATTAAAGCACTAGTGGTGTTTGAAAATTGTTTCTTATTTAATAAATATGTATCAACAGAAGTTTCTCAGGTACCACTTGCTTCAAATATGCTTCATCTTTGTCCATGCATCTTTGCTGTTCACAAATTGTAATTGGCAATTTATTGAAAGCTTAGCTGAGACATATGCAGGACTGAAAAGGTTCCAGAGAATAACATTCCTCAAAGACTTTTTTCTTGAGAAAACTGGTATTTTTAGAAACTTTCAGGAAAGCTGCTGTCAGGTTAGGCTCACAATCCATTAAAATATTCTGCAGTGAATATGAGAACAATTAATGATGAACAATGTGTTCAGTATCTTGGAACTTGCTGGTACAAATAAGAAAGGAGCAGTAAGGTAATTGTACATATTTTACATTAGTGTTTTTAAGGATAAATATTGCTTGGGAAAAGCTGCAGGCACTTGCTGAATTAGAAAAAAAAAGTATTAGAAACTGATACCAAGCATCATTTAATTATCTCTTTTCACTAACACCAAGCTGTCTGTCAAACAGGCCAACCTAGTGACCTTACCAGAGTTAAGTTAGCTCTGCCAGAGATCCTGTATGTACGTATCACTGGAAGAGATCACTGGGCCATACCAAACTCTCACTGAAGTCAGAGGGAGGCTTTCTACTGACTTCTGTGATCAGCCCAAGTATTCCCTCCCAATGAAGCATAGTCCTATTATTAGGGCATGGAACTAAGAGAACATAAGAATGGCCATAGTGGGTCAGACTAATGGTACATCTAGCCCAGTATCCTGTCTTCCAACAGTGGACTATGCGAGAAGCTTCAGAGGGAATGAACAGTTGTTCACTCCCAACTTCTGACAATCAGAGGCTAGGAACACTCAGAGTTTGGGTAGCATTCCTGACCATTTTGGCTAATACCTATTGATGAACCTATCCTCCATTAACTTGTATAGTTCTTTTATGAATTCTGATGCAGCTTTGGCCCTCCCAACATTCCCTGGCAAAGAGTTGCACAGGTTCACTGTGCATTGTGTGAATAAGTACTTCCTTCTTCAGGATGCCTAAATTGTATTCCCAGCTCCACCATTAGGCGGTAGTATAACTTTGGGCAAATCACTTACCATATCTGTTCCTCAGTTTCCCCCAAACAAGGTAGGCAAGGTTTTAGCAGGGGTAAGTATTCAAAAGCTTGGACACTTATTCAAACTATCTAAATCTTCTCAGTCTCCAAATGAAGTTAGGAATCTCACAAACATAGGCTTTCTCTTGAAATTGCAACATAGGAGCTTCCAGGCACTACTGGAAACTCCATGAGAAAATTCTTTGCTATGGTATTTCAACATGGCTGAAAACTTGTGGAGAAATACTGGGCCCAGTGAACTTAATGATGACAGTCTCTATGGGTGTGTCTACACTTACAAATTAAGTCGACTTAAGTTTGCATAAATCGACATAATTTAATCTGCGTCTACACTACAATTTCCTTAAATTGACTTAAGCTACTGCTTAGGTCAACTTAAGGAAATTTAAAGTCAACTTTATAAAACCTCGTTTAAAGTCAACTTTACTTTATAAAGTCGCAGATTAGCCCTAAGTCGACTTAAAGGGCTCCAGGGCTCCCCCACTGCGCGCCCTGCCAGGGTGGCTGGCACAACTAGAGGCTGGCGTGCCCCCCCCACAGGGCAGGACACAGCCCTGACCACCCTGCTCCTATGCCCTGCCAGTGTCCCTGTCCTGCTCAGCCTCCATTGTACCCCGGTACAATGGGGCAAAGGCTGAGCCCCCTGGCACTTGGCAAGGGGTGCCCCCCTGCCACCGTGGACCAGTCCCAGGTCCACCTAGTCCCTAGAAGTCAACTTAGGCATCCAGTCTGGATGCTCTAAGTCGATTTGGCAATGTCCCCTTTAAGTCAACTTAATTTTTGAGTGTGGACATGCTAAGTCAACTTAACAAAGTAAGTCGACTTAGCAAAGTCGACTTATTTGGCCAAGTGTAGACATAGCCTATGACTTCTAAGGCCAGGATTTCACCCTGGTGGCATAGAATCATATATCATAATGTTGTAGAATCAGAAGAAAATTCTGTTTTCAGTGCAGTTCTAAAAAGAATTGCTAACATTGGAGAGTTCTTATTTTATTGCAGCCAGTTTCTTCAACCTTAGACCTAAATCTTCAGTAAAAGTGCTTCATCATATCTCCCATTAATAGCTTCTTCCATCTAAAGATTTCAAAGAATTTGACAAATATTAACAAATTAAGATTCACACCATTCCTGTGAGCCAGGCAAGCAGTGTCATAGACTATAGACACAAGGAACAAGAGACCAACAGAGGTTAAGTGACTCATGAAAGGTAAAAAATTAGGCCTGTGACAGAGCTGAGAATAGAACTGAGGTCACTGGACAGCTCACACTAGTCTTTAACCACTAACCCATCATTCCTGTTTCATTCTTACATGAATATGAAGCCCAAATTAGCAAGCAATGTTTTTCACCATCCTGAGTTTGCCTAATTCAGGAATCTGCAACCTATGGCTCCGGAGCCACATGCAGCTCTTTTGCTGAACCCTTGCAGCTCCAGTGCCCACATGCCACCAGAGGACCCTGAAGGCAGCTTGTGCCAAGCTCTGGGCTCCCCCCTGCCATCAGATGACCCAGTGGGAGGCCCGCTCCTGGTTCTGGGCTCCTTCCACCTGCACCAGGGGATCTTGCAACAGGTGGCCTGGCCCAACTCCCAGCTCTCCCCACCAGGGAGCTATACCCATTTTAGCTCTCAAAACACTTGGACTAGGTCTACACTTGCAAATTATTTCGAATTAAGGAAGCTTAATTCGAACTAACTTAAGCCTTGGCCACACTAAGCTTTCATTAGTTCAAATTAAGGGCTTCCTTAATTCGAACTAATACATTCGATTGCTTAGTCGGAACTAACCCTTAATTCGAAATAGTTAGTTCAAATTAAGTCAATGTGGCCATATTAGTTCGGACTAACTACTTAGTTCAAACTAATTGGCAGATTGACCTTCATGCAACTGACTAATTCGAACAAAGCAAGTGCCCTGCATGGACGTGGCTAGTTCGAACTAGCATTCTAGTGGGGCCATGCTAATTCACATTAAGTTCATTCGAACTAACTAAAATTAGTTTGAATTAACTAATTCGAACTAGCTTTTGTAAGTGTAGGCATAGCCTTGGTTATTGAAGGAATTTTTTAAAAAGTCTCTTCTTATCTTTTGGGTTGCTGACCCCTGGCCTAGTTCCGATAACAATTTTGAAGTGCATGGCATTATGTTAACTAGGTGCTCCCATGTAACAGTGATGAGCACTGTCTACATAGAACAGAATTTTTTAGATATCTCCTGGTGGGCTGTGATGGGGGTTGATGTTTTTTCACTTGTCCCACCCCTGGTCCAGCCTAATTCTACCTCCTTCTTCCATGATGAACCTGGTCTGCATGGGCAAGGTTTCTTTACGGTCCAATGATCACCCAAGCCTCTCTTCCCATTGCTGGCTGGAGGTCCAGGCATGGGGGACTTCTCCATGTATGATCTGACCCAATGCATTTTCTTTATTTTTTGAGCAAGAGCAAAACACCAGAGCTACTTTTACTGCAAAGATATTGAAGAAAGCTTGACTTAAATCACCACCAAGGGAAGAGAAAGATCAGTTGCCTAGGAAAGATAGTGGAGCAGAATTGCATTTAACAGGCCAGAGTCTGCTGACACAAACTTAACTCTATTGACTTCACTAGAGTGACTGACTGATGTAGCTCAGAGACAAATCAGCCCGCCCTCTCCCTGTTCTCCCCACCATGTATGTGTGACAGCATTTTGGGTGGTCCTTTTAGATAGAGGGATGGCTAATAAAGACTCTCTCTTGTCTGGATCTTTAGAGATGAGCTCAGGGAGAGATGGGCTCAGGCAGATTTTTGAAAAACCTCAGATGTTGTGTTTTGCTTTTCCAGTGACAAATTAAAACCACAATTGATTTGGATTTTGGATGCACAGCCTGAAGTGATATGAAATATTTTATACTTTCTCACTTTCCCTACTGACTTGTGATATTATTAAACTAATAAAATAATATCCTTTTCAATTACTCTTATCCTGTCATAGTACTAAGAAAGAAATAAAAACCTGCAAATCTCAGAATCAACATTATAAATCCTTATACTGTTTAGGAGCATGCACTAAACCAACATGCCAAAATACACATACAGTAGGAGCCGGGAGTAAACCAGCCCTAGAAATGCCAAAATATACACAGGATCATGCAGTTATTAAGACACTCATCACTGCCAACGTACATAGTGGAGCATGCTGAAAACTAAATCCCAGCATTAGCATCAGCTCTGTTTTGCTGTTGGTTTCCTCCATCCGTCTGTAACAAAAAAAAAAAGTATATAAGACAATGTAGTATCTTAACATAAGAACCTAGACAAATTCTACTGATGAAGACTTCTCTAAAGGTTTAAAGTTTGATTTTTTTTTTTAATAACTTTCCAAAAGTTCAGGTACTTTTCCAAATTATGTCAATCAACTAAAATGAAAGGTGGCAAATTCAAAATTGGTAAATATATTTGCAAATACTTTTGCACACAACACATGGATGTCTTGTGGTAGAGAATTAGCAAGACTCAAAGGGAGATTAGACATTTATATGAGTAACAAAACTATCCAGAGTTATAATAGCTAATGCTAACAAAAATATTGGCAGAGATAAAATGTAATGTTTCTGGGCTTAAATCAGTTTCTAATTATTAAAGATAAGACTTCATAGAAGGCAGATAGTACCATACCTATCCACTATTCTTACATCTTTTGCTAGCATTGGTCTCTCTTGGGGACAGCATATACCATATGGGCCATCAGTCTGATTCAGTGTGGCAATTCCTATGTTCCTGTGTTCTTTTTATGAAGGCTGCCAGTGCCCTCGTAGCTCACCATCCCAACACAGTACAATCCTGCTTCCATCAACAAACCTTTCTCCATCTTACTCTCTTGGGGTGCATCTACACTTGTAAATTAAGTCGACTTAAGCTTGCTTAAGTCGACTTAATTTACTCTGCGTCTACACTACACTTTCCTTAAGTCGACTTAAGCACCTTGCTTAAGTCAATTTAAGGAAAATTAAGTCAACTTTATTAAACCTCCTTTAAAGTTGACTTTAGGCTTAAGTCGACTTTCTAAAGTCGACTTAAGCCAGTGTAGACCTGGAGTAGCCCTCTCCAGGACTCCCCCACTGTCCTCCCTGCCAGGGGGTGTGGCACAGGGAGAGCCTGGCATGCCCACCCTGCCCCCTATGCCCTGCCAGGGTCCCTGTCCCCCTTTGCCCCATTGTACCCAGGTACAATGGGGCAAAGGCTGAGCCCCCTGGCACTTGGCAAGGGGTGTCCCCCCTGCCACCGTGGATCTGCCCTAGGTCCCCCTATCCCCTAGAAGTCGACCTAGGCATCCAGTGTGGATGCTCTAGGTCGACTTTATAAGTTCCCCCCTAAGTCGACTTTAAATTTAAGTGTGGACGTGCTAAGTTGACTTAAAGTCGACTTAGTTAAGTCGACTTAGCTAAAGTCGACTTAAATTACCCAGTGTAGACATAGCTTTGGAGGCTCACCATCTGGGTCAGTATCTAGCCCTAAGGATTCTATCACTCTAACTCATGTTTAGAAGACCTTGATCAGTGAATAGGCACATTGAGTTCAATGGGACAACTTGCAAATTAAAGCACTACTCAGTAGAGGTAAGTATATCTGATCAGACCCAATAAGAGAAATCCCAGTTCATTTATTGTTGCATAGACCCAAAACACCCTGGAAATGGCACAAACCTATCTCATACAGGTTGGACTGCTGAAAGATATGTATATAGCCAGATATTATTCTGTTGATTATGCACCTATGGAGATATTTGTTGTTTCTTACTCTAACAAATACTTGGGCCATATTAAAATATGGCACTGACTGTTGAGCTTCTGGCAGGAGTACTGTATGGGGATAACTAGCTTGTAGGTCAAAAGCATCTCACTTTTTGTTTAACTCATTTTAGTGACACTGAAGTACAGGTGCATATGTATTTTAGTGCGTCTTTTGGAAGAAAACAGTAATCCTTGGTCAGCTATATTTGAGAGGAGACGTTACCACTAGCTCTTCAAATGCATGTCACATTGTGCAGGCCAATGACCAGCCTGAGGCCTGAAATAGATGAAATATAGATTTCAGTAGAATTGTCTAGATTTTGCACTATATAATATAAAAAAAAATGTAATTGAAATGGAAGGACTTGTCAATTTTTTTTTTAATAACAGTTCCACTAATTGAGAAGTAGTTCTCCACTGCTAAAGATATAGCATCTTACTCAAAGGGTGAAGCTCCAAGGGGAAGAAAAAAGAGGAAAGGCTACTGATCGCTTTTGTCTGATCACACTGAAGGTTCCTGACTTTCCCTTTTGTTTTAAGAATCACTTCTCATTTGACAAACCACCACCTTATCCACAACAACAACAACAAAAATCCAACCTTCAGAAAACTGGAGGATTTGCTTTCCTCACAGGCACAAGCTCTATTAAAATCAAAAGACTCCATGGCCTAATTCTTATTTTCATTTCTAGCGCAAGAATAAGCTATACCAATATAAGCTCTTTTGTACCTTGCTTACTGTAGACATACTACTGGGCTATATCATTTTAATTTTACTCTTAGTTATAGCAGTACCACTTTTGTGTGTAGACAAGATCTCAGACATTTTTACACCACTCTGGTAGGCCGTAAAGGGGCCTTAAAGTGAAAAGCATTTTCATCCATTTTAAATCCCTTTTACATTGCCAGAGCAGTGAGAAAGGGTCTTAGTGCAAATCAGATTCAGGCCTTCTAATCTATGCACACCTTGGCAAAGAACTGCTGTTTTGTAGAAGTCATTTTAAAATAATCCTCAGTATTTCATTAGTTAATGTGACAGCTCTATAGTAAGTTGATAATTTGAAGATGTGTGTGTGTAAGAGGGGGCTTGAGAAACAAGTTCCAGACAGACTCAGGTAGGTTCCATTAAGAGGTAATGCACTCTAGTCTTGAGCTGGGGCAGAGAGAGAGCACTGAACAAGAAGGGCTCCTGCTCAAACTCTCTGTGCTGGACAGTCTGCAAAGTGGCATTGACATAGAAATCAGCTTTCCAAACCAGAGACTTGTGCTTCAGTAATAGTTATACAGTAGATTAAAAGAAAACTCGATGAGTCTCAAGACTTTTTAAGCTGCTGGATGAATCATGTTAGCTAACCACAGTTCCTCATCCATGGCTGTTTCCCCATGGAGCAGAATTAAAATTTAAAAAAAAAAATAAAACCAACCAACCAAACAGGTTGACAGTAAGAAATAAAAAAATAATAGAGAGTAGGTTCATAAACCCAGATCTTCATTAACCTCTGCCATGTAAGCAACCTAATTTAGGCTTCATGTCTCTTGCTTCCCAGGCACACAAGGGCAGACAATATTAAAGATGTGTTAATCTCAGCTCTAGGGCTATGTCTACATTCTCACTTTTAAGTCGACTTTAACTAAGTCGACTTAACTAAGTCGACTTAAATTGGACTTAGTTAAGTCTACTTAGCGTGTCCACACTTAAAAATAAAGTCGACTTAAAGGGGAACTTAGAAAGTCGACCGAGAGTGTCCACACTGGATGCTCTAGGTCGACTTTGTGGGGAATGGGGGACCATGGACAGGTCCACGGTGGCGGGGGGGGCACCCCCTGTGTGCAATGGGGAAAGGTGGACAGAGACCTTGGCAGGGCAGAGCCCTGTGTGTGATGCTGTCTGGATTTAGGGAAGCATTTATGATATTATTTTCAATGGATATCTCATAAATGCTATAATCCATAGGAACTATGTCATGTTTGGTATCAATAGAAAGGTAGTAATTTGTTGGAAATGATTATATAGTTTATGTCTAGGAATAGGAGAATCTTACTTAAACTAGGTCCTGTCAGCCAAGGTATAGGCATGAACTGGATTCCTGTGGAGGAATACAGTCATAGAAATATAGGGCTGGAAGACATATCTCAAGAAATCATTAAATCCAACCCTCTGCACTGAGGTAGGAACAACTAAATGTAGACCAGCCCTGGAAAGTGTTTGTTCAACCTGTTCTTAAAACCCCCCGATGATGGGGATTCCACAGCCTTGCATGGAAGCCTATTCCAGTAATTAATTACCTTTATCAAGAGACAGATTTTTCTAATATCTAATCTAAATCTCCATTGCTGCAGATTAAGCTCATCACTTCTTGTTCTATCTTCAGTGGACCTGGAGAACAATTGATCGGTGTTCTCTCTATGACAGCCCTTAGCATATTTGAAGACTGTTTTCAGGTCATCCCCGCTCTTCTTTTCTCAAGAATCTTTATAGACTTTAAGGCCAGAACACACTAATGTGATTATCTAATCTGACCACCTGTGACTAAACATGCCCGGTTTATTTAACCTTTTCTCATAGTTTTCTAAACCTTTTATCATTTTTGTTTCTCTCCTCTGGATTCTCCCCAATTTGTCCACATGTAGGCACCCTGTACTTGAAGGGCTTCTAAAGTTAATTAGGAGACTACAACTCCCATCATGCCTTGGGGGAAAGGGAGGAGACTCTGGTTCTGTGCAGGGGAAGAGATTTCTGCTGCATGGTGGACTCCATTTTGGGGGAGTGAGCGCATGGTACATGCTGGAACCTGCTGGGAACTGCTCCTGGGGGTTCCAAGTCTGCTGCTGAGAGACTGCAAGAGGTTGTTTGAACAGGGAACTTCAGAGGCTGGTGGCATTGCTCAACCCAGAGCAGGGAGAGAGCCTAGAGCTGGCTAAATTGGGCCTGTAGTAGGAGGTATGAGTCCCATCCCCAACCACCACCATTTTGGTGTAGGGCTTGTAAAGGGAAGTCCGAGTGTTGGTTCCTCTGAGCCAGGTCCAGGACTACTGACGTTTGGTTGGACCCACTCCAAATCAATGTGGTGCTGTGACTGGACTGATACACTGAACCAGCAGAGCACTGTCTCGTCTCCTCCATCAGACCTTCAAGCGTGCCCACGCAAGCAAGGGGTCAGGGTTCTGAACTCTGGGGGAGTGCACACTCTGGAAGTGGGGTAATTGTGGCCGTATAAATGCTAGTTAGTTAAGTTTCCTTTACTCCTATATTCTGTGTGTGTTAATTGATTTTTTTCACCTGTCCTGGTGTATTTAAAAGTAGGAGTGATATTTAATTTCATCCTGTTATGACAAGTTTTCTTTGTTAAGTAAAGGTTTGTGATTACTATTCTATCAGCATGGGTTTAGTCCTGGAGACTCTGAAAGCGCACCACTGAGTGTATACAGGATCCAGCCAGGTGGAAGCACCACCAATTTTAATTTCCTTGAAAGCAAGGGGACTGCAGCGAAGGGTGAGTAGAGGATTCCCACTCAATCCTACATCACCACTGAGATAGTCAGGATCTCCCTTTTGCCATTAAACTTAGGCACCTTTGCACTCATAAGTGTGCCTGCTCCCAAGTCACCCAGGGAGGAAAAGGAGGTTGTTACACACATATTTCCTAAAGTGTGAAACCCAGGACTGGATGCAGTATTGCAGCTGAGGCCTTACCCAAGGTGCCTAATGTAAAGCTGGCCCGCCTCTGGAAGGAGCAATAATGTCCCTGCTGTCCCATAGCAGATACTCTAGATGGGTGAGAGAAATGGCAGTCTTAAAACCATTGAAATTGAAATACCAAATGCATTAAACCAACATGGGTCACTTTCTCTCACTACTAGTTTGTCCACATACACTGAAATATGAGTCTGTCAAAGTCCTTAAGCTGTAAGCGGGAAATGTTCATGCTTCTGGAGCCCGGCAAACAATCCGATCATGGGCAGTATTACACCAGTAACATGGCTGACTGCTGGCTGATCTTCTGAGCTGTTGTTATTACCTCAGCTGGAGGCAAAAACTGTCAGATTATGCCATTGGATAAAGAAAAATCAGGTCTAGAAATGGCAGTGGAGGAACAAGCACAAAGAAGAGAATAATGCAATGTTATGCATGGAACTAATCTAATGCACTGGGAACAATTTAGCAGTAACATGAAACCAGCAGTCTGGGAAATTTTTCTCTGTTCAAGACTTTGATTAATATAATTTTGGAAGATGTTCCTTTTATAAAGTTCAAAACATATGAAAAAAAATATAAAATTGATGAAGAGAACTGATTTTATTTCCAAGAGATTCCATTTAAAAACTTACATATGCTCATTTTCATTGTTTTCTCTTGCAAAAAAAGGGAATTTGAAACTATGGAATTATAATTGCACGGCCTCCCCCCCATATATTTGGAGGCCTGTTTCCACAATGTATTAAATTTGTTTGGACACTTCAAAGTACTGAATACTGTACATCCAAAACTATCCAAAGACAAATTAAGATTATTCTTATTTTACTTTATCTCTGGCCAGAACAATCCCTCCAGACTCACAAGTCATTTACAGAGATTTCTGGAATTAGTAGAAGTTATACAGGCAACATTATTTCATCTTTATATACAATAATCTAAAAAGACAGAGTAATTATGCTTGAATCACTTTCTTTTTCCATTCAAAAAATTTTACATATCTCCCTGAGTTTCCAAAGACTAACAAATTATGATTTTCCATATATATCAAAATATATCAAATATATCAAGAGGTATTTTGAATATGCAGCAAGTGATATAATCAATTGAGCACCTATGCACATGTCATTGTTGGCTCAAGGCTTAAAACCAGTGGAACATTTCAGCAGTCAGATAGTAATAGTCACAGCTATGGTATAAGAGTGTAGAAAAAGAAATTTCTGGATTTGTCAGTTCATCTTCATGTGCCATTCATTTCTAGAATTCTGATTTCAAATGAAAATGAATTGGGAATTGAACCTTTCCAAAACAATGAACAAATTTTCTTCATAGATGGGTTCAATGTCATCTAAAGCTCATTGAAATCAGTGGTGACACTCCCAACCTCAAATCTAAGAACAAGCCTCAACTCTCTATATTTCTATAATAATTTGCTAGTAGATTTTTGTATGTGTTTTTTGTATTACAGGGTCTTTAAAAGGTACTGCTAATGTAACTGTTTCCATTGTCCTGCATGTTCACACTGTTGGGCCCCAGTTCAGGCAAGCACCTTTGTTTAGGAAGGGTATTTAAGCAAATTTTGAACTTTCAGTATGTGCATTAGTCCTATTGAAGTCCATGGGACTTAAGCACACGTTTAAATGGTTTCCTGAACTGTGGCCTTGGTTAGGAGCAAATTGTCCGGTCTGTCGGAAGTCCTACAGGAAATAACTCATGTCAAAATAAAGAGAATAAAAACCTCTAGTGTAGATGATACATACCTTCAGCTTTTCTTCTTTAAAGGTAGTGAAGTTCACACTGTAGCACAGGGGCCAAAACCTCCTCACTTTGCCCATGAGAGCAGTCCCAGCAATGTCCAAGGAAATAATAAGGGAGCATTAACTCCACACAATGCAGAGCTAACATCATATCAAAGATGATTGCTCCAAAGAGCTATAATTTTATTCTTATCACTGCCATTAAGGCAGGCAAACTGGATTTCAATGTGCTCATCAAGGGGTGCTCTAATTATTAGACCTATAACCTTTTAGCAGAAAGGAAGCTAATGCAACAGCTTTGATTTCTGAACAGCTAAATCACACAAGATGGTCATTATTCTGGGCAGGCCTGCAGTGTGTAAAATAACTTCCTACCAACACAGCAGCTAAGGGAAACCATGAAGAGCATAGGAAAGAAGAGGTCTGATAGCAGATGAGAAAATCAAGGGGAAAATTAGCTCAGTCAATGTGGTATACTTTCTTCTCAGTGTGAATGTGTCACTCTTATTAACATTACAAATGTATATCAGAAAGGGGAATATGCTATTAATGGTTGGACTGACACAGGTGCAGGGCTTGATTTTCCCCTGCCTTTCTGCTACGGAGTTGGTACGTTTTTCCATTCACTTTGCTCTCTCCTTGCAGAGGTTTAACAAGCTACATACTGTGTAAGTCTGTGGAGAATCAGGCCTTTCAGAATAGATTCAAAAAGCCATAGGCACCTAACTGAAACAAAGGGATTTAGGCCCCACTGTTATTCACAAAAGCTCCTTTCAGCTACTGTCTAATCCTGTGCACGTCTCAACTCACTTGAGGCCTAATCTTTTTCCAGCAAATATTCCCTAGGTAACTATGGGTGCGTCTACACTTGTAAATTAAGTTGACTTAAGCTTGCTTAAGTCGACTTAATTTACTCTGCGTCTACACTACACTTTCCTTAATTCAACGTAAGCAAGTTGCTTAAGTCGACTTAAGAAAAATAAAGTCGACTTAAGGACAATGAAGTCGACTTTATTAAACCTCCTTTTAGTTCGACTTAAGGCTTAAGTCGACTTTTTAAAGTCAACTTAAGCCAGTGTAGACCTGGAGTAGCCCTAAGTCGACTTAGGGCTACTCCAGGACTCCCTCACTGCCCTCCCTGCTGGGGCGGGGCCATAGGGGGAGCCTGGCATGGGGCCCCCCCCCCCGCCCCGGGGGCTGGCAGAGGCCCTGTCCCCCTTTGCCCCATTGTATCTTGGTTCAATGGGATAAAGGGGGACAGGGACCCTGGCACTGGGCAAGGGGTGCCCCCCCTGCCACCGTGGACCTGCCCTAGGTCCCCCTATCCCCTAGAAGTCGACCTAGGCAAAGTCATTCTCACTGTCTTTCTGGCCCAATGATGCTTCATTTAGCCAAAGCAAGAAAGAATAAGAGAGCCCTACATCAGAATATGCCATAACTGAGTCAAGAATATCCCATAGCCCAGTCAGTCAGGTTAGCATTGAGAATCTTCTACCACCATGATCACAAACAGTAAAACCTCTACTGGTCAAAGCCGATTGCTGGGCAGTGGTTAATTAGCCCAGAACCCTCAGGAAATGCCGCTGGCTTCAGGCAGATCTGAGGAGGGTAGTGGAACCCCTGATGGAGAAAATGCCACCAAAGATGAATAAGCAAATTCATTTAGTTTATTTGCCAACAGCATCTACATAAGACAGACTGGGCCTTTTAGCCATGTTTAACCAACCTAGGAGCAGAATCCTGAAGACAGGCAGATAGAAGGTGAACTGAACTTGCAGCTTCTGTAGCATAGCTGGTTTCAAATGTATCGACTTCTGTCCCTCTTTTGGTCCAAATCAATGAAGTTGAGAGGGAGATATTGACACATGGGCAAAGCAGTGCCTCCATATTAATTGCCCAGGCTATTGCTGACATATTGCATGGAGAGGACATTCCATCTTTTCAGGTAGCATGGGCACAACACAGAAGGTGTTAGTTACCAGTAACTCACTTGACTAGCATAGAGGAGGGTGTCACACGTCACCTTCGATGATGGGAGAAATCATTGCATTCCACTGGTCAGCCACTGCACACCACAAAACCTGGCAGCCCGTGGACAGCCCTGCCACTCTCTGTCTGCTCCTTGAGGGGCCCATCCAAAAGTTAAAAGGCAGAAAGAAATCCTGCACCTGGAAAAAAATAAGAAATTAAGAGCTTTCCATCTTGGAAAGTTAGAGCCATTATCTCACTTAAATTTCAAATGATTATCAGCTTTGTGACTACCATTAGTGTTTATGCACCAACACTTAAATCTAGTCCTGAAGAGAAGATACATTTTATGACTCTTTGTGATTATCTTTCATCAACTGAAGAACTTTCCCTTCTTGGTGACCAGTGCAGAAGTCAACGCAGATAACTACTTATGGCCAGACTGCACAGGATATGATTAATAAAAGTTTTGTCTTGCATGATTTCCCAACATTGCTATCCCTATCTTGTCTGTATGTTCACGATATAAGCCCTGATCCTGCAGACCGATAAAACAAATTTATCCACATGAAAAGTGCCATTGAGTTCAATGGAATAATCCCATGAGTAAATTTATCCATACTAGATTGCAGCTTCAAATTGCTTCAAACTCTTTGTGAAGTGTGACTTTTCTTACGTTTGTAAATTATTGAGGATAAGAAGATAGTAAGATTCAAAGGGAGATTGGACATTTCTAGGCATAACAAAAATAGCCAGAGTTATAACAGTTAATTCATTTTTGGAAGGGATAAAAACCTAATGCTTTAGGGCTTAATCCATTCTCTAACAGGAAGTAGGATGAAACCTTAATGCGACACAGATTATATCATTTTTGCCTACAATGGCGTTCTTGCACCTTCCTCTGAAACAGCTGCTGTTGGATGGAGGATACAGGATTAGATGAACCTTGGAACTAATCATGTATGGCAAGTCCTGTGTTCCTTAATAAGCATACAAATGACCTGATTTTCAGTGGTACTGAGCACTTTCACTAAAGCCAATGAGAACTGACATCTGAAAAATCAGGCCACACATAACTAACAAACATTAAGGAATAATCATGCATGACATCTAGCAGACTATGGCTACTGGATCTTCTTTACTGTATCTGAATTGATTGCCCACGCCTAGACTCTCTTCCAGTACACTTAAAGCTTTCAGTTTTTTGTTCAGGGCCAGATTGTGTTCGTCTGCTGTGTTAGTAAATAAGGAAAAGTGTATGCGCCAGCAACATTGCTCCATCCTGAAATCCAAGCATCCCTGGCAGTTCTTGAAACTCCCTGTGCAATATGGAACACTGGGACTGCTCCTTCCCACCACCACAATTTCATCACTTCCATGCTGGCCAATAGATATGGTTGGCGTATATGCACCATTATTAAGCAATGATGAAGCTAGTGCTCCTATCCCACCCCATGTACACCTACATGCTATGTGTGGTTTTGTATCTTTCTCAAGCACAATCTCTCTCAAAAATCCCCTTAGGCATGGTGAAGCTCCAGACATTTGCTGATATTCACATATTCACTTCACAACAAACTGCACCATCTGATCAGAAACACCCACCAGAGACAATCCTCCCCTCCTTTGCCCTTTGCCTTTAATTGAATTGGCTTTATTTGTCCTCAGTCAGGCACTTTATCTGATTTGCAGATTTCCTTCAGTGCTGAACAAAACCATATTTTTTTAGTGTGAATGCTAAAAGAATGCATTTGGAGTTTGCTAAAAATCATCTCCACTTTCTCAATGTGCCTCCCACCCAGTCGCACAAAGAGTTCCTGCTCCTTTGAGTGGCATACTGCCACACAGCACATTTGTGGTTTGCAGCTGCACGTTGGTGGGAGAAATTGAACAGTAAAAATCAATATATCTGCCAGAGGGCAATTCTCTTCCTGACAGTTTACAACATTGTACTGTATAGTCTCCCTTGACAATAGGTGTTGACTTTCCCTACCAGGGAATCCTAAATGGATCAGATCTTTCCATGTAAACATCAGAATAATCAAATGTACAAAAGGTAGCACTTTATTTAGTTAGAAAGCAGCATTTTTCTTCTCAATCTTAAAATCCTTTCCTGTCACAAAAGTCACATGCCTCCTACCTCCCCTCCCACACACACACTCTTTTTTGAACCGACACATCTATGGGAAATGCACCCACATTCATATATACGAGCAGTACCACCAACCACCCCCTCGTTACCTCACTAAATGTTTAGATTTTTAACATCTTTTATACCTTCAGAGCAGGATTTGATTTTCCAGAAGCTGCAAGGATTCTGATGTGGGGGTTTAACATGGTTTCTCATCAGGCTTTGACTACAAGTAATTCATTTCCCCCCGTCAGCACCACAAAGGAAACTAGCAACACAGAGGAAGCTCTGTTATGAGCCATCATTGTGTAAACTTGACTGTTCTTTTATCTAAAGAAAATCTTTCTAACTTCATGTTTGTCTTTCTTTTGATTCTTCTCCTATTTCATAGTGTCGGTATCTGTTCTCCAAACAGATTTTAAGCTGGTTTTTTAGGCCTGATGCAAAGCCCATAGTATACTACACAGAGAGAGCATGCACACCTTCCTTGAACCCTGTCCTAATGACTATCTCTATTCTTAGTCCGCATTTATAGGTTCTAAATGATGCCTCCAGTCAGACAGTGATCAAGCACTTGGCTGCATTGCTAAAGATAATCCTTTGTCTAGCTGTTTTCTGTTTTAATGACTATCAGCTGTAGCCCATGCTCCCTTTCTTAAAGAATTCTTCTTCGTTTCACTTCTTATTATTTCATGTGGACGGATGTTATATTGAATATGGTTATTGTCACGTGATGCACAATGGGCAATGATCCATGTAATTTTTCTGTTCACTTTTGCAATGTAGTTGTATGGTTTGATTCCAATTATGCCATGCAAGGTTCCCTTTAGAATGCTTTACCTTATTGTTATGGTATCGTGTTTCCTGCAGCATCATGTAGGTGTACAGATGTGAAGCATGTTACATAGCTCAGACCATCAGGGCTCTCTCTGGCACAGAACCTGGAGAAGTACATGACAAGACCATGCAAATTGAGTTCCCTGGTTCAGGTGAAAGAAAGGAAATTACCGCAGCCCAAGGGAAAGGAGGGCCGAGGAGGAATTGAAAGGAAATGCAGACACTTTGAAGGAGAGGGAGGCTTTTGGCTTTTTGCCAGAGAGAAACACCATCTTGAAAACAACTCCAAGAGATTGAATTTATCCACATAGCCAGGAGAGCCAAGACTGGCTGACCACCACCAGCAGCCAGTCTTGTGGGTAAGAATAAGGAGAATAAGACAGATCTTATGAGTAATCTTGGACAGTAATGTTAGCTGGCATGCGGCTTATATTTTTTTATTTATTTGTGGTAACTCCTGACTCCTTTATTAAATGATTGTGCATTGATTTGCTGTATACTCACTCAAAATCATATTCTAATCAATAAACTAGCATTTGTTTTATCTAAAGTGTGTGGATTTTAGAGGGTGTGAATGGGCAGAGCTGGGTATCTCATTTCTTCAGCAAATGAACGAACAGAGTCTGTGAGCCTGTGATTGGGGGAAGGGTCCTATCCCTGTAGAACAGTAGTTCCTGGTGTGGCATTTGGGACCTGTGGGTGCTCGCTGAGTGACTGTCCCCTGAGTGGTTGGAAAGCACATGCCCACTGCTTGGGACTGATAATACGCAGGAGGCTGGCATGAACTGACTCAGGAGTGAGTGGTCACCTGGCAAAGCGGGGTAAGTTGGGGTTCAGGAGTGGGGGTTGGGGGGGCTTACAGCAGCACACCAGCCCAGATCCTAGGAAGGGAATGTTACCATTATATTAGAAAATTTCAGTGCTACTCTTCACTATATTTTTAATAGGGTAGTATCACAAACAATCCGGGAAGAAGATCACATGAGGGTCTCAAGCTTTGAACGCCATCTTTTTTCTTGTGCTGACAGACAGACTTTGTGGAATTATGATCATATTTTAGGAAACTATAGCCTTCAGTCTCCTTTCACACAGATTTTACAACAGCGTGGCCTCTGGAGTTCCAGAGTTACATGGGTGCGAAAGCTGAATCAAGTCCTATATTGGGTTGTCTGGCTCAGGAGAACAACCTATCATGTTGGTCACCCACCAAGAGCTTTATTTGGATACCCTTACACTCCAAGGGATTTGAGAAGACTACTTGTGGATTGAGGTGCTACTCAAGATGAGTAGATATCTCAGAAATCTAGTCAAAACATCCTGGCAGTCAGCCTGCTAATCCTCCAGCAGTACGCCCAGCTGTCAGACAAGTATTTTATCTTTTAGGAAGCTAACTACTTTCTCTAACCATATTACTGAGCTCTTCATCCTCGAACAAGAACACTATGCAACAATTTGAATACAGCTACAAGAACCACATCACAGATGAATTGTCCACAAGGAGTTAACTCATTATTGCTCTTTATCAACTGCCTACATATTGTGGATTCTGTTGTTAAATTAGTCAAGGTTCTATGGTTAAGCAATTTGTGTCAATAACAGAGTAACACTTTGAGGGAGTGTTTTGGCATAATTTTTTGATTGCCTGTACAGGATATTGTGGGTGATTATTGTTTCTGGAGGCATTTTTTTCAATTGCTGGCAACAATTGAACTGTATTATAGTATTTCATTTGCTATCACAATGAGTATCTTGATGATATCCTGTTCAGGAAATATGTAACTATGTCAGAGGATGAAACTGCACACGATGCTATTCTACTTTGATTTAATGACTTTTTGCAGTGCTGCTGCAAAGTTTGCTAAATACTATATGTGTATACTTCCCAGTAGCCAGCCTATCAAAGTGTTGCAAAAAGCAGGAGTAGGGAGATGGAGGGAGAAATATTGTCATTTATATATTGCAAATTATGAGGGCTTCTCTTCCTCGGTCAATGAATCATTCAATGGCAATAAGTTTCTTCCTAAGATGTAAATTTATTTCTGTCCCTGATCTGCTTCTCTGAAAGCTAGCAGACAACGAAAGGTTCCCAGGGAGACCCAGCATTTTGTCATTTAATTTTATTGAGCACAATTATTAGCTGGCCTAAGTGTCCACTCAGGGGAGTAAAAGGCTATAAAGTGCCTCTCTTCCATGGCCTACCTGGATTTTGGGTTCCAGTGAAAGCAGGTATTATCTAGCCTAGTAATCTTCAAAGGTTTTTCTCGGGACCCAGTTGAAAAAAATGAGATTTATGCCAGCAACTCAACAATCACATCTTTGAGCCAGTGGCAGCAAGGGGCATTGCAACCTAGTGTCTGAGGGTCTGCAACCCAGTACTGGGTCCTGACCAATGGCTTGGAAACCACTGATCTAGCCATTCTATCCTTCCCCTGGCGCTGCCTGCCCAATCCATATTCCTTTGCAGTCAGCAAGAAGGTGGAGTTCTTCCTGCACTGTAGTCTGGCTAGCACACTTGAGCTAGTGCAGATGGGAAGTTAAATTGCACCAGGAAAAGAACTGCCACAGCTTACTCCCCCTATTGAGCAAGTATGAAGCCGGGGCTGAACTGTGGCGTTTTGAATTGCAGTTGGCTACCTCCTGTGCTCCTGAAACAGTACAACTCTGCACTGCCCCTTACTGTTATGGGTCTAGAACATGCCGTGAACTTTTTGAAATCTAAAACTTCTCCCATTTTTTATATTGAAGTACACACTCAAAAGAACATTTTTATTTATTTACTGCATTTATTTCATTTCTAGAGATTTTCAGTATAAAGAAAATATATTTTCTAATACTACAATAATCAGTGGCACAAACTATCTGCACACTCAGTCTGTCAGAGCATGGTGGTGTTATTGACTTCTTTCCAGTGCCCTCTCAAAGAAGGTGAAATGGCTCTTCTGTACCTCTGCTTCTTCCTCTTTCATTTAGTAAATTCTAGTTCTTGTTGCAAGGTCTTACCATTCACTCATCTGTTTGGGTGTACGCTATTTAGGGGTTTTTGTTTTGTTTTGTTTAATTATTTTCTTTATTCTCTTTTTCTCCCTCTGAACTGTTGGCTGCCTTAAACCTGACATATTTTGATTAAAGAGAGGGATGATCATGAGATGTGAACTTTGTATGTGTTTCCCCATACTTAATATATAGTACTTAGGCACAGGAACTCTGCAAAGGATTGATCCTGCAAACAGATTCATGCAGGGATATCCTTTAATCACCCTGGAGCCCTCACAAGGTCAAGACCAAAAGGAGAAAATAATATTTATTTTATTTAATAATCAAAATAGGAATTAGTGGTGTCTAGGTATGACATCTCTACTACAGATGACGCACCTGTCAGAAGGTGCAATACAAAAGAAGCTTTTTGTAGAGTTTATTCTATTCTATTTAAATTCTTATACCTGTCTAAACTCTTCGTGGAAGGGACCTTGTCTTCCAGTGCATTGGAATAGTATTTAGAGCACTGAAGCCCCAGTTCAGTTTATGGATGCTGGGTACTACTGTAATATGTATATTAATTAATAAAAGACTAAAATAATATCTGCATGTTTTTTGGCATTTCACACCTTGTAATATTAAAGTCTCAGGAAACACTTTTGGAAAAAAATGAATACTTTTTAAAAAGGTCAGAACTAGTCATTCATTCCTGCTTGGACATGCTCTAAAGAGATTCTTACGTGACTTATGGTTAAAATATTAAACCAGCTATTGTCCTTGTTTATACTGCTCATTGTCATAAGTGACGACACCTCTCAGTTATGGGTGAAGACCCAAGGCCAAATTCTCCTCTTGATTGCATGGCTGAAACTCCCATTGCCTTCAGTGTGGCCGTAGGTGTGTAACTGACAAGATAATTTGTCTGGCACACTCTAGTTCCTTCTGCTGATCTTTTCCTTCTGTTAAGTAATACTTTGTATTTCTGAAGTGACGTGGAAGACTCAACTGGTACTAGCTGTGACAGTATCAGACGGGAGGGTTTCCAGAGAGGTCTAGAAAGCCAATATATTAGCCCCAGGCTCAGCAAGTCCCCTTTCCCCTTGTAGCTGGGCTGTGGTTACTCCAGATTAATTAGCACATCTGGGGCTAATTAAGACACCACCCAAGACTTGTTAAAAGCTTTCCCTCCAGAGATGGGGTGGCTGGAGTGCGAGAATAAAGAGAGTTGTGGGAGAGTGTGAGAAGAGGTGAGGTGTGGTTGGAATACTGACAGATTTGGAGAAGTAGCGGAACGCTGGACAGGAAGAGCCCCACAGGTACAAAGACTGGGGGAAGGAAAAACCCCTGCCCAAAGGGGAACAAAGGACCTTTCCCAGGCCCAGAGGCCTGAGGGAAACAGACACTGCTAAAGGGAAGCGCAGGACCCACCAAAGTAGAGGGGGGACTTTGTCACAAGGCATACACAGGAAATATATCATAATTTACAGCTTCCCCATACAAACACTAAGCAGTAATCGTAACAGAAAAGTTGCTCTGTTCTCTCATTTACTATCACTGTGCTATATTAGAGGTCATTAGGCATTTATGCAGGTTATTCTTCAGATCTTGCCTCACATGAGCCAGGTTCCTGAACATTTAATAAAAAGACTTGATTAAAGTGTCATAAAACACACAAATCCACAGTAAAATGGAGGCAGAAGCAGCAGGGAACAACAGAAGCAGTAGCACAACAGGAGATTCTCTGACAGTGAGAAGGAACTACTATTCAAGAATTCCATCTTTCTCTGTATATGGGAAGAATATGTTTGTTAGAAGGTTTTTTTTCCCCCCAACATTTCAGTTGGAAACCAAGTGCTACAGGCAAACTGAAAACAAATAAAACAGCTTCTTTCAGAAACACAATCCAGTTTCCACTAATTTAAACATTTCCTACCAGCTCTTCCTGTCAGCCTGATACTTTCTAGACATCAAATCTCTGACACCTGAGATATTTGAAAGTTATTTCTCTTGCAGTTATGAGTGCCTTATTTTGCAAACCTGAAACCTTCAGCAGCAAAACTGAAGCAGCCTTCCTGGTCAATATTGTTTTTTTCTGCTCATTGTTATCTTTATTCTGTTTTCTTACTCAGATATCACAGCCATCTCCACTGGTGTTGCAGGTTGCCACTTTAAAGCTAGATTTTGCCATTTAGGCATTGGCATTTGAACTGATGCACAGTCAGACCACCCCAGGAGGTGCTCCAGCCGAGATTGTGCAACAGGAGGCATAATCTTTCCCTTAAGCTCCATGATATGTGGGGTAACTGTGCAACACCCAATTAAATGGTTTGTTGTCTGTTTCTCCTTAGCTAGCTACATGGACTGATGTATTGTGGCCCCATCTCCTTGCCAGTCCACTCTGGTCCCACAATGGCTGTGCTACCCAAGCGATCAGTGAAGTATAGGTGAGCAAGGTGTCTCTAGAAAGGTGTCTCTGATACTAAGGCTCCGTACACACTCTGTTGAAAATGGGGCAGCAGCACACTATTTATGTCTACAGTATAGGCTCAGTTAAGTTGACTTAACAAGGTCGACTTTAAGTCTACTTAAAGTCGACTTTATTAAGTCGACTTAGAGCATCCACACTAAAAACTTAAGTCGACTGCCTATGTCCACACTGGCAGTTGCTAGGTTGACTGAGGAGTGGTGCATTGTGGGTAGCTGTCCCACATTGCACCGGGGCCTGGAGGTCAATTAGGTCAACTTAAGGGCACTCCATGTCTACACTGGCTTAAGTCAATTTACTAAGGTCAATTTAGGCATTAAGTCGACCTTCAGAGATGGAGTTAAGTCAACTCAAGGTAGCACTTAAGTCGACTTATGGAAGTGCCCAGTGTGGATGCAGCGTTCTGTAGGTCGACTTCAGCATCGTTAAATCGACTTAAGGTGTAAGTGTAGACATAACCCATAATAGTGGATGACTGAAACCTCTGGCCAGCAGTATCTGCTCAGGAGTTCCTCTCAAACAAAAGCTCTTTGGTATCAGAGTTTCTAGGAGCAAGGCCAGCATGGGGCTCTCCTGACTTAGAGTAGCAGGACTCTAAGCTTTCTAGCTTTCTTCATCGATCACAACATAGGAGTTTTAATTTCACAATAAATGTTTCGGGTTTTTTCGTTCTTCCCTGTTACTATGTGCTAGAGTTGGCTGCCATGTTTTGGTCAAAACTTTCCACTGAAAAATGCACGTCTGATGTCTGCAAAACCTTATGCAAATTTTATAATTTTTGATCAATGGCTTTGTTTAAAAAAACAAGCCTATAAAAATTAGGAAAAATTAAATTGTGACTTTTTAAAAATGAAAAATTTTGATTGTTTCAATTGACATAATCTTTCCTTTCAAAATTTCCTTCTCTTTAAAAATAATTAACACATTTCAAAATGATCCAAGTCCAAATGAAATAGTTCCCTTTTAAAAAAAAAAAAAAAGTTTGACTCCAAACAAACTTTTTAATGTTTTGTTTTGCGTTCTTGTTTGTTTGTTTTAGGAATTGCCAGAGAATTGAAAAATTCATTATTCACACTGTTCTGCTCTTTGTATGTTTCTGATAAACCAGGCAGCACCTTCACTGGGCACACCTCTCTGGCTAGTATGACTAAGGCCATGTCTACACCAGCAAGCTTACAGTGCTTGTGCAGCTGCTCTGTGCCAATGGGAGAGAGCTTTCCCATCAACATAGAACTGAGCACACTGCTACTTATGCAGGAAAAACTTATGCTGCTTGGCAGGGTATTTTTTTCACACTCCTGAGCAACATAAGTTTTACCAGCATAAATAGTAGTGTAGACATGGCCTAACACTGTGTAAATACTCCTAAGCCTGGCCTGAAATAGGTTTCCTCATTTTTACATTGGAACCAGTTCACAAGGGTTAGTAGGCCCTCAAATTTGAAACGTTTTAGATTCGTATTATCCCAATTTTCTCATGTTCAGATCTTGTTGTCAACCCAAGTAGTATGGCTTAGTGAACCTGGAACTCAGGGTGCATCTACACTGGCAACTTAGGTCGACTTAAGGATGCTTAAATCAACCTACACAAAGCCGCATCCACACTGGGCTTTTATTAAGTCGACTTAAGCGCTTCCAACTTAATAACACCACCTCAAATCGACATAAGCCTTAAGTCAACTTCTTAAGTTGACTTAAAGCCAGTGTGGATGGGGATTAGTGCTAAATTGACCTTATTAGGTTGATTTAAAGCCAGTGTGGACGGCTATGTCTACTGTTAAGTCGACTTAAGGTCAATTTAAGTTGACTTAAAGTGTAGCCACTCTGTTAAGTTGACTTAAAGTCGACTTAGCTTTACATAGCCTCAGAGAGTTAATTCTATTTCTGGCTATATGTCCTTGGATAAATCACATTGCCAGTTTTCCAATCCACCCTGTGTCTGTCCTATCTATTTGACTGTAATATCTTCAGAGCTGGTCTCTTATGATGTGTTTATATGGTGCTTGGGAAAAAAAGGACCCAATCTCTGCTGTGGCCTCTAACTATTACAATATTATAGACAAGATTTGGATTTGTGTATTAGATAATATTTTGTGATTTGCTCCATATCATCAACCTCTGATCAGACTTGGTAGACTGGCTGAACAGCAATCTCAAAGTTAGTGAATATCCAGAGAGAGGGGGAAATATTGCAGAAGTTTTAGCATGAATAGAAAACAATTCTAACAAATCACAGCTGGTTCAGGAATGCAGGCTGTTTTTTTGTTTTTTAAATGGGTTGTGTGTCTGCACCAAACCTTTCACAAGATTTGGCTAAAACTAGCACATATATACCCATCAGCATTTTCAGCAGCAAAAGGGGACAATGATCAGTTTATGGTTCAATAATTCTGTAAGATGACTGGGATAAAGGGCCAGAAATGGAAGGTGATAAGCACCCTCAGCTGTGAACAGAACCTCTCAGGACTGAACCCAAGGTGCAGAGAAGAGTAGAAAATATCTCATGGATCTTGATTAAAATGATGCTTATGGTAATGACACATTAAAGGAGCTACAGTACTTCACTTGGCAAGAAGAGAGCCAACCATCTGGGCTGAGGTGATTAGTAAGGTTCATTCTAATATTCTTTGACTGAAAAGTGCATAGTTTATTGGAAATAGATACACATGAGCAAATGGAAGATTTCTTTAAGCTGTATTAATAGTGGAAGTTATGCTGGGTAATACCAATTCATTTGGGTAAGGAGGTGTACTAATTTTTCAGACTCAGTCCAGTTTAGACACACAGCATGCATATGCCCTGTAATAGGAGTGTTTATTAATTATATTTAATTGTCATCATTTTTCCTAGTGAGAGTTACACTTTCCCCCATTCATTTGGTTTCCCAAATGCCGATTAGTGGGAACAGAGAGCATGGTTGAATGGACAGCTGGATCTAAGGAACCACAGGCTGCTGCAGGCAGACAAATCAGCCCTCAGCAAGCCAGCCATCAATATAGTCATCTGGGCCATCATGCTTCAGTAGCTGGAAAAGGGAAATTTGCCCAATCAGAGTACAGTTCTCCAGTGGCAAGGAGGCCAAACAATATGGGACAAACCGATTAGTCATTCATATGTGGGTGCCTACAATCCCAGCATATTTAAGTAGAATTTTCCAGTTAGTTGATCCACACATTTTATGGGGTAAAATAGTGGTAACCTCCGGACCATTCACATTAGGGGTATTAGGTTTATATTCCATGCAGACTGCAGCCACTAGGGGGAGAACTTGCATAAATCTCTACAAAAAAGGTTTTCGAGCCAGTACAGTAACTTGCAGATCAGTATTTAGTCACTAGAGAGTGACAAGTTGTCAACAGACACCTTTGAGTGAATCTAATGAGTGTTCATATAAACATAACTAGAAAATATAATGTGATAATTGGGTAGCATTTTGCATCTTGAGAGGACTTTAAAATATTACGGCCTTTTGCCCTAAGAGGTGCTGAGCACAGAAATTTGAAACCTGTGCAGGTCAATGAAAGTTGAGGGTGATCAGCAGAGCTGGTAATAAAAAACCCATCATTTTGTGAAAAAGTTGTCCTCCTTTACTTAGGGAGATCAAAAAAAAAAAATCAAAATTTGAATTCTAGTTTAACCAACTACAGTGCCCGAAGCTCACAGCGTTTTTCAGCGTTTTCCAGGATGGACCCCTACCTAAACAGTTTTCATCCAATATTTTCAGCAGACAAATAAGTCTTATTGGTCCTCTTTTACAGATGGGAAAACTGAGACCCTGCCTCTACATCCATAACTGCCAAGGACTGAAGAGTAAGGCATACACTTAGCTTTAGAAATAAGTTTTAATACATACATACATTAAAAAAAATTACAAATAAAAATACAATAGAAAATAAAATTCCAAATCCAGTCCCAATGTCTGCAGACACTGATTTGACTGCTAGGGGACTCCTTATGTGCACCTGCTATGCAAGTGGGGACAGGATTTTGAAGGGAGCACATCAGGGTATCACATCTAGAGCAGGTCTGACCTCAACTCCACAGTGGCTCCAAGCATGACACTACACAGGTGGTAAGTGAGGGCAGAGCTGAAAGATGTTCTATAGATGCATTCTCCTGGATTTCCCCTGTCCCCTCAAGAAGAGCATATGAGAGAGTGTCAATAGCCTATGAGGGCAGGGGAGAATTCTTGTCTCCTGCCTAAACAGAGGGTCCTGGCACCCACACATCTAATTTGGGTAGGATCTAATCTGAGGAGCATCCTTGTACTTTTTGAGAGAGTCAGAAGCACTACTCAGATCTTGAGATTGAACAGGGAAGAGTGGGGGTTGTTCTGGATGTTCTCAAATGCATTCTTTACATTTCAAGTACTGGACTCATTAAATTCTCCGTGTACATAAATACAAAAATAAGCAAACTAACTTCATGCAGTCTCCTTTGAGACAACTCTTCAAAAACTCTCTCTGGGATTGGTACTCTAGACTTTTTTTTTTCCAAAGATAAAGCATTCTGAGTCAAGGAGAAAAGAATAATTTTAACCAACATGTCAAGTTCCTGCTTTTATTCACAATGTATTATCCACCAGACTAAAAGTTCAATTTTGCTTTACAAATGGGCAAGGGGGGAAAAGCCTTATATAAAAAACTAAAAGAATCAGTTTCCTTTAATTCTGAATATGTAGAGTAGATATTTTTACTCGTATTCAGTCTGAAGAGAATTCAGTAAGTTCCATATCAGGTCTCCTCCATGTATGAAACCACACCTAAATCCTCAAGTATCATTTCCTTTTCTTCTGTTTGTAGCAAGTTTCTTGCAAATTGTGCACAAACAAGAAAAGAGAAGTTTTGTCTCTGTAGGTTACCTTGGTTTGGGGTAAGAACATTTAACTGCTTCCTTTTTTTCTCTCTCTCTCTTTTTTCTTCTGGGTGCTTAATAAGAAGCATGCTCAGCCTTAATTGAGGATTCCAGGCCTACGAAGTCTAGTACACGACATATATTATATCCTTCTTCTGATCTGCATAGAACACAATCCTTTAATTTTCCCTTGGACTGAAAATCCTCACACTTCTTGCTCTCCTCAACTCAATACGACTGCACTGGTACCATTGATTAGTCTGGAGACACCAATATTCTGCATCACCACTATCCTCCCTGTCACACAGACACTGTAATTTGGGAGTCATTTTGACTGTTTCCTCTCCTTTGCCCCACATACCCAGATCTTTCTCTTTAACAGTTCTAAGAATCATTCTTTTATTCTAGCCACACCACAAGAACCCTGGCCCACGGTCTCTTCATCTCCCATTTTAATTACTCCTCCTCCTTTGTCTCTCTGGAACCTATACTACCACCTCCAATCGACTTACAATTTATTTACTAAAATCATCTTTCTATTTTTCTTGATGATATCTTCTTTGAAATCCTGCTCTGACTCCTCCTTTTCAACCATATAAATTCAAGCTTCTTGCCCTTTACCATCAAGGTTCTTCACAGCTGGACCTGTCCCTACCATTCTTGGTTCTCCTTGCCTCACCAGCACCACCTCTGTGCTAGCAGTGGTACAAGATCCACCCTCTACTATCACAAACATCTCCATGTTGTTTTCCATGCTGGCATGGAATACCCTATCTGAACTGATCTGTAAGCCACTTCTCTCCTGTCTTTAAAATCTCCCATGACCCCTTCTGCACTATTATGCAGAAAAAATGGCCAGTTAGGTTAAGGGGCTGCTGGGCGGATTCGATGCAATGTTTTTTTATGTAAAATGAGCATCTATGTGAATATATATATTTTCAAAAATATGTAGATTATGATTGTTCTCCTTCCTGCTGACTTTCATATGATGCTTACTTTGGTGGGGGGGCAGGGAGGAGGAATAGTACCTATGATCACCCAAACCACTTTGCTTCTATGTTGCATCCCACTCTCCTATTTTCCATTGCTTGTCTTTTTAAATTATAAACTGTCTCCAGGGCAAGGTCTCTCCGAGGGGGCATCTACACTGCAAACTAAGGTGTGGCTGTAGCACGTGTAGGCATGCGCATGCTGGCTTTAATGTAGCTAGTCCAGGTAAACATGGAAGCAAGAAGGCGGCAGCAATGGCTTCAGCACAGGCTAGCTGTCACAGAGCAACTCTGTTGAGGCCTTGGGTATGTACTTGGCTTCCTGGCTTCTGCTGAAGTCTGCACCACCACGTCAGTTACCCAGTCTAGCTAGATGGTGATTGTTGGGCGTTACCTCGGTATAATAATAGATGACGATTATAACCTGTGCACACACTCTTGTCTGGACACTGGGAGCTAGAACATGGCATATAACCAAAGCCTTAACTTGGGGATTTCATAACCGCACACCACGCTGCCAGCAGCTCCAGAAGGAATTAAGGAGCCTGGTTGCTGCTGCACGCTCGGAGAAAGAGAAGATGCAGTCTCTGTTCCCTTGCCTTGCTAGCTGTGCTGACCAGTGCAGAAGGAGCAGGCCTGTCAGGAATAAAAACCTGCAGTAGAGCCAGTCTCTAAGAGTAATCCAGTGCACAGCTGGCCTGTAGAAGGCTACCTGATTGGCTACGCTGCTGAGGAGTGCAAAGAGTCAGCAGACGGGCTCTTCAGCCCACCAGCAGCCACTGTTCAGGGGCTGCTCAAAGCATTTATCCACAGTAGCACCTGGTTGTTCCCAGTCTTGCCACAGCTTTGCCTCACTCCAGATACCTGCTTCAAACCCTCAGCTCTGATTCCTGACCCTCAGTTCCAACTCCCGACTCTCAGCTCCTGGGCCTGGCCCTGATCTGGTCCGGATCGGGATCCTGCTGACGCCAGCCTGCAGCCCAGCCCCAAATCCTTAGCCAGGATTGGGGCAAGGGTCAGGGCCAGAGTGGGCCACTGCCAGTGGGTGGGTCCTGGCTCCCCGGCTGCAGTCGGGGCCGGATTGGGTTGCTACAAGTGGGCGGGCCCCAGGTCCCCTGCCACAGTCGGAGCCAGATCGGGCCATGGCCAGTGTGTGGGTCCTGGCTCCCCAGCTGGTGTCAGGGCCCAATACTGTGGCCAACAGCGGACGGGCCCCCAGGTCCCCAACTGGGGTCAGGGCTGGATTGGGCCAGCATGGGGGGCCATCAGGCGGTCCCTGGGTCCCCAGCCACAGTCGGGGCCAGATTGAGCTGTTGCCGCCTGCGGCCAGGCCCCGGGTCTCCAGCAGACTTGGGGCACTGGAGCTGGGACTCAGGTCATGTGCCCCATGTACCCAGTGCCAGCAACACCACTGCTCGGCTCTGGCATCTGGCTCTGGCTCTAATTCCTGGTTACTGATTTCCTGCTCCGACCATTAGACACAACTGCTGGTGTCCCAGTCATGTCACAAGGGCAGTGGCACCATTAGGCAACCCCATTTTCCCAGACCCATGTCTGCCTCTTTCTCTTGTGAACCTTAACTTTAATGTTCTCTCTCCTAGATACACTGACTGCAGGGTGGTGAGTTCTTTTTGTTTGGTTTTTGTTTTGTTTTTTGTTACTCTAACATTTATAATTATAATTTGAAAAAGGAGGTGGGGAGGGTGAGAAGGAGGATTTTGGCAATTTAAATATATTCCCACTTTCTTTCTTCACTCTGCGGCTTCCTGTTAATTGAAATTGTAATTATTTGCCTTGCATTCAAATCTGGACATATATTCCATTTGTTAGAACTCATCACTGGAGTCTGACTGCATGTGGCTTATCATATGCAATTGGGAAGCTGTCACATATCACTAGACAAAAGTGTCTCACCAGGGAGGGCTTCAGATATTCCATGCTACCAGACGCCTCAAGCTCACTCCTAAAAGAGCAGCACCACATTTCAGGAAGTAACACATTACAGAATTATTCTCCCATTAAGATTTATGCCTAAAATAGAGGAGCCACAACCTCAGGCGTCAGTAGAGTTTTCATCAGCTGATTAAGCATGACAGATGAAGCCAGCTCCTGACCTTTCTGAGACCGGGGAAAAAAAAGAGAAATGGCCTCTCTTTCACCTCCTTATTCAGTGGTACACTTCCTCAAACAAACAGAAAGGCAGCTTTGCAGCTGAACAAAAATCCAGGCAGTTAACGCTGAGCCCCTGAATTTGTTCAATCAAGGAGGAACATGATACTTTATGATTTGCCCATCCTTTGCTCTTGGAGCAGGCTGTCACTCGTAAGTATAGAAGAATAATAGCTGTCAATTACAGCGAGATTACTATATGAGCATGGTGTCCCTAGGCCTTCTGTTAATAAAATGATAACTTTCTGATGTCTTACCTTATTACTCTAAACACACGCATACTGACTGATTTAAACGTACACAGTGAAAATGGCAATCAATCTTTTCTAATACTAGGAACTCATTTGCTTAGCGCAATCAAAAGCCTGAGATGTGTGCATAGCCTTCTTAATAGCTTTTTTCTCTGTTAAAGATTCTGCAAAGCAAAGATGCCTTCACTGAAATCATATACAATACAAAATGTCCCACTGCTCTGAGCCCTCCTGAATGTGTCTAGCTTCTTTTGGGAAATGTGAACAAGCGGGAGAGGGGGCCTGTTTCCTTGGAGAAATACACAGGGGGAAAAACAAAAAAAAAGAGAACACATCTTTCAAATAACCTGGTTTGATTTACAGTATATTTTGAAAGGGTAGAATGATAGTGTCTCTCTGATATCAGTGGTAGCGTAGCCGTCAACCATAATTGACATGGCCTGAACTGATTGCATGGTATAGTCCTGGCATTTGAAGTATTGCAAAATATGTCTCTGGGTTGTCTTTTATGTTTTGGGGGGTGGGGGGGTTGGAGGAGTTATGTTTAAAGAGGTAGAAGTGTAATTAGAAAGAGTTGAATAATGAAAAAAATGTTCTTTTAAAATTTATCTCATGGCCCTCATCACTGTAGCATATGAGTATTTAAAGAACACCATTAACAATCTTTCACTCCCTTTTTCTTCCCGTCTGGACTTAAGAAGCAATAGTTTGGTTAGCTTAGACAGGGATGGGAGTGAGTGTAGAAATTACTGAGGAAAAGATTAAATTGAAGAAATTATTTTGCCATTTATCTTTGAAAATGGTTTGTTCTATAGTCTTCTCTCTTGTGGGAGTGGATTCCATAGCCAAGTCCAGTGCATGTGAAAGTTCACCCTCTTGCTCTCACAATACCAACAGTGAGACCCCCTAAAACTGAACTTTATATGATGTGGGAAACCAATCTAGAGTGAAGTGTCAAGGTTATATATACACACAGTGACCTGTAATATTGAGCAGACAATGTGAGCAGGCACCTTTCCCTGTGTGTTCACTGAATTTAAAGCCCAAGCTTACCCCTTTCCTAACAGGTTTTTTTTAAACAAAGAAACACACAATAAGCAAACATCAAATTCAGCTCAAATCTTCTCCCAGTCTTAACTTTCTTGAGGTTTCTCCCTGACCCAACCTTCACTCTAGGTCTTCTCTCTCATTAGAGAGTGACTCCCATTGCCTTTATATCCACGTAAGAAAATAAATTGCCTGCCTGCCTGAATTAACAGAACCAGCTTATCCCTTTCCAAACAAGGCCAACACCCTAAAAAAGTAGGGTATTATAGATAGATAGTCTAACCCTTTTTTTAGGGTGGACATATCTTTTTTACTAGCTGGCATTTTCCAGTGTGTGTGGCTTTATTCCTAAACTATTGAGATGCAATAATGAAGCCCAGATGTCAGAAGTGTTTTTGCCTCACTGTGGCCAAGCCTAGAAGAACTGGTTGGAAAAAAAAAATCAGAATTTCTATGCCTCAGGGAGTTCCAATATTTCAACACTTGTTTTTGTCCAATTTGGGACAAAATGATGATTGGGAAAGGAGGGAGGGGGCATTCTGAATTTGAACAAAAGAAAAAAAAATCTATGTTGAAACAAAATCTCCACATTTCAGTCAGTTCTATTTATGATCTCACAAGAGTTTATGTGGATAACTACATTAAAGACTGTGATGGGGACCAGGGAACATAAGTGCTAAGCAAGATTCATAGATAGATCACCATCATTACTAATTAGCACAGTTAGTCCTGTACCTCCCTAACACAAAAGTCATAATAAGAGGAAATAAACAGTTAATGTCTAGAATGAAGATTATTAGATAGGTAGCGCCTAGTCCTGTGAAATCGGCAGCTACTTCACCTAGGTCAACACCTCGAGCCATAAACCAAAAAATGCAAGATATCTGTTTAATAAACCCTCTTTGTCCCTGATCTTATCAACACAATGTCACCAAAATGGGTCTTCATCAAGAAAACCAGTGTCCATTAACCTCAAGCCCTCAGAATAGCCTGTTCAACACATATTCTGTACAGTGAGGACAAATCTGGAGGAAGAGCCTCCAATATATTTCCTGCCAGGCACAATGCAAGGAAACCTGCATACAAACAAGAGTGGTTGCTATCAGTCATTCACTAGGAGCTTTTTGCTACTTGTTATTCATCAATCTTTTGTTTTTAAAGGAAGTTTCAGCCATCCAGTCAGGGAACAGAAGAGATAATCATGAAAATTCAACGAATGATCAATCACACCTCAAAAAGCAGACAGTCAAAGCAAACAGTTTGTGAACATCCCTTGTGATGGAAATTTGGGGTAAAATCCTGATCATGTTGAAATTAATGGCAGAACTCTGACTTCAGTGGAGAAGTATTTCATTGTTGGTGAATAATTAGGAGTAATGAATACATTTGCAGAAATCAGGCTCAGTTCACCAAAGACTTGCAGTCACAGAAAAAGTGCCATATTTTTTTGGATCCTTTACTTGCAATGAATAATTCTACGATGTCTAATGGCAATTATTCATTAGTACGATCTCAATGTGCTTTGACTTGTGTCATCGCACAGATATTATGTTGTGACCTGGTGTTTCACTAACAAAAAACTGAGACTTGCTGTTCCTTAATGCAAAGCTCTGATTTCCATTTTCCAGCAGAACAGTTGTTGTAGGTATAGAGTAAATGTACCTAAAGAGCAATACTTTTTAAATACTGTTCTGACAACTGGTAGAGTATGCTGAGCCAGCACACCTGCTTCTAGTGTTTGGGTTTTCTTGATTTAATAGGACGTCAGAGAAGATGAATAGTACATTTCATTGGACTAAGTGTAAAAATACATAGTTGGCCATACAAATATTTGACTAAATATATTAATTATATAAAAACACGAAGCTGTCTGTGGTTTCCTTGACTTCAGATGTTCTGGTTTTCCTCCCCACTGACCATTTTGACATTTCCACACACTTTCCCCATGTTAAATATTACATTGTAATCTAACCAGCAAATTTAGAATCAGTGACTTGTGAACTAGCAGAGATTTCCATTTAGCTAAACCATGTTTCGTGTTTAAAAAAGGTGACATTATTGATCAAACTGTTTCTTGTAAGAAATCAAGTTTCTTTCTACCTTTCCCTTGCACTTGTATTCAGCACAATCCATTTCCTAATCACTGTTGTCATTTATCTCTTTGTTTTACCTTGTCACCTATTTAATTCCACTGGAGGCATTTCTAACATCTCTGTCTAATAATCTCCGCTAACAATGCAGAACACTATTAGCATAATAAGCATTTCCCATCTGCACAAATAAGACTCCTTCTCATCAGTCTGAAAACTAACTGCTGTACATAAAAATAGCTGGAAATCATTAGAATTAAAAAGAGCACATTTCACTGCAAACAAGTTTCTTGGGGAAACCTTTTCTTGTCTCTAGTTGGTGTTAGAAATTTGGGGTGTTATCCAAAGCACCTAAAATCTGTGGGGTCTTCCGCTGCTATGCCACTGGGTTTTGGATTCGAGCTTTATATTACATGGAAATAACTCAGTTATTGTGCTATATGTACATGGAGGGAGATATGTTTCTGTGGCCCATTTAATTAGCTTAAGAACCCGTTCTTGGAAAAGTAACATACTTGCTTATGCAAAAATTGTTAACACAATACTGCACCTTTATTTAGGTGTTCAATTACAGTAATGTCCAATTACAATAACTACTCACACACAGGTGAGCATGCCTGCATGCGTACAGGTCCCTAAATACATTACTAAGCATTTATTCATTCAGTTATGTCAGTCGTATCAATAAAATGATGTGTTCATTTGAACATGTGGCCATTTTGTGCACTCAGATGGGCATTTATTTTTAACAAGTTTGACCCATAAATGTAAAGGTGTGGCCATAGCAAGTCTACAGGACCAATGTTTCCTCCCTCTGCCTCAACATTTGCATTTTCCCAGTTGCTAGTTTGTTATAACAACTGGTTTTGATAAAAAAAATGATGAAACAATGATAGGAAGTTGCATTTTTTCTGTAAATGGCATAACAGCAAAATGAAATCCTCTGCTAGAAATGAAGGATTTTACTACATATTGGTTATTCTTTTGTTTCCTGTGAACTGGACTTTTAATCTGCTAAGGACTTTGCTGTCTGTAGGAGTAGGAAGCAATTTTGGATTCTCTCTCAGTTGACTGTCCTAGAAGACAAACACACACTTTGGACTCCCATGGAGACCTTACTTTGTTTTGTTTTTGTGTTATTGTTCTCTTAATCAAAAACAAAAATAATTCAGGCTGAAAGTATCTATTTCCTCTATAGGGCTATGTCTACACTTAAAAAGTTAAGTCGACTTAACTTGTCAAGTGTAGACAGAGCCTTGGCTCCCCGCTGAGAAGGGAGCCATGGTCCCTGCTGAGAACGGAGCCGCAGCTCCTTTCTTATTGGGACCTATGGCTCCTTTATCTCCGGGACCCGTGGGTCCCGGCAAGAAGGGAGATGCACTCCCTTCACTGGGACCCTCGTGGGTCCCGGGGAGAAGAGAGCAGGGCTCCCTTCTTGCTGGGACCCGGAGAAGGGAAAGCTCCCTTCTTGCTGGGGCCTGCATGGGTCCCAAAGAAAGGAGCAGGGCTCCCTTCTTGCCAGGACCCATGCAGGTCCTGGCAAAGACAGCCGCTGGCACTCCGTGGACAGGGGATCCCCGGAGGTTTCCTTTTTGTGGAGTGCTGGGGAAGACAGCCACTGGTGCTCCACAGACAGGGGATCCCCAGAGGTTCCCCTGTCCGTGGAGTGCCGGGAAAGACAGCCATGGCGGCTCCTGGGACGGGGGAGCCCCAGGGAAGAGAGCCCCTGGGGCTTCCTTCCCCCAGCTCTGGGTCGACTTAAGTAATTAAGTCAACCTAGGGCGTCCACACTGGTGTTAGGTCGACTTAATAAGGTCAACTTAGATCTTAAGTTGACCTAACAGGTGGTAGTTACTAAGTTGACTTCAGGATGTCCTTAAGTCGACTTAATGAAAGACCAGTGTAAACATAGAGTAATTTAGGTCGACTGAAGCATTCTTAAGTCGACCTAAATTGCTAATGTAGACATAGCCTATGGCATCACTTAAGAACACTTAATTGTATTTCATAGCCTTACCAAGTTGTTAACATGATAACACCTCACATCCTTAGATAATCCCAGAATGTAGCATTATATTCTGTTCCCATTACTGCCTTACATTCCTCTCCATGTAAGAACTCACAGAATGAGAAGGCGTATCTGAAAGACATTGCAGTTGTACTAGTAATGGAAAAGATCACATACTCCCGTTAAGCCACTCAGTCTATTGGCAATGAAGAAGGAAGAAGTGTTCTGGCATTGCATGCGGAACAGTTGTTCTCAGGAAAAAATGGTGCAGATTCAGGCCCAAAAGAGGAAACTTTCAGGCAGTCCCCAACCATGGTAGCACAGAAGCAATGGTCACCATGCAGTCCTAACCAGAGGACACTGATGTATTTGTGTGACACTCTTTCTGGAAATCATGGAGCAGGAGTTCACTTTCAAATGTTTTTAAAGGTGAAGACATAATTTTGCATTACTTTTTTTTTTTCTAGCTACATATACCATAAATGCAGGCAAACTGGGGGGGGATCCAAAAAACTAAAAAAAAAAAAAAAACCCCTAAATAGCCAATGCATTTTAAATGTTCTATAGAGTCCCAAAGGCTTCTGGATAAGTATTTGTGGTCTGCCACTAATGTTCCAGGGATCAGGCTGTGGTTAGGTATTTCTCTGCCAGGACCCATGGGATACCTTTGCCATGGAACAGGGATATTATTTAGCTGAGGAGACACTAATTCATATCATCATGAGAAAAGAGACTACACAGGATTTGGCAGGCTGTTAAGGTACTGGAAGACTGTATTGTTGCTAAACTGGAGATCTGTGTCATATTTTCACATTGAAAGAAAAATTCTTGACTTCACAGACTCTTGAAATAATGAATGGAAAACATGAGGCTTAAATCAGGAATTGGATAACGTTAAGCAGCTTTCAAATGCCTTAATTAGAGATAATGTTGCTCTTAATCATAAAACTAAATTTATAGAAAATCAATTAAAAAGTAAAAGTTGGGGATTACTTGAAGTAAAAGAAAATGTTGTGTTGGGGTACAGGAAATACAATAAATGTCCTTCATGGTTGAATCATGTCTTAATGTAGAAAAAGTGCACCATCTTCCTAGCAAAGTAACCATCATGTAAAGTAATTAATGAGGATTAATAAAAAGTTTATGAATCTCAATCAACAGTTGCCCATTTCCACAGCTGCTATCTTCAAATCTAAATTCAAAGAAAGACTGAATTTACTTCACAGAGAATTTTTCTCAATAGATCCTGAAGCACCATTGCTTTTTTTCCTGAAAAAAAATGAATGATTGAGATGGAATTAAACACGGTATTGTCCCATCCCTCAGATTATGATCAACCTAAGATGTCCCTTGATTCAGATTTTTACCTGCTTCTCAAGTTATTGAAGAACAATTTGTGGTTTCTATAGGAGATATAAAGGAATATTATTTGCCAGAATTTTTAAACACACAAACTAAGCTAATTGCATATTCTGGTATATTGCATATATAACCTTCAGGTATGCTAGAGTTTACCTCATAGAATCATAAATACTGGAAAAGACCATGAGAAGTCATCGAGTCCAGTCCCCTGCACTCATGGCAGGACCAAATACCCCTTTAAACCATCCCTGCTTGTCTAACCTGCTTCTAAAAACTTCTGATGATGGAGATTTCACAATCTGCCTAGGTAATTTATGCCAGTGGTTGTTAGGAATTTCTTCCTAATGTCCAACCTAAACTTCCCTTGCCATTATTGAAGCCCGTTTCTTCTTGTCCTATCATCGGTAGTTAATGAGAACAATTTTTCTCCCTCCGCCTCGTGACAACTTTTAGGTACTTGAAAACTGCTATTATGCCCCCTCTCAGTCTCCTCTTTCCCAGACTAAGCAAACCCAGCTTTTTCAATCTTCCTTCATAAATCAAGTGTTCCAGACCTTTAATCATTCATGTTGGTCTTCTCTGGACTTTCTCCAATTTGTCCACATCTTTCTGGAAATGAGGGAAACCTTCCCATAGTTGGGACCCTCCTTCCAGATGGTGCTGAGGCTGCCTCTTGCACGGAGGTTGCCTCTCCGGGGGAGGGGACTCCAGTTGCTAGGAAAAGGCAGGTGTTAGTAATGGGAGATTCGATCATTAGAAACATAGATAGCTGGGTTTGTGATGACCGGGAGAACCGTATGGTGACTTGCCTGCCTGGTGCGAAGGTTGCGGACCTCTCGAGGCATCTAGACAGACTTATGTGTAGTGCTGGGGAGGAGCCGGTGGTCGTGGTACATGTAGGTACCAATGACTTAGGGAAGGGTAGGAGAGATGTCCTGGAAGCTAAATTTAGGCTACTAGGGAAGAGATTGAGATCCAGGACCTCTATGGTGGCATTCTCAGAAATGCTCCCAGTTCCACGCGCAGTGCCAGGTAGGCAGGCAGAGATTCAGAGTCTCAATGCGTGGATGAGACGATGGGGTAGAGAGGAGGGGTTTACGTTCATTAGGAACTGGGGAAACTTTTGGGATGGGGGGAGCCTATACAGGAGAGATGGGCTCCACCTAAACCAAAGGGGAACCAGACTGCTGGCACTAAACATTAAAAAGGTTGTAGAGCAGTTTTTAAACTAGAGGATGGGGGAAAGCTGACTGCTGCAGAGGAGCAGGTGGATCGGACACAGACTTCTCTTAGGGGAGAGTCTGATGAGAGGGAATCTCCAGATTATAGTTATAGTCAGGAACAGAGGACAGAAAAGGATGGTGTGGGGGCCGGATCCGATGATAAACAGCTGCATGACAAAGAATCTGGCACATTAAAAAAGGGCAGACAAATAAACAAAGAATCTGGCACATTAAAAAAGGGCAGACAAATAAACAGGGACAAGTTTTTAAAGTGCTTATACACAAATGCTAGAAGTCTACATAATAAAATGGGTGAACTAGAGTACCTAGTGGTAAAGGAGAATATTGATATAATAGGCATCACAGAAACCTGGTGGACAGAGAGCAATCAGTGGGACACAATCATTCCGGGGTACAAAATATATCGGAAGGACAGAACAGGTCGTATGGGAGGAGGAGTGGCACTATACGTGAAAGAAAATGTAGATTCAAATGAAGTAAAAATCTTAAGCGAATCCACTTGTTCCATAGAATCGCTATGGATAGAAATCTCATGCTTCAATGACAATATAACATTAGGGATCTACTATCGGCTGCCTGACCAGGATAGTAAGAGTGATGATGAAATGCTAAGGAAAATTAGGGAGGTTATCAAATTTAAAAACCCAATAATAGTGGGGGATTTCAATTATCCCCATATTGACTGGGAACATTTCACTTCAGGACATAATGCAGAGATAAAATTTCTCGATACTTTGAATGACAGCTTCATGGAGCAGCTGGTATGGGAACCCACAAGGGGAGAGGCAACTCTAGATTTAATCCTGAGTGGAGCACAGGAGCTGGTCCGAGAGGTAACCGTAGCAGGACCGCTTGGAACTAGTGACCATAATACAATAGCATTCAACATCCCTGTGGGGGCAAGAACACCTCAACAGCCCAACACTGTGGCATTTAATTTCAAAAGGGGGAACTATACAAAAATGAGGGGGATAGTTAAACAAAAGCTAAAAGGTATAGTGACTAAAGTGAAATCCCTGAAAACTGCATGGGCGCTTTTTAAAGACACCATAATAGAGGCCCAACTTCAGTGTATACCCCAAATTAAGAAACACTGTAAAAAAACTAAAAAAGAGCCACCATGGCTCAACAACCATGTAAAAGAAGCACTGAGAGGTAAAAAGACTTCCTTTAAAAAGTGGAAGTCAAATCCTAGTGAGGCAAATAGAAAGGTGCACAAACAGTTCCAGCTTAACTGCAAGAGTGTAATAAGAAAAGCCAAAGAGGAGTTTGAAGAACGGCTAGCCAAAAACTCCAAAGGTAATAACAAAATGTTTAAGTATATCAGAAGCAGGAAGCGTGCCAAACAACCAGTGGGGCCCCTTGATGATGATAATACAAAAGGATAGCTTAAAGATGATAGAGTCATTGCGGAGAAACTAAATGGATTCTTTGCTTCGTTTTTTACGGCTGAAGATGTTAGTGAGATTCCCAAACCTGAGCCGGCTTTTGTAGGTGACAGATCTGAGGAACTGTCACAGATTGAAGTGTCACTAGAGGAAGTTTTGGAATTAATTGATAAACTCAACATTAACAAGTCACCGGGACCAGATGGCATTCACCCAAGAGTTCTGAAAGAACTCAAATGTGAAGTCACGGAACTATTAACTAAGATTTGTAACCTGTCCCTTAAAATGGCTTCGGTACTCAAAGACTGGAAGTTAGCTAATGTAACGCCAATTTTTAAAAAGGGCCCTAGAGGGGATCCCGGCAATTACAGACCGGTAAGTCTAACGTCGGTACCGGGCAAATTAGTTGAAACAATAGTTAAGAATAAAATTGTCAGTCACATAGAAAAACATAAACTGTTGAGCAATAGCCAACATGGTTTCCGTAAGGGGAAATCATATCTTACTAATCTATTAGAGTTCTTTGAAGGGGTCAACAAACATGTGGACAGGGGGGATCCAGTGGACCTAGTGTACTTAGATTTCCAGAAAGCCTTTGACAAGGTCCCTCACCAAAGGCTGTTACGTAAGTTAAGTTGTCATGGGATAAAAGAGAAGGTCCTTTCATGGATTGAGAACTGGTTAAAAGACAGGGAACAAAGGGTAGGAATAAATGGTAAATTCTCAGATTGGAAAAGGGTAGCTAGTGGTGTTCCCCAAGGGTCGGTCCTAGGACCAGTCCTATTCAATTTATTCATAAATGATCTGGAGAAAGGGGTAAACAGTGAGGTGGCTAAGTTTGCAGATGATACTAAACTACTCAAGATAGTCAAGACCAAAGCAGATTGTGAAGAACTTCAAAAAGATCTCACGAAACTAAGTGATTGGGCAACCAAATGGCAAATGAAATTTAATGTGGATAAGTGTAAAGTAATGCACACTGGAAAAAATAACCCCAACTATACCTATAATATGAGGGGGGCTAATTTGGCTACAACGAGTCAAGAAAAAGATCTTGGAGTCATTGTGGATAGTTCTCTGAAAATGTCCATACAGTGTGCGGAGGCGGTCAAAAAAGCAAACAGGATGTTAGGAATCATTAAAAAGGGGATAGAAAATAAGACTGCAAATGTATTATTGCCCTTATATAAATCCATGGTACGCCCACATCTTTAATACTGTGTACAGATGTGGTCTCCTCATCTCAAAAAAGATATTCTAGCACTAGAAAAGGTTCAGAAAAGGGCAACTAAAATGATTAGGGGTTTGGAGAGTGTCTCGTATGAGGAACGATTAAAAAGGCTAGGCCTCTTCAGCTTGGAAAAGAGGAGACTGAGGGGGGACATGATAGAAGTATATAAAATTATGACTGATGTGGAAAAAGTGGACAAGGAAAAGTTGTTTACTTACTCCATAATACAAGAACCAGGGGTCACCAAATGAAACTGCTAGGTAGCAGGTTAAAAACAAATAAAAGGAAGTTCTTCTTCACACAACGCACAGTCAACTTGTGGAACTCCTTACCTGAGGAGGTTGTGAAGGCTGGGACTATAACAATATTTAAAAGGGAACTGGATAAGTTCATGGTGGCTAAGTCCATAAATGGCTATTAGCCAGAAAGGGATTAAGAATGGTGTCCCTAGCCTCTGTTTATCAGAGGATGGAGACGGATGGCAGGAGAGTGATCACTTGATCATTGCCTGTTAGGTTCACTTCCTCTGGGGCACCTGGCACTGGCCACTGTCGGTAGACAGATACTGGGCTGGATGGACCTCTGGTCTGACCCAGTATGGCCTTTCTTATGTTCTTAGGCACCCAGAACCGGACACAATACTCCAGCTGAGGCCTAATCAGAGTGGAGTAGAGCGGAAGAATTACTTCTCATGTCTTACTTACAATACTCCTATTAATACATCCCAGAATGCTGTTTGCTTTTTTTGCAACAGCGTTATACTGTTGACTCATATTTAGCTTGGAGTCAACTATGACGCCCAGATCCCTTTCTGCAGTACTCCTTCCTAGGCAGTCATTGCCCATTTTATGTGTGTGCAATAGATTGTTCTTTCCTAAGTGGAGTACTTTGCACTTGTCTTTATTGAATTTCATTCTATTTACCTCAGACCATTTCACCAGTGTGTTCAAATAATTTTGAATTGTGATTCTATCCTCCAAAGCACCTTCAACCCTTCCCAGCTTGGTATCATCGGCAAACTTTGTAAGAGTACTCTCTATGCCATCATCTAAATCATTGATGAAAATACTGAACAGAACCAGACCCAGAACTGATCCCTGAGGTACCCTACTCATTATGCTCTTCCAGCATGACTGTGAACCATTGATAACTACTCTCTTGGAACAGTTATCCAACCAGTTTCGCACCTTATTGCCGTTCTTCAGAGCCTTAAGAGAAATGAACCCAACTTCTATGGAAGAACAGCTGGAGACCCAGGTTTCAATCTTAAAGGACTCACAGCAAAGATTGTTCAGAGTTAATGAAAACAAAAGCAATGAGCTTCATTATTAACTTTATAGAGCCTATGATAAAAAAGAAACAAAATAATAACTACTACTTATCTATAGAAACATGGTGTGGCTATTTTGTAAGTCCACATTCATCATCTCACAGGTTTCCTTTTCCACAACACATATAAACAAGAAAACAAAATGAAGTTAAACAGAACAGTCCCCACAGAAACACTCTGAGATACTACTTAAGAGTTCCCAAAGTTTAGGTGGAGTCCAGTCAAATCTCAGCTATAGTCTCTGTTCACCAAGTCCAAAGACTTGACTGGAAAGAAGCAGCTATCCTCTTCTCTGTTAGCAGGAATATTCAGTAGAATTCCATGTAAGCTCCTTTTCTTCTACTGCTGGAACCAGCACCATCCAGTCAGCTCATTAATTAACCAGCACTCAATCACATACACAAATGAGGAAAAACTATTCCAAAAGGCTCCAGAGTAGGGAGAAAACATCTTACTATCCACTCCTGGCTCAGCTTCTTCCGGTCCCACACTGAGAGCACGTGGGCTCTTCTCACGGCAACTCCTGCAGCCGCTGCTCTCATGACATTTGACAACCACAGCAGCAGGAAACCTTGTGGAGCATGCTCAAATCTACCACTCCCTGTTTCAGAAACACCTGGGTCTGGGCAGCTAAATCCACCCAGCAACTACAAACCAGTCTCAAGAGATGCCTTAAAGAAAGCTCTCAATTAGGCATATGGGTTACTTACACACACACTGACATTTTCCTCACCTTCCTCAAGTCAGTAGTTCTACATGCTGAAGCTAGTGAGTATTATTTGCTTGAGCATGACAAAGAGAATATGAGTTACTCTGTGTGTGCATGCACATATGAACAAGTGCATTCTGAATATCTACAATTGCTTTCCTTTTCAGTTGCTGAATTATAAAGAAACTGAGTCAAATCCTGATTGATGTATTTACATAAATTAGTAGCCCAGATTTCAACAGATGAGACTAGTTGTGTGAATAAGGCAAACAGCATTTGTCCCAGTGTTTCAGACACTTGATGGCATTGCTAAAGACAATATTATCTCTGTTGTCTCTTTTATATGCCCACATGATGCAATTAACAAGGTTTATTTAGACTGACTGGTGTGATTTTCCTCTATCCCTAGTCAACAAAGTGCTTATGCTGTAAACTGTACCTGTCATTTCCCCCAGTTTTAGTTTTTGTTTTTCTCACACTATCCAATATGGCAACACTGAATTTTACTATAAGCAGAACTTTCAGCTGTGTATATTTTGGGGAGTAAAAGAATGTACCTGGGAAAAATCAGATATGGCCATATTATTTATGGATAACAACTGGGGTTACCTATGGTCATACATATGTGATGTAATCAATGTTTAGCTGTTTAGGATTTAATATTTATATATGGAAATCCCAGAGCTAAACATCTAAACCAACACAGATTTAGTCTGTCTATTGATCTGTATGCAGAACAATCATCAATGCCAAGATCAAACTTAAACAGCAAGATATACCACATCAAACATGTGCCCATGGACCTATAAAAAGATCCATAGGGTAAATGGAGAGACAAGGTGAATCCACGGTATAAAGGCAGAATTTAGCACCTTAGCCAGTGTTTTCTGTTTCAGCATTACCGTTAGTATCATTTGTCAGAGTATGTGATGTGTCCACTATAATATTTGTACTGTATATATTTGAAAAAAGAGAACATATATGTCCTGTGTACACAGAAGAATCACTATTTACATTTATTGAAATGTAACATTACAATGTTGACTGGGTTTTAGGTCAAGCCCTCAGAATGGATTTGGATACCCTGCATGTGTATAAAAGTTAGCTGTTCATGTGAGTAGTGCACATCAGAGAACAATCACTTAAGTATGGATTGCGAGGTTTTCAGGAAAACAGAAGTTCCTGTAATAGTGATTCCACTGCACATGCCATTCTTGCTCAGGAACAAATGCGATCATTTATGTTTTGGTCCTGCTTTCAGCAGGGGGTTGGACTAGATGACCTCATGAGGTCCCTTCCAGCCCTAAGATTCTATGGCTATGTCTACACTTGCTAAAATTAGTTTGAATTAGTTAGTTTGAACTAACTAATTCAAACTAATTTTAGTTAGTTCGAATTAGCTTAATTTGAACTAGAAAAACTTAGTTCGAACTAAGCAAGTGCCATTCATGAATGGCACTTGTTTAGTTCGGATTAGCGATCCCCATTCATTTCAATGGCCGGTTAGTTCGAACTAAGAAATTAGTTTGAATTAACATGGCCACATTGGCTAATTCGAACTAGTTAGTTCAAATGAACCCTTTAGTTTGAATACCCTATTTGAACTTATTAGTTTGAATTAAGGAAGCCCTTAATTCAAACTAACTAAAGCCTAGTGTAACCAGGGCTTTAGTTAGTTTGAATTAAGCCTCCTTAATTCGAACCAACTTGCCAGTGTAGATATAGCCTATGAGTCTATGTTTTCCCTATAAATCTCTGCCTCTTCCACTGCCTGTCAGATAAAAAAGGCTCACAGATAGGTTGGGGGGGGGAGATATTCAAGACCCTCTGTAACCCCACAAATAACTGAGTTCACATCTGAATTTGTAATAAGCTTTAATTAGGTTTCAAAACTTTGCCAAAGTCCACATTCTGTGAATTATTAAAAAATCTAGTTTCAGATTTCCTTATTTTAATTAACTGATCACAGATATATTTTAATTAACTAAGCTATTCAAAATTAAATTAGCTTGATACGGACACTCTCTTTTCTGCTGAATTCAGTTTGGTGCGTATGGGCCCAAATGCTCAGTAATGAAGAGGACCTCTACGTTCTTTTGTCTTACAGGATCAGGTCTCAAGGCATTGAATGGAATTTAACTGACCACTACTCAATAATTTTAACCCTGTGAAAAGCCTGGGAAATTGACCTTACTATATTTATGCTACTACCCTACTAAAATCCCACTCCTAAGTAAAGCCTAAATACACAAAAGGATTTAGACACCTAAGACTCCAGTTCAGGTCCCTAAATGCTAGTTTCAGGACCACTGCAGTGTAAAAAGCTCCTGCCAAAACCCTATGGGCAACTAAACTCACTCAGCATCTAAGTTTTAGCAATTAAAGTTCTCTAGCAGTCTATGGCCCAGTTTACCTCACAGTGGGATTTCGGCAGCATTCAAAGGGACATATGGGAGAAATACCTTGTGTACCTCTCTTTGACAGCCTACTGCCTACTAACTACAATGTCTTCAGGGGGCTGAGTCAAAGGGACTCAGCATTACTCTACTTACTGGGGAAGTCTTCAGCAATCAACCTCCTGATTGGCTGAGTGGGTCTTTTCAGACCAAATTAGTTGATTGAGAAGATCGATCTGACGGAAGTGAATTTGCCACCATCAGTGAAAACTAGGGCTATGTTTCTTCCTCTGAGCATGTACACTGGTGCTTCACTCTAGGTGCCCAGATATCTATCTCCCCGCAAGCTGTAGGTGATTCACAAATGAGGGAAATACAGGTGTTTGGCTGTTTAACTCATTTGAGGGTCCAATCCAGTAGCCACGGTGTAGTGGTCAGTCAGTGAAAGAGAGAATATGACTCTGTACTCCAGAGATTAGGGTGCCCATCCATGAAATGGGAGACCCTGGGTCAGTCCCCCTGCTCCAATTGCTTTTTTAATTAATTATCCACAGTGGAAGAGCTTCAACGGGAGAGATTGAGGGAGCTCCACATCAGACTATCCCATCAGTCACTGGTTAGGGCAGCCTCTTGATAGATGGGAGACCTCTGTTTAGATCCTTTCTTCCCCCGCTAGCAGAGAGTGGGGAATTGAACCTGGGTCTTTCTCATCACAGGAAAGTGCTCTAATCACTAGGTTAAAAATCATCAGGTAGACGGCACCTCCTCCTGCAGCTGGATTTTGATTTTGCCTCAATCCCTGAGGCAGCCTCTGAGCACACCTACCAGATCAAGCTCTGTATCCGACTTAGACTGCCAAACACCTGTCTGTCCTGGTTTATGAATCTTTCTGGGGCTTTATGTGGGGAAATAAATGTCCAGATGCATAGAGAGAGGCACCAGCATGCCACCCAAGGGTAGAAACATAGGCCTAGAGAACTTCTACTTTGAATATTTAGGTGTTGAGGTACCTACAGGGTTCAGCAGCAGCTTTGTGGTTAAGTGTGCAACCAAAATTTGGATTAGGCATCTACATTCCTTCATGGGTCTGGGTTTACGTACCTAATCCTGCACCCACTGAAGCCAACAGGAGGATTACTGCTGATTTCAATCAATCAGATTAAGCTCTAACTTAGTATGTGTAATTTGCCCCTCTGACAAGGGAAACATAGGCAATTACTAAGGAGCTAGTCTAACAAAAGTGATCCGGCTCTATTAACAACCTGTGTAAAATACTGAAAATGTTCCAAATATTCCAGTATTTACAGTACTACACGTTAACCTTAAAAAGGCAAATTCAGCTAACTGTATATCCTTCCCCTGACAAGTTTACTTCTACATTACTCATTGTATTACCTTAAAGTACAGCTAACATGCAATATCATAATAGTACATGTTTGAGCCTAGTTGAGTCATTCAGAAGTGTCCATTTTTCTTCATGTTATAAAGGCAGACTTTCGTCCTGTTCTTTACAGTTTTCTCTATAAATTCTCCTTAACTCCAATCTAAGTCCAACAGAGGGACAGCTAAAATAATTGATATGTCTGCACAGCAGCTGGAAGGAGTGATTTCTCAGTGCGGGTAGACAGACTTTCACCTGCCAACTAGAGTGGAGCAATATCCAGTAAGGGTGTCAGCGCATGAAAGAGGTCAACTTTGTGACTTCAGTGCCATGGCAAAACAACAAAATCTCTGGGCAGAATCTGGGTGTTGTGTACATGGGGAACCTCTAATTTGGGAACAAGGGAAACTGAACTCAAGAGGTTAATGTTATTTAGTACTGAGCTACACTAAAAGTTAACTATGATTACTATAATTCTTCCAGCCTGATTGCACACTTGTATCCTTTTGTATCAACCTGCTTAGGACTTAGTTCTGTAAAGTGCTTAGCACCCTCTATTCCTAATGATACAATAAGGTACATAGGTAATAGTGCATGCAAAATATGCAGCTGTGTATGCAAAGCGGAGTGTGCAAATATTGGCTTCACACACAAGCAACCGCTTGTATGAACACTTTGTTTTGCATACTATATGTAATAGCATCAGAATCTTATTCAGGTTACCTATCAACATATTGCAGAGCACCTAACTATTCACAGGGTGCTGGTGCCTCAGAATGAGTATTCCTAGGGAAGAAATATATTTCCACTTTCTGTGGCCACTTAGTCCAGATGCCCACGACCTGATTCCTTAATTAAGCAATGGCTGTGGCCAGACTAAGGACAGGAACCATCTATCACTTTGTTTGAGATACAGGAACAGACAAAGGCTATGTCTACACTTGCTAAAATTAGTTTGAATTAGTTAGTTCAAACTAACAAACATTCATGGCACTTGTTTAGTTCGAATTAGTGATCCCCATTCATTTAAATGAACTAAGAAATTAGTTCGAATTAACATGGCCGCATTGGCTAATTTGAACTAGTTAGTTCGAATTAAAGCCTTACTTCTAAAGCCCTATTCGAACTTATTAGTTTGAATTAAGGAAGCCCTTAATTCGAACTAACTAAAGCCTATTGTAGCCATGGCTTTATTTAGACATAGCCAAATGGAGGTGCTCTCGTCACAGACATGCATTAAGAGGACCTGCCCTTGCAGCTCACATTCCCAGGACAAATCTTTACTTTTGAAATTAGTCCCATTAACTTCCAGAAGTGAGTAAGGATGTAGACTTCAATTAAACTACTTGCAGAAATGCTTATTCTCTGTGTGAGAGTGAGTTTCAGGATAAGGTATTAGATGAGCTCTGAGCATTCTAGGAAGAACAGTCCAACAGAATAACTAAAGTGTCAGAGGAGAAATTGTCTCTCACTTCAGTAATGGTTCTAGTTAGAAGTCTAATCTTTCTGTTAATGTATAGCAGTTTCCTGCTTACATTAATCCATTATTTCTATAGTAAAGAACAGAAGTTATTTTCTCAGTAGAGCACCCAGCTACTATAAAGGAATCTTACCTTGGCAAATACAGAGTACCGGTAATATAAAACAGAATGCCACAGATGTCAGGATTAAATTATAACTGCAAAGCAACCAACAGAATAAACCCACATCAGCAAAACTTGGTTAATGCCATAACCGTCTATTCTGTCAGACTTAGATTCTAAAGAGAGGAATGTATCACAGTGTCTGGCAGTGATGCTATGGCTTTAAAACCTTTTCCTTAGAGCAGTCACAAGAGTAATGGGCGAGTTTTCCAGAAACTGGCTTGCATGTTTGCATGTTCACTATTCTATTTGTGTGCCAGCCAAGTTAATTGTATGCATTGTGCAAAATGGTGGTGTTCCATAGGCACTTACTTCACCACCTTCCTGATCTAGGATGTTTTCCGATCCAACACTCAGTTATGTCAAAGGAAATAACCCCTACTATGGAATGTTAGCAACATTAAGGAAAAGACAAAAAGAGTGTGGCCTTTGCTGTTTGGTTATCACATTTGTGAGGAAAACATATGAAACTTAGCACCCTTTGCCATTTTTAACTCATGGTGCTCAACACAGTCCCATTTCTGTAGTTCAAAGTTTTAAATACATTCATCATTTCATCTGAACTGAAGTACATTTATACTTTACTAATTTTCACTCACTGGACCCTAAGGTAGAATGTGATCTAGCCTTAGCTTACACTTCACACTTTGTTGGAGGAAAAATATATTAAAACAATTGTACACTATTACTGGCCTTTTTCAGTTTGCTATCACACAGACAGTGCTCTTTAATCTCTCTACGATTGCACTACTTCCTTTGGGGGTGAAATAACTATCATTTATGCTAGAAAAAGTGTTTTTTTTTCAGAGGGTTTGACTCTATAGCTATTCTGCACATAGGACTTTGCACAGGTAAAACTTATTTCAGTGGCAGTCCTGTCCTCAGAGTGGCTGCAGAACCAAGTCTTTAATAGCTATATTTATCTGAACCTATATGCTGTATTTTCAAATTCCAAAGGGGTAGCCGTGTTAGTCTATTGTAGAAAGACAACAGAGTCTTGTGGCACTTTTAAAGACTAACAGATTTATTAATCGCATGAGCTTTCGTGGGAGAAAATCCCACTTCGTCAGA
>ML685779.1:15048348-15088334 GCA_007922175.1 Pelusios castaneus
CACAATGCAGCAACCAAATATTGCAGTCTACTATATTTCTGATTATTCATAAGCTAAGATGTGAAAAAAACATTAATTTATGAAATAAGGTGTTCTTCAGTATGAACATGGGTTGCAGAACCAGACCTTGCATTAATAATAGCTTTTCTTCAGCTTATGCAATAACCAGAAAGATACTGAGTTTTCTTTCGTGAATATGATAGGTTACAATGATAATTCCTTTCACATTACCTGCTATTTTTCAGTTATTAATCCAAAGGTACAATCAAATTATGAAATAAATATACATTAGAAACATTGAACAAAATGAAACAAACAAACAAACAAATAAAAAGAGTTAGCAGTACAAAAAGCATTAGTATTCTTCAATATTGGAACTAAGGCCTTAGCCCAATATTGTTTCTAAAATGTTACAGCAGATTTACACTTAAAAAATAAAGCCATCTATATTTCCTGGTAGATCTATTATGCTAAGAGTTTAATCTAGCTTTCAGAAACCTCTAATTTTTGATAGAGCATTATTCCAGAGCATCCAGTTTGTAGTCAAACTGATCAACTTCAGAATTCAAAATCCAAATAGTTGTTAGCTTTAAATCTAATGATTTCTTAGGAGGAGGAGGACTAGATTCAGCTGAGGATAGCTTCCAAAGCAACAGTGACAACAATGAGGAAATAAGGGGAGTATTCCATGTGTATTCATCATTTCTGGATGTTGTGGTGTCAGGACTTATAAACTTTTCTTTATCCTTTTTCTCAGAAGGGAGGAAGAGAAAACAAAGTATTTTCCTTTTAATTCAGCCTTACAAAATTGTGATTAATATAAATGAATGAAAGATGTCAACTGTTCAGTGTGAGTCCTATTTATATTTAATAATTTTACACCTCTGTATCTAAAGTAGAAATTAAAAGGAAATTTATAGGTCCACATCTGAGAGAAGATATAGTCAGCATCCACACGAAGCATGGGCACAAAAAATGCCGCCATTTTTATTGAAATTCTAGGCATAATGGAAATGACCCTGAATCAGAACCAAGATCAACTTCCGAAATAACCCTGAAACTGAACCAAGATCACAGCCATCACATATTCCTTTAAGCCTTGATGTTTATAGTACAAAAATTAATCAAGTAAAAATACTTTTGCCAGCAATCACATTTGCTGAACCAATGTTAAACACAATGTACTTTAAGTATACAATCATGTTCAGCACCATTTCAGCTAACCATAACTAAATCTACCATGCGCACTGAATCACCTTAACAAAGCCTTTGGCTCTAACTTCAGCCAATGAACAGATGTAAGGAGAATAACAGGTAAAGAGAGCCACGAAAGTGTCTGAAAATCAACTTTTCATCCATTCTCCAAACTGTGCTGTGTACTTCTCAGCCAAAGAAGAAAACATCTGTATCAATGACTCTGGAATTCATTCCCTTTTTTGCTCTACAAGAACCAAAAGGTTGAATCACAAGGCAGGGTGTGCAACGTAAGCCTTTTTAATCCAAATTTTAGTCTGAATAAGGTTTTGGATAAAAGGTGCCTCATATCTAAAGGATTGTGTAATACAGTCCTTGCAATTTATGGTTTTGTTAGTTGTAATTAATACAGAGATCATCTGCTTCCTGCCAGTTGCTGGCAGTTTGTTATGAACTTCTGGTACTAATATATGCTTTAACTGTTGAAAAGCCACCTGGAATCTTATGCAATAGGTGCATGTTTGATAAATGTATAAATATGTATCCAAAGGGAATGGAAAGTCCTACATCACTGAGTAGGAGTGAGGCTAAATAAATAATGTGCTAGGGGCACAGAGGTGTAAACTTTCTTTATTTATTGCTACTTTTGTTTCCTCTGCTTATCTTCCCCCTCCCTCCCCCCTTTTCACCCTCTTTGTCTTCTAGGCCACGTTCCTGAGTCATAACAATGAAATTATGTCACCAGTGTGGGTGTTTGACTATAGGGGAAAAAAAATGGACTAAAAAAAAATGCCATTATTAATAGTAATTACTCGAAAGGATTGTGTACTACAGTTTGAAAGTTACACGTTTAAAATGCCATAATCAATATATTAAAAATAGACCAATTAAAGTGAATTCAGATGCAGTTGAATGTTGACTATCTGTATTGTTTAACTATTTTACATATATCACATTGCATGCCTTTAATTTAAGGAATAAATTTAACTCTTGCCATCCTGGGCAATATTCTGCTTCCATTACTCATACTGCTTTCATCAGGCCTATGCAATGATTTCAGAGGAATTTCTCTGATTCAACTAATAAAGATGACAGATCACAGATTCAGAGCAATCTGGATCACTTGGTAAGATGGGCACAAGCAAACAGAGTATGTTTTAACATGACTAAGGCCTTGTACACACTAGAGAGTTATTGGGACATAAGCCATCCTATTGTGAAATAACAAGCCTGCCATACACACCTGAATGCTCCTTGTTGCATTACAATTGCCCTGTTATACCAGAACAATAATACCACCTGTGCGAGAGGCATAATGTCTATTGCAGAACAGCTCTTTTGCTGTAAAGCATGAGTAAACGCTGAAGAACTTTTCTTCTAAAATAAGTGGCCTCTGGATATGTCCCAGATTTCCAAGCCTGACCACTCTTGTCTTCTGCTTGGACTCTGCTGCTCTGATGCAATTACCCCCTCCTTCCTGTGAGTCCTGGGAACCTTGAACTTTTTCCCGAGACAACATTGAAAAAGGACACGAGTTGCTAGTAGCTACAGTGAATGACGACAAGGAAACACAGTGACCTAGGAGAACTTTAATTTACCCACAGTGCTCAGCACTCCTCTCCTTCTACCCAAGGTTCCTAACACTGGAAACTGACATGTGGCATGGTGGGATAGGTGCCCACAATTCAGTGCTCTTTCTTGCAGAAATGCAAAGAACAGTGTGGACACTCTTTTGCACTATAAAGAGTGCAATGTGAATGTGCAATTGTGTTACAAATATAACGCTTTTATTATAGTACAAACACTGATTGTGGAACAATTTTCTAGTGTAGACATAGCCTTAACGTTCATGTCTACACCTAGGAACAAGAAATATATAAAGAGTCTCACTGGGGCACCTCCCTAGCTGGGCTGGAGCTTCTTTCCCTGCCCACTTTTACATCATAATGTTGGTCTTGTACAGGCCACAGCCTCTTACTCCTGGTGGTAGCCCTGCCCTTGTAGGCCTTCTTGCTTTGCTTCTGGGTAGATGGAAAAGCAAAAGTTCAGATCAACACTAACCAAGACTCCCCTGGCATCAATAAAAAGCCCAACCAAAAAAAATTCTGAGGCGCTGCCTTATGTCAGGGGTGCATGGATAACAGCTTTATGGCTGGGTAACCAAGTCAGTCCCTTCTTATTGGATTTGTCTCCATGGCTGACTGGACTCTTTGCAGACCTGGGAGAGTCTCTGGCTTGAGAGTTCCTACTGCTGTTTCAGGGCCCACTCTATTTGCTTCCTTCTCAGAGCTTTACTCCCTGTGTATTTCAGTTTCCTCCATTTAAAGCCCTCCTCCTTACCATGCATGATTGGCATGGCCAGTGGTGAAGGCCTACCTTAGCACAGAGAACCTCCCGAAAGCCCTTCCCTGGCAGTATGGGTCATGCACCCCCATCACACCATTCTTATAGGATAGGGAACTCTATCCTGGGAAGCAGTGACATTGAAAAAAAATCGAGGTTCATGGGGGATAATCAGCTGAAGACAAGCTCCCAATGCAATGTTGTGGCAAAAAGGGCTGATGCAATCCTTGGATGCATAAAGAGAAGACTCTCAAGTAGGAGTAGAGATTTTATCTCTGCATTTGGCAATGGTGCAGCCACTATTAGAAAAACAAAAACTATGTCCAGTTCTGGCATCCACAATTCCAGAAGGATGTTGTTAAACTGGAGAGATTTCAGAGCCACAAGAATGATTAAAGGGTTATGCCTGATAGTGATAGACTCAAAGACTTAATTTATTTAGCATAACAAAGAGAAGGTTAGAGGTGACTTGATTACTGTCTGCAAGTACCTACCTACACAGGGAATGCATATTTAGTAACAGGCTTTTCAGTCCAGCAGCAAAGCATATAATCCAGAGGCTAGAAGTTGAAGCTACACAAATTCAGTCTGGAGATAAGGCATAGATTTTTAATAGTGGGAGAAATTAACCATTGGAATAATTTACTGAGGGTTCTGGTGGATTCTCCATCAATGACAATTTTTAAATCTAGATTGAATGTTTTTTCTAAAATATATGCCCTAGGATATATTTTTTGGAAGTTCTGTGACCTGTTTTATACAGTAGGTTGGACTAGATAATTACAATGGTGCTTTGTAGACTTGGAATCTCCAAATGTGAGTAAAGATAGACTGAATCTCTTCCTTTTAATTTTGATTGTATATGTAAAATATTCCTTGCATTATTCCAGGCCTATTTATGATCAAGCTTTGGTTAAAAATGAAGCTATTTGAAAATGAAGAACTCACACAGTCAATCAGCTTAAGATTCCTCTGCATTTGTATACAGTAGAGGTAACCACAACTTGTGAGTGAGGTATAGCTTTTGGGATTCACTATTGTAAGACTGTGTAATAGCAACACCGAGAACTCCATATGTATGTAAATGGTGTTCTCTTCTGTTGTCTAAAAATATACCTTTCTCAACAATGTGATTTTGATCACCTGCTTTCCCCCGCTGAACTGGAGACAAATTAAAAAGGAATGCAATCTAGCTCACAAGGAATATAACTGTTAAATCAATGTTAAATTCTGACCGCCATGATGGTATAAGATGATACTTATCACAATTTCAGAGGCAACCACACCTTTGACTTCCATCCCCCCTTGAGTTAACCCACTTAAGGTTTTAGGCTTCCCAGCCACCACCTCTCATAGGGTGAAGACCCAGGTCCCTCTCCTTTCCAAGCATGGCTTAAGCTTGCAAGTCATTTGCATCTCACTGTGATATCCTCAGCAATCTAATCTGCAGAAAGGCTAGTTAGTGCCTGTGCCTTGCTTTCTCCCTGAGGGCTATGAAAAGTATATTGCAAGAAGTTACCAGTTACCATATGTGAGCCTGCCTGGGGGTACCTAGGGCTGTAGGGAACCTTGATATCACCTGTACGTAGCATGGAGAAACATTGTCCCGGCTGCGGTCAACTCCCCAACTCCACTGGCAATACAAACACCCCCTTCCAGCCTCATGCAGGTCCCACTGCTGCTCTACAGGTTAGTGATTGGCACACTCCAGCCCTTGAGTACTCCAAGCATCACCCTGGAGTGTGCAGCCTTGGTCCACTAGACACTCACAGTATTCACAGATTTACCACTTCCAAAAGAACAGTAACCAGTGTGCCAATCACAGCTCTGGTCATCACTCTGCCTAACACACAGTACTCAGATATATTAATAGTGAAAACAAGTGCCTTTGTATTTAACAAAGTGCTGAGATTCAAGTGACGGCAAGAAGTATTGGGAACAAATAGTTATAAATAAAATAAAAGTTGGATAACATGGATTCTGGACCCTAAACTTATTTAACTAAATCCTTTCCTATCCTATAAAGCAAAGCTCATCCAAATTCTTTTCCATGTTTTATAGTCATGCTTGGCTATGATCTTCCATTCATGAGACAAGTCACACTATCAACTTGCCTTTTTGGTGGAAGATCCTGTGCATCTGTTTGCAACCCCACATATATCAGAACAACCCATGATACTTATTCATAACGAGGCTACCCCTTCTCCCCCTCAGTTTTCCCCTGTTATACACCTTTCTTGTAGATTTCATAGTTTCTTAATCAGCATCTGGCTCAATATACAAATAGACACTTATTGTTCACATTTTGTATTGTCTCCCCCATGCAGGGAGTCCAGAAAGTCTGTTAGCCAATGCCTGAAAGGAAATTTTAAAGACAGGTCACCTCCTGGTTACCTGCCTGAAGAACATAATTTGTCCATATGGACACACAAGTCCTTAAACATTACCTGTACACACATTTTGTAGTGCTCATGGTGGCCAGTGGGCTACTGCCACTCATTAAGGACTCTACGTGCCAGACTTTGTGAATTGTTTATGCATGTATGAGATCCATATGCATATATCTGTAAAACATTATATACCCCTCTGCCACTTGACATCAGGAGGTTTCTGGATCTCACCACACAGCTCTTTCTAAGCACCAACCTTTATTCTTTAGGTAAAAGCATTACAGAGAAGACATGTAAAAAACAATAAAACTTCCAATACACATGCTAACAGCTTACCAAAGGTCATCCAGTGGCCATATGGGGACCTAGTAGACCAAAATCTTTCAAACTCTTCTGCCAGGGTTGGTGTCCCCATGGGCAGAAGGTCCAGTCCATTGCTGAATCAAAAAGAAGGCCCTGATTCAATTTAAACCCATCCCTTTTATGTGAAAAACCCTTTTTTGTCTGTTGGTCTTTGGAAAACACAGCTTGAACAGCAGATGCAAGACTCCCCTGGGAATGGCACTTCTCCGAAGGCATTTATCACCTGAGTGATTCACCTAATCATCCCACATAGTTCTTAGTTCCTGGTGGAGTTGTGGTAAACCATTCCTCCCCTGGAGCTGCACACAATATCTGGCCACAGTGATACTTAAACTTGTATGTCATACAAGATGGTCCCCAAAGATCATACATAGGATTGCAGAATCTGTCACAATGCTTTGGTTTACTTTTTATGGATAGGTGGGTGTCTGTAGCAGAAAGTCAGCTAGATCCAGTTTAACTTCCACCTTCCTTTTTCTCAGGGGGCTGGAAAATGAAAATCGATGAGCAGTATTTTCTAGATCTAGATGAATACAATCTAGGGGTTAATCACTACTAAAAGTTTGCCATCCAACTGTGGTTTGGTTTGGATAGTAAGTGAAAAGTGATTAAAAATGTACCATGTCATATTTGTGATATGTACAGGTTTGGTTTTGAAACGTCCTTTCTGGCAGCATGACCCAATGGACAGAGGACTGGGTTGGGAGTCAGAAGACAAATTCTAGTTTTGGATCAGCCATTGACTTGCTGATGATTTGAGACAAGTCACTTCAGCTCCCTGTGTCTCTATTTTCTCATCTGTAAAATGAGAATAATGATTTTATCCTGCTTTCGCAAAGCACATTGAAATCTAGGGATGAGAAATGTTAAATGAAAGAAGGTATTATGATTATTGAAATATTATTTTCATGTGGTGGGGCATCTGTGGTTATTACTACATCTTATAATACTAACATAAATCTCAGAAAGTGCCACAAAGATATATGAGCCTTTTATCCCCATTTTATAGAAAGGGAAACTGGGTTTCGAGGAAGTTAGATAACTTGCTCAAGGAAGTCAGTCATACAACAAGACAGTGGCAGGCTCAAGCATAGAAATTAGGTCTCCTGGTCTCTGACCCAATCCATTAGACAACATATGGCCCTGTGAAAAATTATAACAACAACATGAAATGCTACACATGTTGAGGGTACAGTGTCATTCTCATGCAGTTTTCTCTTCCTTTCAATAACTCAGTTATCTGGATTATCAACTTGACATTATCACTGAAAAGCTTTGAAGAGCCTATGTTTTTGCAGAAGGAATTTGACTAAGTACAGAGAGGATGTTCCATACATAGGGTGTAGGCACAGGACAGTGGAAGATATTGCCACAGGTAGGGATTATTTATGTTTATGTTGGTCAAATGTGGCATTTCCACTGCTGAAATGCACAAGGGGCTCTCTTCCATAATGTTCCATTTTATTACACACAATCCATTAAACTCATTTGTATTATAAACCACTCACTGTTGTATTTTGACTGCAAAATGCTGTTATGTTTGTCATCACATGAATTACCCTAGAGTGACATAATACAGGTCTGTGCTGGCTTTTTCCTTGGGCTGGGAAGATTTATTATAACCCTAAATCTGCCTTTCCATAGATTGGAAAGTAAAGTAAAGATATACAATCCTTGCAGACACCGTTGAAATAATATAGGCTATAAAATCACTAATTTTTCAAGTTTGAGGCATTTCGTCTGCCAGCTGGTCTGCAAAGTCAGCAGCAGATTCAGAGGGTAATAATGCTTGATGCCAGCATTGCTGTGCTGACTTCTGTTGAAAGGGGAATGGGCTGGTAGCATTCTAGGTCTATTGAGAAGAGATATAGCAAATTAGCCGGCAACATTAAGAAAAATCCTACAGTGGATCATTGGGTTTACCCTATTTCTTTCTATAAAATTCAGTGAACATATTGGTGTATGGTTTTGTCTTACTAAGAATACATCATTATTTTGATGGTGAGTAATCTATTTATTAAATCGATTCTGCATACCACCTTCAAGAACAAACAAAAAGCTATATATACTATTCGTGGCTTCCCAACAGGATTATAGCAATGCAATCTTTATAGGACTTAATCAAGGACCAAGGTCCTATTTTGCACCCAAATATAATAAAATAGGCACCCTTGTCCAAAACATCTCTCTGTTCACATCAGCAGAGACATGTTTCTTGTCATTTGAAATTTCAAACTCACACTCTAAGACAAAAATGGCTACAATTTCCCTTCAAGTGCCGAAAATGCACATTATAACACAATTATACATATGACAAAATATTCAGATACTATTATTGTTGCTGTATTTCACTTACTGTTAATCTCTTTAATGAGATAAACATTTTGGAATACTATGGTGGCATCTTGCCCAAAATGGTTTATTGTTTATGTTTTTGTATTGTTCCATTAACTTTAAATAAGGACCTCTGAGATACACAATTTTGTTTATAAGAAAGCAATAGAAACTACTCAATTTCTATTTAATAAAATAAAGATAATATTTGGCTGCTACATAATCCAGTCTTCCTTAAGAAAGGATAATGGCTTGTTTGTAAAAGCAGTTCTTTGGCTGGCAGATTTTAAGTTATCTGTGGGTGTCAACATCAAACAACACCTGCTTTCTCTTTACTCATCTGCTATTCAGCTGTGCATTCCACTCCCCATAGCCCTACCTATATCACAGCACATAACCAATTTGCATGCTGACATGCCTTTGTTAATATGAATGAACAATGTGTAGTCTGACACCTGCACACTGACAGGACATAAGCCATTTTTGGTGCATTTTGGCATTAAGACTTGAAGTGGGAGAGCAGCTCACTTTTCGTTCCATTTGATTATTCAGTCTCTAGTCTAAAAGTAACATTTATCATTGTAGATATAAATTAGAAAAAAATATTATTAGCTCGCTGTTTATTTCCATACACATCTTTTACTAATTACTGCATTATTATTGCTCCTTGATTGAACACAAATAATTTACAAAGGAAAATCAAACAGTGAAAATAGGTTCAGTTCTATTTATCATGCAAGTCTTCAAGCTGCTTCAGAGAAGGAGAATTAAATATAACTGAATAATGCTGCTGTTACCAGATTTAGCACTTCTCAGATTGACCAGTTCTCCCCAGGCCCACACTGACCTCAGACAGATTACTTAAGCATTCTGCAGGCAGTTCTGCTCTGAACTAAGTACCCAAGACATTACGTATCTCCTTCTTCTGCTTCCATTATGGTCACTGTTTTCTTCGGTTCAGTGTTGCCTAATCGTGACTTCGACCACATTCACTTCTCAAACAACTGTTCAACTTATACATCAGAAGATAGAAAATAATGGAAAAACACACAATATTTGTATATAAATCTCCAGGTTGGATAGTTTGAAGGCATAACTAGATAGGCCCAAAATGTATATCTAGCAGTACAGAAATGTTATCTACCACACAGATGAACAGCATTTATCTGTCTTCTCCTGTTGGCTGTTTAAGGTTAGCGCTGGTTGAAAATTTTCCATCTAAATACTGCTTTCCATTTTTTTAAAAAATGATTTTTTCACAGAAAACACCCACAAAATCAAATATTTTGATTCTGGAAGAACAGTAAAAATATCAGGATCAATGCTTGTTAAAACGTTTGCATGTTTTTCCTTAAAAAAAAAGGTTTTATTTGTACTAATGTGGTTCAGATCTTATTTCTGTCAGTTATGAATCTGTTGAACTACTGTTGAGTCAATAGTATTCTCAGGTTTTTCAAGATCTCATGGAACTGGAAAAATCCTCATATATAGTCAGAGAAAAAAACCATGACAGAAGGTGAGAATTATTAAATAGGTTATAGAGAGACAATCACAAAAATGTAGGGCTGGAAGGGACCTCAAGAGATTATTTAGTTTATCCCCTTGCATTGAGGCAGGAATAAATATACCTAGCATCTCAAGGACCCTTAAGAAAAAGACATTTCATCACAGCTTTTAAAAGAGTAAAAATAATTGATACGAATACCTTACAAAAGTCCCTGAAATGCTTTTTGGTCATTGCTGTAGAGTATGGTAATATTTTTTACAGAAGGTAATTGACAAGCTGACATTTTATAAATGCTAATCATAACCAAATTTTACAGCTAGGTCTGTTGGTCTCTCTCTCTCCACAAACAAACAGATCGTCATATTCTTTTGCAAACTGTAAACATCTTCTTAGGCCTGCTTTACACTAGAGACTTTTGTCAACAAAAGTCAGGTTTTTTGCATCAAAACAGTGGTAGTGTAATCCCCCCCTCTCCCCTCTCTATCCTGTCCACCCATCTCCCATGATTTTGCAGTAAAATTAAACCACTTCGACAAGAGTCATAGAGCTTTTTGAGAAAAATTTTTAGCAACAAAGCAATAGCGTAGTCACAATGCTTGGTTATGTCATGGTAAATGGTCCCCAGGAAGTATCCCACAATGCTGATCCTGGCCACTCTGGCCATCAGTTTTAACTCTGCAGCCATCTACCCCTCCCCCTTTAAATCCTGGAAATTCTTGAAATTTCACTTCTTACTTGGTTGGTGTGAAGAGCTCACATCTCATCTTCCCATCTGACTATGATGATTCCATGCATCAAGTGCTCTCCCACTTGGAGCACACTGGAACTTCTGGATATGATCAGCTTTTGGGTAGAGGAGACTGTGCAGTCCTAGCTGCACTCCAGCTGAAGGAGCTTCGAAACATAGAGTCAAATTTCTCATTTATAGATGTAGAAGGACTATGAATGGGAAACTTTGCAGTCCCGTGTGAAAGTCAAGGAGTTTCAGCAAGACTACAGAGTCAAACCATCTCTCTGGTGCAGAATCAAAGACCTGCCACTTCTAAAATGAGCTGGAAGCTATCCTCAGTTATGGACTCACATCCACCTCCAAGAGACCTATGGATACCTCTGTGGGCAAGAGGCAGTGGACACTGGATTCTTCAACCCAGATGAAGAAGTCATGGATGAGGAAGTCAAATTGGAGGATGACGGGGAGCAGAGGACTGGGTCATTTGCTGACATGGGAAGCCAGGACTTCTTCTCAACCCAGGAGACTTAGAGCCTGTCCCAGCCCTAGAGCTCTGGCATGCAGGATTCAGATCAGAGCTTGAGTGATTTTTTTGGGGGGGAGCTGATGCTGCTCAGTTAAATACAGCTGTCTTTTGCTTTGGTGCATTATTCAGCGGGTTGAAGAATAGAAATGCACAAGAGTAACTATGTTTGCATGTAATCAAGTTTCAAAAGGGTAGCCATGTTAGTCTATTGCAGAAAAACAAACAGAGGCCTGTAGCACTTTTAAAGACTAACAGATTTATTTATCACATGAGCTTTCATGGGAGAAAATCTCACTTCGTCAGACGCTTTGAAGATGAGAAACTAACAAAATGGGAGGAAATTAAATGCAAGGGAGTGTATGACATAGGGTCAGGTCAGGCTGTAACAGAAAATCATAATAGATGTTAGGATACAAACACTGGGGAACAGCATATAGAGGAAGGTGAGGTCAAATCACCTGTTGTAATGAGACTAAAATCCATAGTCCCTGTTTAACCCCAAGGCAACTGAGTCGAATCTGCATATAAATTTGAGTTCTGCAGTTTCTCTTTGAAGCCGTGATTTGTTATTCATCTGTTTCAGCACAGCTATTAGCAAGTCATCAATGGAGTGAGCAAAGAGATTGAAATGTTCCCGTATTGTTTTTTTGAGTGTTGCAATTTCTGATGTCAGATTTGTGTCCATTTATTCTTTTGTGCAGGGACTGTCCTGTTTGTCCAATATATAAGGCAGAGGGACATTTCTGGCATGTGATGGCATAAATCACAATGGTGGATGAGCAGGTGAATGAGCCCTTGATGAAGTAGGTGGCTTGATTTGGTCCTGTGATAGTGTCTTTAGTGTAGATATCAATATAGCATAAGTAAAGTAGAGGTGCTTTGGGATGAGACGTGAGGAAGTGTTGTTTTAAGTCGGTCATAAAGATGTTGGCATATTGTGGGTCCATGCAAGTACCTATAGCAGTGCCACTGACTTGAAGGTATAAATTATCTTCAAATCTGAAATGGTTGTGGGTGAGTACAAAGTACAAAGTTCAGCCACAACAGAATGCCATTGGTCATCACCTACAACCACCAAGTCAGACCTCTTGATCACATCATCAAAAATCTACAGCCTATTCTACAAGATGATCCCTCATTCTTTCAAGCCTTGGGAGAGAAACCTCTCCTTGCTTACAGACAGCCCCACAACCTTAAATGGATACTCACCATCAACTACAGATCAAACAACAGAAACATTAAAGCAGGAACATATCCCTGCAACAGACCACGCTGCCAACTTTGCCCTCATATCTACACTAAAGACACTACCACAGGACCAAATCAAGACACCTACTCTACCAAGGGCTCATTCACCTGCTCATCCACCAATGTGATTTATGCCATCATGTGCTGGAAATGCCCCTTTGCCTTATATATTGCAACACTCAAAAACCAATAGGGGAACACTTCAATCTCCCTGCTCACTCCATTGATGACTTGCTAAGAGCTGTGCTGAAACAGATGAATAAAAAAATCACAGCTTCAAAGAGAAACTGCAGAACTTGAATGTATATGCAAATTCGACTCAGTTGTCTTGGGGTTAAACAGGGACTACGGATTTTTCTCTCATTACAACAGGTGATTTGACCTCACCTTTCTCTACGTGCTGTGTTTGATTCCTAACATCTATTTTGATTTGTTGTTACAGCCTGACCTGACCCTATGTCATACATTTCTCTGCATTTAATTTCTGTACATTTCCCATCTTCAAAGCATCTGACGAAGTGGGATTTTCTCCTACGAAAGCTCATGCGATAAATAAATCTGTTAGTCTTTAAAAGTGCCACAGGACTCTGTTTGTTTTATTGTAAGAAAGTTTCCTACACCAATTGGCAATCACTTGTGCAGGGACCAAAGTAGCACACAGGTGAGCAGAATAGGGATCCAGTTTGAAAGTGTTCAAATGGAGGAGATGTGCTCTAGCATCCCTGCTTACTCTCAGACAAGAGATATTGGGTTCTATGGCCCTTGCCTGTGGAAAATGGTGGCACAATTTGAAATTTTGTCCCTAGCTACCTGCATCAACATCCAAACAACCACCCAGAACCTTTTCCCCCACTTGAGTGACCTCCACCCCAGGCACAGCTCACCATGCCCTGCTTAATCGTTGATCTGTGTGCTTGCCAGGGGTCAATGAGAAAGAGGTGTATTTTCAATAATGTTTCAATGCTGTTATTGCACTCGCAATAATGCTTCTACAGATAGGCCTAGGGGGGACACCCCCACACACCTGCTGAGCACCTTCAGCTGATAAGAAAAAGACTATGGGGAAGCAAAGAGGAGGTGTTCCAAGAACTTTTCCAGTCTTCTGAGGCAGGAAAAAAAAAAAAAAAAAAAAGGACATGAAGACACAGTGTGACTGAACATCAAAAAATTGCTAGGCAGGAAAGGAGGGAAAATCAGGAGCAAGTGATAGCAGGTCACAAGTGCATGAAAAACACCATGGGGGAGAAGAAGGAGATGCTAAAGCCACTCATAACACTACAGATTGAACTCATATGTGCTCACCCCTCCTTGCAGCCAATACAGAATTGCTTTCCATGCCCTCCCCAAATTCCACCCAGACATTCCTACCAAACTCCAGACCCATCTCAGGACCCCATTTACTCCACTGCTTCAAACACCTTCCAGAATGATAGCTGGACTTACACTCAGCTGTCATAGCTCACATTGACCCCCCCATCCTATATAATGAAGACATCCTCTGTAAAGAATAAGCAATCTTTATTTGCCTCTTGCACACAATGGTTTCAGCTCACGTTGATACACAGTGAAAGCTGGATAGCAGTCATAGCATGGCCAAACACTATTTACAAAGACAACTCATTGGTACTGATTGTCAAAATAGCTCCTCAAGGCCTCCCTGATTCGAATGGTCCTCCCCTGCTGTGCACCTCTAATAGCCCTGACATCTGGTTGTTCATATTCAGCTACAAGGTGATCCACTTCTGTGCTCCATCCAGGGGGAAACTTTTCACCCTTAGCTTCACAAATATTGTGGAGCACCAAGCAGATAATTATAACCATGGGAATATTTTCCTCGTTTAGGTCTAACCTGCCATAAAGACATTACCAGTGACATTTTAATCTGCCAAATAAAGATTCAGTGGTTGAAGACCTGCTCACCTTGTTACTGAAGCACTCTTTGCTACTATCCAGATTGCCCACATAAGCAAGGTGTGGCAGTAAGCAGTAGACAATCACCCAGGATCATCATGGGCATTTCAACATCCTCCATTGGAATATTTCAATCTGGAAAGAAAGTTGCTGCTTGCAGCTTTCTGTGCAGGCCATTGTTCCTGAAAAGGCATACATCACGCGCCTTCCTTGTCCAACCCACATTGATGTTAGTGAAATGCCCACGGTGATCCACAAATGCCTGCAGTACTGTAGAGAAGTATCCCTTTCTACTGATGTACTCTCTCGCAAGATGGTACAGGACCAAAGCTTGGATATGTATGCCATCTCTCAACTAGCCATAGTTAGGGAATCCCATCACTGTGAAGCCATCCCCTATTGCGTGCACATTTCCAAGACTGCCAGTAGTTCATAGCAGAATGCCTGCAAACAGATAACACATCTTACAGGTGAAATCCAATCTGATTAGCGATCGACCAATAGCTGTCTAGAGGTGCCACCTTCCACATGGTGATCAATGAGCTGAGAGGATAGCTCTCATTCTAGTGTCCTTGCACCATGGGGAGGGCTATGCTCTACACAGAGTTCGATGAAGGTGGATTTGCACATTCAAAAGTCCTGCAGCCACTGCTCGTCATCCTAGACCAGCATAACAATGTGACCCCACCACCCAAAAGCTGCAGTGCATCATGTGCAGATGCTCTGTGAATGTAAACAGCAATCTGGTATTGTTTGTTTGCATGGCCCATAGCAGATCACACATTTCAGATTCCTGTTCCAATTGGGAGCTCATGATATACTGCATGATCAACCATGACGACGATAGAGATGGTGGGTGGACAGGAAACTGGGGCCCTTGAAAAATGTCATGAAATGCAGTGAGAAATCCATTGAATGAGGGGACAGAAATCACTGTGTCATGGAATGTTGAGCCCGCACCTGTGGTGCACTGCGATACCCTCCACCTTCCCACAACTCCGAGTGGCACACGGTGGTGAACTGCACAGAGGGATAGCTTCCCAGAGTGCACTGTTCTCATTGTCAATGCTAGTGCACCAACTGAGCACGTGCTTTGGCAACAGAATGAGTGCTGTGTGGACAGGCACAAGCGCTGTAATTACAACGCTGTTGGATCATCACTGTAACTTGCATTGACAAAGCTTTCTAGTATAGACCAGGCCTTGGTGTAGCCCTTCAAGATATAAGAAACCACATAGAGAGGATTCTTCAGAAAACTTGCCAAAATACTGTAATATGAGGCAAAACCCTAATTACCTCATAGGTGAATGCCTCAAGTACTGATGTGAGCTCTGATGTCTTAAAGATCTCAATCACTTGTTATAATGCCATTATGTTTAAAACTAAAGTGCAGATACTTAAAGAAAAGAATTCCCCAGTTCTGGCCTATCTAGCAGCTCTTTATGTTTGAATGACTGACACCTGTTAACTTAATTAGATAATTAGTTGCACTATTAAGGGAAGGATCTGAAATGACGAAAGCTGTAACAGAGCTGGAAGAGTTTATTTATTTATTTTTCTCCATTTCTGTTTTAACTGAGAAGATAGAGAATATACACAAACATATGGCTCTCACCTTCTAAGAGATGCGGGAATTTTTCTTGGTTTGTGAAGTAGGCCTCAGTGTCTTGTTCTTTTTAAACCTTTCCTTTCCCTGCTTTGCATTTTGAATGCCTCTACACTTCCTGGTTTTAGTAAGAAGCAGTAGCTGATGGGTTGAAATATTTTAAGAAAACTTGCGCCATTATTTCTAGCCTGGCCAAAACCAGCACAATATTGCAAATCTCACAAGACAATCTTTTCTCATATTTCTAATCTGATCTACATACTAAAGGAGTTCCTGATAATTTTTTTCTGTACTCATCTGAACCAAACCTATAGAGATATATCCTCTAGTAGAGACCTTTCACTTTTAACAAATTCATACATAATAATCCTATGTATAGTAAAGCTAATCTTTGTGGACCAAGGGCAGCTTGTAGTATAACAGGTTTAGAGAACTGGTAACTTCCTAAGCTTTACAGCATCTGATGTAATAATGGTTGTGCTTATAGATGACCTAACGTGTTACATTTTCTTATGCAGATAAAAATCAAGTTGATCAGCATTATACTGATGGACTTTTCATTTTAAAAGGAAAACTGATTTCAACATTAGAGTGAAAACAATAGTGTTCATCTGTTGTTGTCAGAGAAATGTATTTCTGTGAGGCAAGTTCTGTCAGCAACACTATGTAAGAGCATTGGCCTTTTCTTCAGCAAAAGTTTTTCCAAATCTCAAATGTATATGGAAAGAGGGATGATGGCTAATATTTTAGGTGGTCTTAAAAATAGAAACTGAATCATCCCAAACAGTTGTTTGGCAGGATAGTAGAGTTTAGATGACTTGTTCTGTTCCTATCAGCTGATGTTATTTATGATAGAGCTCATTTGGAAGTTAAGAAAATGCAATAAGGGATAAGTCAATTTCACACTGAAAAAGTAAGAATACGGATTGCCTATTTCTTTGTGAAGAATGACCAGCTGTTATATAGCAGTAGGAGGAATGAAATTGATTTTATTTCATTGTGATACTCAATGTACAATATTTATGTCTACTTTACTGTAGACTAGAGAAGCTCAGATGAGCTCTCTGGTTTGAAAAACTCCAGGATTCTATTTATCGCAAGATGTCTGGTAAAGTAGGCTTTGAAACACTGGGGTCCTTCTCCCACCTACCCCCCATATGGCCTTGAGCAAATCACATGAACATCTCTGTGTGATAGCTCCTCTGTCTGTAAGAAGGAGATGATATTATTTATCTTACTCATAGATGCATTGGGGGGCCTCAATCAGAGCTTGTAAAGCAATCTGAGATCCTCAAATGAAAGGGATTATCAATGTGCAAGGTACTGTTTATAATCTTCTAAATGAGACGTTGCTCTGAAAAACTGTAATTATCAGGCAGCAAGCATCTGATTTTATTCATACTAAATATTTTTTCTTTGGGGGAGGTGGAGTTTATTGATATTTTGAAAGAGTTTAAATATAAACCTAGATATTAGAAGGAAAGGGTTGGAAAATTCTTACCACTGGGAGTTTTCAGAGGCTCATACAGTGGATAATCACATGTTTGGGAGCCATCTAACTTCTCTTATTTCCTTAAGTAAGCCACTGTTTCAGAATCAACCACAGAACACTTATAACAAAGAGGAGCATTTATGATGTAGGACAGCCAGTTTTATAACTTATCTCTGCCTCTGAGACAGGAAACACTGGGTCTCTGACACTAGGAGAATAAAAATAATAAAATCACTGTTGAAGAGGGGTATGTAAGAAAGGAGTTTGTTTTGATAGGGGAATGGATCTTGTGCTAGTGTTGGGATAGATTCAGGCAGTGCTTTTTTTTGTGATGGTATGCAGAGGTACAGAATACTGGCACCTTTTTTGTCGGGCCTGCTGCCCAGCTGGGGAGTGTGGTCAGCAGGGAAAAGGAGCACGCTGCTGGAAGAGGAGGGGTGGGAGAGACATTTTTCAAATTTACTATCAAGATATGAGTATTGGCACTTTTTAAAAACAAAAAACAAAAAAAAAGGACTGGATTCAGGCAATGCTGAGTGTGTCATGTCTTAAAAATTCACTGGTTGATTATATACATGCCTCTTTAACTTGCACTTCAGTGATTGAGTGAGAACAAAAGAGGTTGTGCATAAAAGCAGTGCAATCCTCTTCTTCTGCAAAGCAAGCATGGGACATGTTTACCTTTCTGCCACCTCCAACATTAAGGTCAGGGTGACCCTCTATTCGTTGTGGTTACTGGTGCGTGACAGATGTAGACAAATAACTTGAACTGAAAAATTAAAAGCAAAACCACAAAGAGCTAATAATCTACATGCAACATGGTTTGACTTCCTGCAGCTATAAGTAAAGCAATTTCAGAATTCCTCTGGCAATTTTAAAGGTCCTGATCCTCTAATATAGGTTAACTGCATGTGACACAAGTCAGGTGGGAGATGTGAGAAAAGACAACTGATGACACGATTCTCAGGGACAGAATCCTGACACCAAGTTAGAGAGATCCTGAGGCTGTTCTAATTTATACCAGCTGTGAACAGTCCCAAGGTACTGAATATGCAGCCACGGATTGATGTGGCAAAGGCGCAGCCTGGTCATGCCATCTTTTCCCTGTGATACTGGCAGCAGGGAGGGGAGCAGTGGAAAACTCTCATGATCACTCGAGGATCCCCTTTGTAGTAGAATGATTCCCCCATTGCTTCAGGGTCAGATTGCATTAGCAGTGCAGCACATTGCAGCCACACCACACAGGAGAAGAACAATGACCCAATGACAAAATTATAATGCAATGAATTAGTTCAATGTCAGATATGATGATACGATAATGGTAACAATGTACTTCAGAGAGTCACCAATACTTCATGCTACCACAGCATTTCACTGTAGGGATAAGATAATGTTGCATTTTGCCATGACAGAATATATATATTGCAATGAAGGTCAATGTTTACTTCTTAGTATCAACCACCGCAGAGTGCAGCAAATTATTCAGCTTTAGACTTTGCCACCCCTACTCACACTGAGTAGTACCTTATCCATCCAATAGTCCCACTGAAGTGAAATACTTGCGGAATAGGGTATATGAATAAAGGTATCAGCATCTGTCCTTTAAAATACAATTAAGAATCCATGGATGGCCCATGTTAGTGACACAGTCCGGCTGCAGATTTTTACATCTAGTTGCTTAAAAATGCATTTTCATGCCTTCCCTCCGTTGAACACACCAGCAACTTTTATGCTGATTTATTTTTCTCATTCATTCTTAATGGACAATTTTCCCAGTTCCTTCCCTTTTTTTGGATCCGTCTCACTTGGTATACTTTTCCAAAGATACTATTCTGTCACCAAACATCAGTCCTTGCAACTAGTAGTCACGGAAGAGTTAAATCTTCAAGACATCAGGGAATAGAATGACAAAACACTGCTTTAGAAGGCCAAAAAGTCCTTTGAGACCTTGACTTTAGGTGGTTTGGAGACTTCTGACTTCAGAGACAATCAGAAAATGAGGACTTATCCAGAGAAAGAAAAGAGGAGAAAGTTAGTTTCCAACCACTCAGTGGGTATTTCTACCACTTGATGTAGTTCATCATCATCATCATTTATATGGGGATTCACCATGAATTCTCAAGAAGACAATTCTTCAAGTAAAGTTTTTTCATACATTAAAAAGTGATATTAGTGCATCATCAGACATGCAGATTTTCAGTTGTTTTCTGCCTTTTATTTGATCCCACTTTCATTTATTTTGCTGTAAGCTCCCCTTGGACATTTAAGAACGATCAGCACCCCCAATCAGGCACAAATTTCCAAAAGATCTCTGCTCACGTTTAGGCACCAAAGGAAAGCAATTCAATTTTCAAAAGAGTTCGCACATTGGGCATGAAGCTATTTTGAAAAATCTGACAGTAAGGATCACATTGGGAGCAAATGGATTCTCAGCACTTTTTGAAAACTTGGCTCTGTATTTAGAGGCCTAAATGGGAGCAGAACTCTTAAAAGCCTTTACCTTTAGGGCTCAATCCTGCTTTGATGGAGCAGAAGTAGGTCTTTATATATATGTTGAAGACAGTTAAGAGTATATGGTTGTAGAACAACATGAATGACATTAATCACTGCTAATTCACCTTCATTGTCCTTGTGTTTGTCCCAAGAACACAGACTTGTGGAGCCTGAGGAGACTCTAAGCCAGGAGGAAAAGATGTGCAGTCCTGCAATGTTGTCAAACGCCATGTGGTTCCAGCACCACGATATAACTACATTCATGAAGACTCACAGTTATAGCTGGACAGGGAAAGCTGTCCCAGTTCTTGGAGGATTTCTCCAATTTCAAAATTCAGTTTCACTCAGACTTGGAACAAAACCCTTACATTTCAGAATTGTGTGTGAAAGGGAACAAAACTGCCTTAGAGACAAGAATCCTGGAAATTCAACTCAGCAGGAGCCTCCTGCAAGCTCTAGGGACACTGGAACCCCAGCTCCTAAGCAGTCCAGCTAGCAGCTGCTGAAGAGCTGGGTGGGCAAACTGGCCAGAAGCCAGGCAGCTTTTCCTAGGAAACTTGGAACCTGACAGGGAGAGTTCAGCTGAAATTTTGCTTGTTTTCAGGAGGACCTTTGTTGAAACTGAACTGTCTCTGTGGAGCTGCTTTGTTAGAATTTTGCAGCCCGCAATCTTCCTAATGTAAATGCAATGCAACATATAAAACAGGGCTTACACTGGTTTAACTTTCCCATCTGCATTCCTGCAGAAAAAGCTGCAACACTGAGTTCTATTGCTCTGAACACTAAAATATCTCTTTGTAAGGGACACGTATCACAACATTTCCCTATTTAAAAGAAATTCTAATCTGATGAGTATACAAGTTCTTAAATGAAATACCCAGTGCTATGAAAGTGACAGGGAAATCAATGTGTAACCTTCGGGTGGGCTAAATTCATTTAGTTGCCCTTCTCCAGTGCCCCACAGAAATCAATCCCAACCCCTATGGGGAAAGCAGCTGGAGACCCAGGATCCAGTCTGTACAGGACTCACGGCGAAGCTTGCTCAGAGCTACACTCACACATTAAAATACTACTAAAAACAAACATAACAATGAACTTTAGTAACTACTAACTAAATGAACCTTATCCTAAGAAAACAAACTACAATTAACCAAGAACAATCCCTTGCATGAAAGATACCCAAGAGTCCCAAAGTCTGCGTGGAGTTCACCCAACTCTCAGCTACAGTCTCTGTTCCAGTGTGGAAGCTTGAGTGGCAAGAAATAGCTGTCCTCTTCTTTCTTTGCTGGGATCCTCTGTAGCACTCCATGCAGGCTTTCTCTTCTCCTCTGCAACCAGCCCTCAGTCCCATATGCATGTCTGCAAGGTCTGTCACAAATGACTCCTTTACATGGAGAAAACCTCTTGTTCACTCCTGGCTCAGCTCCTCTCCAGAACACTGAGCACATGGTCTCCCCTCAAGGCAGCTCCTGCCTGCTGTCTATTCAGGCTGCTGCTCTACAGTCATCTGACTGACATCACATCACACAAGCAGGGTACACTGTGGAGCATGCTCAAATTGCTACCACTCCCTGCTTCTGGAAGTTTCCAGTTGTGGGTCGCTAATCTGCCCAACAACAGTAACCCACCCTCAGCAGGTCTCTCAGAGATAGCCTTTTCAGGCATATGGGTTACAAATGCATTATAGTATATTACCTCAAACAAATGGGCTATGTCTACACTTGTAATTTTAAGTCAACTTATTGAGTCTACACTTAAAATTAAAGTCGACTTTGGGGGGAACTTACAAAGTCGACCTAGAGCATCCACTGGACGCCTAGGGCGACTTCTAAGGGCTAAGGGGACCTAGGGTAGATCCACAGGGGCAGAGGGGGCACCCCTTGCCCAGTGCCATGGAGCTCAGCCTTTGCCCCATTGTACATAGGTGCAAAGGGGGACAGGGACCCTGACAGGGCATAGGGGCAGGGTGGGCAGGGCTCTGCCCTGCCCTTTGGGGGGGCATGCCAGGCTCCCCCTGTGCTCCCTCCGGCAGGGAGGGCATTGTTGTAGTCCTGGGGTAGCCCTAAGTCAACTTAGGGCTACCCCACGTCTACACTGGCTTAAGTCGACTCTAGGGAGTCGACTTAAGCCTTAAGTCGAATTTAAAGGAGGTTTTATAAAGTCTACTTAATTTTCATTAAGTCGATTTTATTTTCCTTAAGTCGACTTAAGCAAGCTGCTTAAGTCGACTTAAGGAAACTATAGTGTAGACGCAGGGTAAATTAAGTCGACTTAAGCAAGCTTAAGTTGACTTAATTTACAAGTGTAGATGGAGCCATGCTGTCTTTTTTAGATGTTTCAGTTAGCAAGATACTAAACTCCCATCTCCTTCTCTGCCTTAGCTGGGATGTGTGTTATTTGTAGCGTTTTAACTAAGTTATCTTGACCACTACAGCTTTTTACTGGGTCACACCTCCCCTACTTCAGGCCATCCAACATACTGCTGTAAAGGTTATTCTTCCTTCCGGACACTCTGATCATGTCTTACCTCCATTTTTTAATATCTATGTGGGTTTTCTCTATTCTCCAGCATTAACATCAAACTTTGCCTCGTCACTATCAAAACTCTTTGGAACTCCACCCAGTTACACCTCCTTCCATCATGTCCTACACATTGTTCCACCATCTGTGTTCTACCCCAGCTTCTTTTCTCCCATGCCTGACACCATGCATTCTATCCTTATGCTTGGAACAGCCTCCCATTTAAAGTATGGTATTCCAAGGTGTCTCTCTGTTGTCCTTATTTCACTAGGCATTCCAGCTATAATGATCACACATCAGATTGTGTTTGTTCTGTTTTGTATCACACTGGCTTATGTGTTTTAGATTGCAAGCTTGGGGGCAGTCTGTTTAGCACAGAACAACAGTTGTATATGCCTTACAGACGTAAAATGCTATATAAATAAAAATGATATTTCATGCAAGAGGTTAGTGTATGTTCAAACAACAGTGTGAGACTAATATCTCTTCACCGTTGCATGACATGTAGTAATATGGAAAAAAATCACCGCCTTTTGACCTCTAGGACATTCCAATGCTCATGCTTCACAACTGCTAAATTCAGACAAAAGTATAAGTTTAACTTTTAGTGAATAGCCATGTATGTGTGTACACATATGTGCACACATCCACCTTAGGACTAGATCACTCTGCTAATGCATATATTCTGAAACCAATTTTAGGAAGAAAGCTAACACGTATTGCATTGCCAATCAAAGGTTATGTTTTCTTTAGTTGATGATAGTTCTTTGTGTATGTGTTAAAATATTCCCAAGGAAAGTTCAGTCTCAATATTTTTGTAGCCTAGTGAATGTCAAGCACCACTGGAGAAACATATTACCTGACACTAATAGGGTTTTTAAAAGGAGCAGGCAGTGTTACTAATATGCCTATTCTGGTCCCACAGATAAGGAGCCTTTTTAATGCTTTGCTTTGTGGTAAGTGAAATTTCTCATCCTTAGTTCAGATAAAATGTCAATGGTTACTGAAAGCACAACTGAGTCTTCCATTTAACAATGTATTAATGGAATAGTGTGCACTACCTACTGTCTAGGATCCCACTAAATTTTTTTTTTTATTTCTTACATTTCAGCCAACAGCCAAGACATACGATACATTCCTCTCTAGCCCTCCATGGTCTGTACCAAGGCTACCCATTTCACTAGATTGTGTCTTACTAAGTGGAAGTCATTGACTTTGCTGGAAATAATGGGAGGCAGAAGCAAAACAAAATAATAAAAAGCCAACGTTATTGAAGGAATGCTTTCACATTAGCTCCAGCTAATGTGGAAATTCTCATGCCAACCTCCCAGTGTCTACTTAAACCAGTGGAGAAGGGTAAGATTCATGCATTTATTCAGATAAACTGAAAACTCCAGTCTTACTTGATATGCATGCTCAGTATTGCACACTGAGAAATATCATGCCAGATTACATCAGTCACATTAGTTTATGTCTGAAGCAGTGCAATATAAAATAAAAAGACAAGACAAGCATAATTCCTCATTGCCGGTTTCACAATATTGCAGCCATTTAACCAGAAAAGAATGGCTTTGGTTTTGACAATGCAAGAAATGAGAGACCTAAATAACCTCATCTTGCATTGTTAGATACAATAGTAGTACGAGTGCTATAGTCCTTTTCGCATTTAGAATATATTGGCGCGACTGGGGCTCAGAGAGGCTCATTTAGGTGATCTAAAGTCCTACCATGGATGAGCTATGGCAGGTTAAGTGATCATCTTTCACTGGAAAGTTTACTTGAGTTACAGGGCGCTGCACCTAAGTGCCTGTCGTAGTGCTTTAAACTCAGGCTAACTAGCTGATTGGGGATATACCAAAACCCAAGTGCTCCTGAAACTCCTGCTACTTTGTGATGTGTTGACACAACTAGAATCCACTTGAGTGCTATTAGCTCCCAAATACTACCCCAAAATGTCCCCTTGTTGTCTCTCCCTACCTACTTAAGGTAAGCAAAGGAAAAGAACAAGATGATCCCCAGAGGTAAAAGATAAGAAAGTGCTCATTGCTGACTTTGGCTGTATCTGCTATAATACAGTTTTGAGGCAGAAATGCTTACGTCGACCTAAACTACTCCGCATCTACACTGGGCTTTCCTTAAATCGACTTAAGCCTCCTTAAGTCGACTTAATTTGTAAGTGTAGACACACCCTTTGAGATCTACTGATGAAAACTGTTATGCAAGAGCTAGGCATTATTAGGAATCATCACACCAATAGCATTTCAGACTTCCTACTTATTTGGCACCCTGTCTTCACTCCTCAGAGCCTTCTTATGGCATTTTCAGCCATTGACTGTAGCCGACTATTATATCACCAGACTTTCTGTAGGCAGGCTGTGACAAAGTGGAGATATTCTTGCACTTTTCTCTGAGTGCTGTGTTTGTGGTACAGTTTCCCCCATATGTTACTCATGTATTTTGGTGATGGGACCCTAGTGTGTGATCATTGCAGAGACCACTAGTGGGTGGACGGCCTTCCCCATTCACATGGCAAAAACAATAGCCAGGACACCCTGCCTTGGGTCAACCAGCTGCAAGAGATTCTCACTGGCTGCAGCAGGCAGAGACAGGACAGGATAGACACCTTGCCCGGTAAGGTGACAAAGGACTTTGGGAGGGGAAAGGGGACAGTGGCTGACTGGAAAGGCAGTACCATCATAAGGGGGCTTGGAAGCAGAGCCTGAGAATGGGGTCTGTGGCTCCCTACTTGCTTACTGCTGTAACTTTGAATTAATCTGTTAAAGTCTTTCTACATTGTGATACTGAGTGCTAATAAACTCTTCTGATTGCCCCAAAGACTGTGAATCATTTCTGACTGCAAGACAGGACACATGGCCTGTTTGGGGTATGTAGGAGCTCCCAGAGTCTCATCCAGGAGGACTCATAGGAGGAGCTCAGGAGGTACCAGGGTACTGAATGCTCTGCGGCCACATTCAGGAGGTGGCTGCACTTGTGTGTGGAGACTCAGGTGTGGGGAGCAGACTCCAACTACTGGATTGACTGGCTTCGCCCCAAGTGGGTCCAGAGCACTGTTCCTATGGGACTCAGTCACACAGGGTGACAAGTCTGTCAGGTTGACAGGCAAGAAAGAGTTACAGGTCAGTCAATGGAACCAATGCTCCTCAATCACGTAGGTGCTTTAGAAAAATCTAATCTAAACATCTCAAATCAGTTATCTTCTAAGACTCTACTGTTTCATAACACCAGGTTGATGAGACAAGTTGATAAATTGAATTAGGATTGAGAGTTGAGATTAGCTAATTCAGCAAACAGTATATAGAATATTTACAGACATTCTCCCTTGCATCTATACAGAAAGCAAGGGGCAATTTGCTAGATGCTACTTTAAAATATTCTATGCATTGAAATGATTTACAAATAATGTTATATGATAAAAATCATCTTCAGGCAGAAGTGTAATAAGACAGAAACATCAAAACGGTTAAACCAAGAGATTTTTTGTGAATTGTTTTACCAGCTAAGAGCTGTTTGCTTGGATTCATTTGACAAATACAAAGATTATCTTGCATTTTAAGATATGTTACTCCTACATATCAGTCAGTTTTGCTGAAGTTATGATTTTTGGACATCCAGCAGAGCACACCACCATTAGATTTTCAACAGTAGGAAGAAACATGGAGACTGAGAGGAGCTGGGAAAATTCCAAAAGAATCAGTTCTGTTCTATTCAGATTTTAAGACCATGCCCATCATCATTGTCTCTGAGCACCTACTGGTTTTTCCATGTTGAGATGCTAGCAGGAAAGCACTGAAGCTCTGTTGAGATGCTAGCAGGAAAGCACTGAAGCTCCGATCTACATCTGAGAAATGGTGAATGAACATTTGGTTTTGGTTCAGTAAGAGATCTGGCCAGAAATAAAGACCAGCTCTCATGTTATCAGAATAAGTCAATGAATGAAGCTGGCTAGATAGATACTGCAGCATTAGAATACTGTTGCAAAAGCACAGAGACTAAATGAGAAATGTCTCGAAGAGGGATGGGTTAGTCTGCATGAACTACTGAAGACAACACAGTTGAAATTTCCATTCATCGTTCTAAACACTGCTAACGGTAGTTCTGTAGAACAGTGACAAAAAGAGTCACTCACTCACTCTCACCTTGCTGAAATGTCATTCAAGGAAGTTTTGCAGCTAACGAAACAATCACAGTGCCTGGAGGTATATTGGAAGGGTACATCTGGGGTCGGAATTTCTCCTGCTAACTATATCTTTTTCAGAGATTATTATATACAACTTTAAAACGTTGTCACTTAAAAAAGCAAAACAAAGACAATAAAAGTTGATTTTTGATTATTCAAGTATATTTCTTCTTTAGTTAAGAAATTACAATTAGCTTGGATTCTAGCATCCATTCATAATGATAGCAGAGGGCAATGTACAGCAGAAAAAAAGGGTTGAAAGCTTTCCACTTACCAATTAATTCTATTATTAAATGCTAAGAAAAAATAAGTGCCTGCCAGCTGTGGTTTTATTATGTTTTCCCCGAACTAATAATGGGAAAGCTGTGAAAGTATTTTTTAAATTTTGGTTTTTATATTAGTTCCCTCTCCACCCCCACTCCCCCTAATCTATCACAGGCTATTGTTTGTTGAAGAAATAAAATTTATGTTCTAAAGCTGACCTGAACAACGAAAATAATGACAACATCGGCAGTGCTGAAATTAGTAACTTTGTTTCCTGGCTGGAAGTATATGTTCGTTACTGCAAGATCACTCTAAAATATATAGACATTTATTTTTTTGACATTTAGAACCAGAGATGAGGTAAACTGATTTGAAAGTGTTCATATGTCATGTCTGTAAAAGTGGGCTTACCTACTGGCATTTTCCTACCTTTGCATCAAGTATCAGACAATGAGTCACACTCTGAGTTCCAGCTGTTCATTGAACTGACCACAGATGAGTTTAGCTGAAGTAAAAGGTTCCACTTGCCAGTAAAATGCCCTTGATAATCTCTTTATGATTTTCCAGCTGCCTACTGCCAGAAGCTTGTCAGTGCCAACAACATGTTTCTGACTGAGATAGGCAATATCAAAATCCCTGATTTGAAATCCTAGCAGCTTGGTATCTCCTGAAATTTTGATTGATAGAAAAAGATTTCTATTTCTCCCCATTTTTGCAAAAATATAACCTTGAGTTTGATTAGAAGACGGTACTTAACGTGTATCACCACTCTATATAAAGACTTTCTAACACTAAAGAAAATTATATGAAGACATCCCCAAAAGCTACCAGTTATATTGTTTGTGGATGGGGAAGTAGCATTGGGCTGTGATTAGAGGAGAAACACATTGTCTCCTATCTAGCTACATTGAGGCTATGTCTATACTAGAAAAGTTAAGTCGACTTTATTGTCGACTTAATAAGGTCGACTTTAAGTCAGCTTAAAGTTGACCTTATTAAGTTGACTTAAAAGTCGACAACTTTTCTAGTGTAGACATAGCCCCTTTTTGATCTTATTAAGTCGACTTAACACTTTAAGTCGACTTAGGCACTAATCCCCGTCCACACTGGCTTAAGTCAACCTAATAAGGTCAATTTAAGCATTAAGTCGACCTAAAACATGGTGTTATTAAGTCGACTTAACTTTTCCTTAAGTCAATTTAAGGAAATGCTTAAGTTGACTTAAGGAAAGTCCAGTGTGGATGCAGAGTAGTTTAGGTCGACCTAAGCCTCCTTAAGTCGACCTAACTTGTAAGTGTAGACACACCCTGAGTGTCTACAGAAAAGATAATGTGACTTGTAGTTGTACTGCTGGAGAAGGGGTGGCATTGGAGGCCAAAGTTCATTCAGAGACATGGAGTCCTCACATGCATTGCCCTCACCTTGTGTGGAACTTTGGGGAGTCACCAAGTTTGGGAAAGATCACACAGCTTTTTCCAGAGATTGAGGTTATGAGTGCTTCTAAGACAGGATGATGTGGAATGATCTTCACCATAGGATCCTTGCAGAGATTTCCTGCAAAAAGTACTTTTGCAGGAGCTGTCCTGCAGCAGGTAAGCCACAGTTCAGCCCTTTCATTTTGAAAAGCCAATAAAAAACAACAAAAATCCAAATACAGTAAGCATTGTAAAAAATAAAAATGTAAAAAGTATAAAGAGAAAGATTCCCAGCTGACCCTACACTGCATGGAAAGAAGTGAGAGTATGAGCAGAGCTATGAAAGGAAGAAAAAAGAACCTGTCTCAGTAGAACTGTCAAAGAGAATTAATTGAATAACAAGATAAAAGCTATTATAAAATGTCCTAAAAATGCCTTTCAAGCTTTCTCTTTTTTCCCCTTGTTCAATTTTCCAAAAAGCTAGTGCTTTCTTTTTGGCCAAATACCTGTCAAATTTTTATTTTAGTTTGATTTTAATTAGGAGCAGGAACTAATACCCTTCTAATTAACTGAGCATCTTCCTTTTCTAATTCTTCTGCTGTATATTCTTCTACAAAGATAACCCACCAAATAGGATTACTGCACAGCCATGAAATTCCCTAAAATAAGACAATGAAGATAATAAACAGTAAAGACGCAAAACCCTTAATATATTCAAATTTATTCATATGCTCTTAATTAATAATAATTCTAATTTTGTTTGAACTGAATATCTTGAAAAAAATACAATTTGAAAGGCATTTTCTTGTGTCAAATAATGAAGTTGCTATCTACATCTCATTGTTGTCTATGAGCTGCTATGAGTAAAAGTACTGATAGAGGTTTTCCCCTCCTTCACTACCTTTTGTCTTATATTTATCTGTGATTATTCTGCTGAGATAGAGGCATAATCCCCATGTATTTTACCATCAGAATACCTGCACACAAGGGCCTTTGTCAAAATTCAGCTGTCATTATGTTGGAGGCCTATATGCTCTCCTTAGACTTGAATGCAGACATTTTGGGATTAGTTTCAGATAAAGATCTAAAGATCTAAAGTCTCCCACACTTTTCTAAACCAAACATCTTCAGATATAAAGCTGATATGCACTTGAGGACATGATTTCTGAACCTGCGAAGAAAACATTAATTTAAGAACATTGCAGAAGCTAAAAAAAAAAAGTTGATCCAAGTTTTGGCCAGAAAATGGAAGGAAAGTGAGAACACTGGGTTTATGCTATCCAAATCAGTTTTTTCATCCCTACTGGTTTCCAATTAAAAGAGGTGTTGGGGTTTCTTCTTGAACTAATTAGGCTCAGGCTTGGAATAACAGGTCTGTGTACTCCCAAACTCCCAAACTTTACAGCTTTGGTGTAAAATTATCAGATTGTTTAAAGTTCCACTGTTGATTGATCTTTCCTCCAGTTAGATCATTCTTTGAAAAAAGGAAGGATTCAGAATCTTCTTCAGATTCTAAGGTTCCTGGTATTATGTGTTGGACAATTGTGCACTGTCTGAATTTTTCCCCGTAAAGCATTTTTCTTTGTGGCCAGTCACTAGTGAAAGTACTGGTATCTTTAATGTTTCGTAGAACTGTCACTCTGGCTGACTTTCAAAATACAGCTCCTCAAGGAGTTAGGGATGTCAATATTTCGAGCTGGAGCACTAGCACCTACCTGAGCAGCGGCAGACGGGGTGGGGTGGGCTGTCAGTTGACAATGGTGGAAAAAAGATAAAGTCCTGTTTTCTTTTTATAAGAAATACTTTATAAGAACACTGAAAACAGTAGTAGCCCTGCAGCTGTTCTATCTCTGTCTCACTCTCTGCTTCATTGCAGAACTCTGCCCAGAACTTTGTCTGACCCTTTCTTTAGAGCAAAAAGAAATCCACCCTCACTCCCTGTTTTGTTTGTTTTTTTAAAAAGGATAATTTATTGTTAAAAACATACAGATCCAAACAAGGTACCAGCTTCACTACTCATTTAGAAGTGCCAGCCTCCAGCCTGGAGGCCATGAAAGGGATGGATGGATGGATGGATAGATTAAAGGTAGAGTGAATTTACTGCTAGATCACTCCCTCAGGCTGGACATGGCAAGCCAGCTCTTTTGTCATCTAATGCCCCTTGGCTACAGCTGCTTGGGTCCTGCAGTGCTCTTCTTTCAAGTTGCTTAGCTTTCCAGGCGGGTCACTTTAAGTCTCCCCTTTCCGGGGCAGCAATATCCACACAAACAGTGTCCCACGTGACAGCAGTCAGCAATGTGATGTCTTCCACCCCTCCGGAACTTCTTTACAATTCTACTCTTCTATCTGATCTGTGGCCCCAGAGCTTCTCTCTGGAGTCTTAATTAAAATCAAAACCAAAACAAAAGCTATCAGGGTGCAGCTATTTCCAGTGACAACTGCAGGTGTTTTCCCAATATCTTTTCCTTATCCAATTTTGAAAGAGGCTATCTCTGTATTAACCTTGGTTTAGGCTTCTGGCTGTAACTTGAAGGCTGAAGAAGAGGCTCATGGCATCTCTGAGCCTCATCATTTAACCCATTGAATGTTGAACTGAAGATTTACCTCTTAGGTTGGCAACAATGTTCTGATCTGCAGAGGCCTCATCTAACCTTGGTCCTGAATCCAACAGCTTACAACAGATCCAGTATGTATTACACAGTATATACAGATAAGGGTCATTTCATCATTGCAAAAAATCATATAGTCCTTAATCTGTTTTTAAATGTTTCCATTTTTGGAGAAAAAACACATGACTTGCTATCCAGGTTTAAATACATAGAGCATTCCTACCTTAACTTACCAGGAAGCATTAGAACAGTATTAATATGATGAGAAATGTATTTACATTGTATTCAGTAAAGGGATTTCAATCTCCGATAGAGTGAAAGAAAATAATTTAAAAGCTACTTTTATAAAATAGTTTTACAGTCTTATTAAAGTAATTACATATCTCTATTAGAATGACAGAATTGCTCTTTTACTAAAGCCTGAAGCATATTATATCCGTGTTTCTTAACTAATATAGTGCTTTAAAATCAATTATATCCTGTCATAGTGATATTGTCACTAAAATACTTGATCTGCAGCATTTCTGTTTAAGCTATTAATCTTGATCTTTTAATACATGGAATATGTGTAGATGCATTCTGCACACCTTATATGTGAAATCTGATGAAGTTCAACAAGGACAAGTGAAGAATTCTGCACTTAGGATGGAAGAATCTTACGCACTGCTACAGATTGGGGACCAACTGGCTAGGCAACAGTTCTTCAGAAAATGATCTGGGGATTACAGTGAACAAGAAGCTGAGTATGAGTCAACAGTGTGCCCTTATGCCATTAACCTTCTTGGAAATATTAGGCTACATTGGTAGAAGTGTTGCTGGCAGATCAAGGGAAGTGATTATTCCCCTCTATTCAGCATTAGTGAGGCCACATCTGGAGTGTTGTGTCTAGTTTTGAGACCCCCATACAGGAAGGATGTGGAAAAATTGGAGAGAGTCCAGCAGAGGGCAACAAAAATGGAGCACATGAGGAGAGGCAAGAGAATAGGCCAGTTTAGTCTCCAGAAGAGAAGAGCGAGAGAGGATTTGTCAGCAGCCTTCAGTTACCTGAAGGGGAGTCTAGGGAGGATGAAGCTAGGTTATTTTCAATGGTGACAGATGACAGAAAAAGGAGCAGTGGTCTCAAGCTGCAGTGGTGGAGGTCTAGGTTGGATATTAGGAAAAATCTGTTTCACTAGGAGGGAGGTGAAGCACTGGAATGGGTTACTAGGAAGGTGGCGGAATCTCTATCCTTAGCAGTTTTTAAGGCTCAGCTTGACAAAGCCCTGACTGGGATAATTTAGTTGAGATTGGTCCTGCTTTTAGCAGGAGGTTGGACTAATTGACCTCCTAGGTTACCTCTGAACCCTAATATTCTATTATGCTGTGGAAACATGTTTACCATATATGTGTAAATCATGCTGGTATGTCATTCATGGGAACACAAATTAATAAGAAAAAGGCTCAGGTGGCTTGGACATGTCAAGTGAATGCCAATTACAGGACCCCCAAGAGCATGCTGTCCACTGAAGCACACAAAAGAAAGAGACGCAGACCACTGTGCAGATTTCAGGATGCTTGCAAGGATGACTTAGTATCTATTGGAATGGATGTGGATGATTGGGAAAAGAATGCTGCTCTGTTGGTAGAGTCAGCATATAGACAGAGCAAGTCATTGTAAAGTGGACTGGATTAAGATTTGTCACGACCAGCATCGAAGGAGAAAAGAATCTGCTGCTCAGATTCAGAGCATTGAAAATGCATGGGTGTGCCCTACCTATGAATGGCAGTGTCACTCATGCATTGGACACAGGAACCATCAAAGAACTCATCAGCATACACAATATGCTCTGTAGCGAACAATGGTGCCATTGATATACGTGAAAGAGATTTGAAATAGTGTACACCTTCACACAACATTTTGAAAATCTCTTCATTGCTGCCGTAAAACATGTACATGAATCTTAGAATGACTTTTACTTTTGATTGGTTCACTGTGCTATTTTACTTATTACAATGTTTTTCTAATTGGCCAGAATTTTAATAACAAAATACAAAGGGGTGAATGGGTGGTTTTAACTAGCAGGTTTTTTTGTGGGGTCCTGATCTCAATCAATTTATCCAAATGGCAGTGTTTGAAATGGGATCTGGTTGATGCAGCTAGAAGTGCTTTTATAATCCTAAAATGCTCTTTAACTAATCAGCTCAGGTTTCTCAAATCTCTATTTTTTTTAAATTACTATTATCATGTGAAATAAAAATGTATCTGGTTAAAAGAAGTCTACACTAATTGGTGTCTTCAATGTGAGTTCTCCTGTCAATCTGCGTGTTTAAGATTCTAAGTGTTGGTACATTTCACATTATAAAAAAATCATTTGGGTTTTTTTTTCCTTCAAGAATTGTGGGTAAGATTGTGAGTCAACAATCTGCCCTCTCTAAAGGGGGAACACACAGCAACATTGCCCTTGCAGCAGATTACAGAATGAACTGTGGCTCTGGCCTTGTCTTCTCTGCATGTTAATCTTGTGCCCAACCTACCATTTCCTCCCTCATACACAGGCTGTTATCAATCATTGTCACACAGCAAGGCAATAGCCAAGCTCTGAGTTCTAGGTCAGATCATGAGGTAGCTTTTATCACATGTTGCCACCACAAAATAAATGCAGCCATTCGCACACACAATGAGCAAGATATTGTAGTCCTCCAATACAATTACCATAAGCCTACATCTTCCTGTCCCTGAATAACATTTTACCATCTACCTGTCATCTGATCCCTCACTAGAAGCTGTCTATCTTCACATCCCCTGTTCGGGATCCATGGGTCCAGTTGCTTGCAGTTTCTCCAGGCTTGCCCATATTCAGTGTTTGAAACAGCAGAAAAATGACCCTGATAACCCTAGTATCTATGGGCAGTCACCTAGCTATAAGCACACACTGGAATCTTGGGGGCAGCTTTAGATTGAAGTGAGTGAAATCCAGTTATAACAGCACCATGACAAACATTGGATAGTATGAAGGTGTAAAAAGCTCCTAGCTGATCACAGGATCAAGGGGAATGGACAGCAGTGCAGGTGAGATACCAGAAGGATAGAGAGAAGAGCAGGAAATCTGGTAATGTATCAATAACCTGTTGGTTTTACAGAGCATTGGACAGGATCATGACCAGCCACATGAGCACAGAGCCCTGTTTCAGCATGGACTCATCTATGGAGCCAGGGGGAGTGTGGGTTTGGAATCTGGCTCTTGGCAAACATGTAACACAAGTTGCCCCAGACAGTCAGCGAGGAGGGAGAGAGATGGAAGAGAGAAATGGGCTGGGAGATGAGTTCAGTTCTAAGACATAGAAGTCATTCCCTTACACAACCCAGAAAAAGCATAACATGGAGTTTTAACAAATGAAAGAAACAGGGGAGGACTCTGCATCTCAGACTGGTGAGATGGAGGATCTTCGCTGTCATAAAGGATACAACAAAATTATTGGATGGGTTCTTAGCCTATAGTACTAACTGCAGATTCAGTGTAGAGGGAGACAATGCCATTATGATTAGCTTTCCGCACTGCCTCTGACCCTCTGCCACCACCTCCCAGCCCCTGATCATGCTGCTCAAAATGATGGGCAGGCAAGGAAAAATGCAACCTAGCACTTCACCACAGTTGCATGCTGTAGTATTTTTTTCAATTTTTTCAAAGCCTTAATGTAAAAATTAAAAGAGTAGTGTCCACGTCCCAACCAAAATGTAAATTACCATAAAACTATGCTTAAAAGGGTTTTACCACTAACCCAAACAACTGACATGTTAAGACACCCTGCCAGAAGTGCAGAAGCAAGTTTATTTACTACTTTGATTTTGGTCCATTCCTCCAAAGTAATACAATATACTGAGTGAAAATTTCTCAATTTCAGGTGGTCTCTGAGATGCCTTGTTAAGGCTAGTCTCCCTTGGCCACCATTGTAATTTGCAATTATGTCCAGTCCCTTAGCAGTTCATCTTTCTCAAGACAAAGATTTCCTTAGCATAAATGGCAGGTCTCACCCCCCAATGCCTGGAATAACTGACTTTCCATTCTGATACTTGAAGTAGCACTTTCTTGTAAGGTTGCAGCATTTTGAAACGGGTGCAACATAATGACCATTATCTTCTAGTAACTGTCCACCCACTCATTCCCACAAAAGTTATTTGGATAATTGGAAGGTAGCATTAACTCACCATTTCTTCTCCTGGGATAACTCCTTTAGAACAGTTCTCAGTTGCAGATATTTGATTGCAGAATGAAAATGCAAAAAGGGTAGCATTCTTTCAGATAAAACTGTTACTTTTTAATTTGGGACTGTGTAGACCGAGAATAAATTATATGAATTCAAGGGCAGTTACTAATTATTTTTTTCCCACTGTCTGTCGGGAACAAGTGTAACAGTACTAGACTCAAAGAATAATCCAACAACTAGGAGAGCATACTCAATCTTAGTCACAGGACTCTGAAGTTGAGGGCAGAGACACAGAGGAGCATGGATGATTTGATAATGCAAATATACAGGAGTGCTCCAGGTGGTCAGAAAAGCACTTGGAGTTAGAGGAGAAGCAAAAGGAAGGAGAACAGGGAGCTGCTTTCAAGTATGTCCACCATGATCATGAGATGAAGTAGCAAGACGTGGCATTTTCATACAGACATGGCTGAGAGACTATTCAAGGTCACGAGCCACCAGGGCAAATCCCCAGTCAGAAGCCTCATGGAATCGCCTTCACATTATCACATACTACAAATATGCAGAACAATTTCCAGAGGGAGCCAGTCATTTAGTCATGGACCACCGCACCATCAGTAGTATCACCATCCCTCACCCTACACCTAATCCAAATACACCACAAAACGAAGAGATACATTAATGTGAGTGGCAATGCTTTATCTTGGGTTACACTTACACCAAATCAAGGCAGCTGACATGCCCACTATTTTAGCACTCAATGCTTTCAGTGTAGTGCCCCATGAATATGCCATGTTAGTCCACAAAGGTTTGCACAATGGAGTTGTATCTTTCCATGTTAATATACTTGCTTGCTTGATATGCAGGGAACAAAATAGTCAGTTGCACACGTTCAGTTCAGGAAGTCCAGCCATATAAGCCCTGCAATTATTTTAGCAATAATTCCAATTCTGACAAGCACAAAACATTAATTGCTGTTCAAACCTCAGCTCAAGATTTTCCAACCCCAAACCAATTACTCACAGACCTATTGCATTCTGGGCTTGTCAGTTTCTACAAGGTGAGAGCAATATGCTTCTGGACCATTACTGCCTCTCTGATCTGGGTGCTTTGCAATGCAAATGCAAGGGATAGCTCCTCAGAGCTCCATAAATATCTGTCTTCAGGCAAGACTTCTGAGCTCCATGCTGATCAACCCAGGTTTCCTCACAATGTGGTCCACCAGTGTCTTGCTTGTGTTCTTGCAGCAGAAGTGACAGTCTCAACGGGGGTCATCTGCCATTGAGAACAGCATCAGTTTGGGGTATGCCTTCCATATCCACATGGTCTCCTGCCTGGTAATTAGGGAAAGGAGAAGATACTTGCAGCATATAGCAGCTATTTTATTGCCAGGAAGTGAATTTCACAGGCCTACACCATTTCTTCTCACAATCCCACGCTCCTTGCGTGGTGTGATGTAGTGAGTTGTGGCACTATGAATCCTGGGACACAAGTCCAGATAGCTGTGTTGCGTGTCACAGACACATTCAGTGATAGTTCAGAGACAGGGCATGGCAGCAGCGTGCTAATGTCAACAATGTGGTTTCACAGGTTAGGCTATCACACCAGTTTAGGCTATCACACATTGACATGCAAGCAATTACTCCCATGGTTAGCATGCAGTGAAGGGCTGTACATACAGGGACATAGACCAACACTGCAATAGTAGAGTAAACTATTCCTGTATAGCTACAGCAGACTAACTTCCCATGTGGACACCATTGGGGACTAAAAATAACTTTATTCCAACCAAAATAGTTACTCTGTTTTAGAAGTGAAGTAAGGTTTGTCTGCATGGGAGGAGTTGACCAGCAAAGCTATTCCAGTACTAGGCAGCTATTTTGAAATAATTTTCCCATGGGGGTAGGCTATTCTAAAATAAAAGTGGTTTATTCTGGAATAATTATTCCAATTTGATAGTGAAGTAATTATTCCAGAATACAGTAACTTTTATGACAGTGTGTCTACACACGGAACTATTCTGGAATAGTTATCTGTCAACAATTACATGGTCAAGCCCTAATTTCCTGGTTTTGCCTTCCTTTGGGGAAGAAACAATCTGCTAGTGATGTTTACTAGTAGCACATTACATCTCTCTCTGTGCCAACTCAGCTGCACTGGCCAGCACATGAGGTATAAGGGGTCAGAGTGAAGGTTTTGTCCACTCCCTTCTCACCTGCGTAGGGAGGGTAGCACAGGTCCTACAAAAACTGCTATTTCCTCTGCATTATGAATATGAGGTGTACAGCCCATGCAGAAGTGTAAAAACATGCCGCATGCCTCTTAGGTGCAGGCAGTACAGGGCAAGCCACAATTCTAGGGCTATGTCTACACTGGCAATTTAAGTCGACTTAAGGAGGCTTACGTTGACTTAAATTAAGCCACGTCCACACTAGGCTTTCATTAAGTCAACTTAAGAAATTCCTTAAGTCAACTTAATGAAAGCTTAAGTCGACTTTGTTACTACCACTCCTTAAGTCGACTTAACCCTTAAGTTGACTCCTTAAGTCGAATTAAGGACAGTGTGGACGTGGAGTAACCGAGAAGTAGGCTTTATTAAGTCGACTTAAGGTGCTTACGTCGACTTAACAAAAGTGGACTAAGTCGACTTAAAGTTGACTTAAAGCTAAGTCAACTTAGTCCACTTGGTTAAGTCAACTTTAATAAGGTTGATTTTAAATCGACTTAAAGTCGACCTTATTAAAGTCGACTTAACTTTTGCAGTGTAGACATGGCCTAGGAAAAAATGGAAAAGGTAATCTTCACAATACTTATCAAAATTCCTTGATCTAGTGATAAAGATTTTGGAAACCTTGTTTCTGCACTTGGTTTTGCCATCGACACCCAGTGCAACCTTGGGAAAATCAATTAGGGACCAGATTCTGCTAAATGGCAGATAGTAACATTTTTTTTAATCCATATTCAATTTCCTAGTGTTCACTAGGAATGACCAAAAACATATCCACCCATGAAAAATGTCTTTTCAAACAATACAATAGTTTGAGAACACTTCCTGTATGGACTGAAATTTGGTTGGTTAGTTTTCTTCACTGATACAATTAGAAAGTTTTTTCAATCCATCCAAAAAGAATCAACCCCCAAAATGCTTTGTGTTTTGTCTCTTCTTCCTGTTTCATACCTCTCCGATATTTTTAATTTATAAGATGTATTAAAAGTTTTTAAATGAAGAATGTAATTTCAATTAAAAAATTCGAAAACTCCACCAAACATGTTAACCCAAATACTTTTTTCATTGAAAATTATTTCCATTTTTCCATTCCACCCCCTTCCCATCCCCCAGTGGTCAGGGTACTAGACTGGAATGCTAAAGGCCTGGGGTTAAGGTCAGATTTTTCTCTACGACCTTGGTGTTACCCCCTTGCCTCCATGGGTCTTATCTGCAAATACCAAATTCAGAATAAATTGCTGAGAAATAGGACAGACTCACCCCAAACTGGTGTGCATTCTATCATTAGATTATGCCAAGCGCAGTAATTAAGTCAAAAATGCAATCTCCTTAGGCATTCTTGCACTTTTCTCACCATCCAAACACAGGACGATATGATTAGTGGTAATGAAAACCAGTTTAATCAAATAGAGGGTCCTTCCAATCACTTAGCCAGGTTAATATGTAACTCAGATTTTACCCAATAATCACGCTGCTCTCAGTCCCTTTAGTAAATAAAAACTAAAAGTTTATTAATAAAAGAAAGGAAGGAGAGATTTTAAAATGTTTAATTGGTCATATACATACTATGATTGAGAAATCTGTGAGGTTATAGATTCCTGGCTTGAAAAGTCTCTCTGGTAATTTCCAAATGATTAGAAGGTCCTCGGTCCATAGTTCAATATGCTCCTTTTAGTTACAAATCCACAGTATAGCAAATCAGAGCCGGAAAAAAAGGCAAAATTGAATCAACCCAGAGGTCTTTTGCTGTATGCCTGGAAACTTTCTGTTTCAAACAAAGCTCACACATCCCAGTTTGTGGAAAGTTACTGGCACAAGATAAGAGTCCAAGGTCACCTGACTACATCACATGTCCTTACATGGCTTGATGACTCAAAGGGGGTAGCCATTGGCCCCTTGAAGGCTGAGGCCTTGTCTACACGATCAGTTTATCGCGCATTAAAACTCATTAATGCGCGATAACAAGCACGGTGTACATACGTGCAAGGGTGATGTTGCTCGTCAAGCCCCTTGTTGTAGCGCAATCCAACAACCACTCGGACGAGAGTGGTAACAGCTGTTGCGGATCATCTGTTGCGCGTTTGAGCTCGTGTGTATGCTTAACGCGCAATGATTGGCCTCCGGAAATGTCCCAGAGTGCCAATCAAGGCCACTCTGGGACATCGGAGCTGTCAACTATGTCAATTTCACTGCTCTAGCTGAGCAGTGAAATTGACATATGGGCTCCGGGAGTCAGCTGAAGCGCAGCCCTTTAAGCTGCGGCTCCAGCTGACTGCCGCCACAGCTGGGGGATCGGGTGGCTGCAGAAGCTCCCCCGGACTGTGCTGGGGGGCGGGGTCTGATTCCAGCTGGCCCCCCAGCACAGCTCCCGGAGCCCGGGAGTCAGCTGAAGCCTCAGCCCTTTAAGCTGCGGCTCCCGCTGACTGCCGCCACC
>ML685779.1:15088734-15110741 GCA_007922175.1 Pelusios castaneus
GCAATAACTTATTGCGGGACAAGTATTCTCGTGTAGACAAGGCCTCAGGCTTCCTCAGGAAGAGCTATCTGAGTGGAATGAGTTTCTTCTGTGGTTCATTGTGAGAGCTAAGTATCCTTGATGGACCATCAACAAAAAGCTGTCTAATACTGATGTAAATCTTATCTGATATGTTTTGCCCAGGAATACAGGACATATATAAGCTACCACTACATAACCACTATTCATAACTTCAAAATCAAAAATGATACATTCATATAAGCAGGATAATCATACTTAGCAAATCATCACTTTTCCATTGACACCTTATATGATATGCTTTGTACAAGATTTGTTGCAGTTGTTTAACAGTGGCAATATCAATGCTATGAAAGCTCATAATTTAATCATACAGCATCACACTTGGGGAGTCAGTCAAGCCAGATTTCTTAAAGATATTTAGGAACCTATTGGGATTTTCAAAAGCACCTAGGGAAGTCTGATGAGTGAGGCTCCTCTGTATCTTCAGGGGCCTAAACATCTTAAAAAAATCTGTTCCCATTAGTAACACTGTGCCGCAGTTCATCATCTCTAAAATGGGGATAATCGCACTTCCCTACCTCACAGGAACATTGCACAGGTAAATGTTAAACTGTGAGGTGCTCAGACAGAAACTACACTGATGGGGGCCATATAACTACCTTACACAATTTTTTTTCTGCAGAGACCTAGTTTTCACACATTGCCAGCTTGAAGACCATGGGCTATGTCTACACTGGCAAGTTACTTAGAATTAAGGAAGCTTAATTCAAACTAACTAAAGCCATGGCTATGCTAGGCCTTCATTAGTTCGAATTAAGGGCTTCCTTAATTCGAACTAAAATTTGAATATGCTATTCGAACTAAGGGTTAATTCGAACTAGTTAGTTCAAATTAACCAATGTGGCCATGTTAGTCCAAACTAATTGCTTAGTTCGAACTAACCGGCCCATTGAACTCAATGCAATTCGCTAATTCGAATTCATGGCACTTGCTTAGTTTGAACTAAATTTTGCTAGTTCGAATTAAGTGAATTCGAACTAACTAAAATTAGTTTGAATTAGTTAGTTCAAATTAACTAATTCAAACTAACTTTGGTAAGTGCAGACATAGCCATGGATCCTAGCTCAACTGCAGTCCAAAACTGGCCTTTTAAACTGATCGGTAGTTACAGATTAAGAACAATTCTATATTGCAAGGGTCTCTTTACCTGCTGTGCTTCACCCATTTGTAATTGTAAGGCAACAGTAAGTATCCTTCATGGCTGCAGGAGGAGCAAACAGCCTTCCAGTACATGTCGTGTAGTTCTCTATTTTTAAATACAAAAGCTTACCATGGAGACAAGGTGAGAACTTTGCACTCCATATTTAAACTCACTGGATCTAGCAACATGTAAAGTTCTCAGAAAAGCTTGTGATCTCATGTAACACTGCTATCCAGAATAGGGATGTAGATCAGATTGGGAAGTCTTGGACAGGGATTTTTTTCCTTTTCTTAGTTTAAAAGCAGAGACATAATGTTATTTAACAGAGGATGTGTGTGCGCGCGTGCTGCTCTATTGCTTTGTACAGTATTGTATTTTGTTTGTAATAATTACAGGCTAATGTTGTAATTATAGACTTCTATGTAATTTTTATTATTTTTCTTCATGGCAACAGCTCTTGTAAGCTTTTTTTAAAAAAACATACAAATTACAATGAAAATAATGGGTTATTTGGGGGAATGTATGCAAATGGATGATAAGTAAAACGAATAGTGAGTGGCACAGTAGAAAGCAAATAAAAACATAAGAAATGTTGTCCAAATAAAGGCACAGGCCTTTCTAAACATTTCTTTAAAAAAGGTACAGTCTCCTTTGACTGCCAAAGGCTTCAATCCTGCAATGAGCTGAACACAAGCAGATCCCTACACCTGTACAGAGGATCAAGTAGACAGCCCAATGCCCTCAGCTACAACTCAGCTAAAAAAAAGATGTTCAGTACATTGCAGGGTTGGGCCTTTGGAGGGCTTTTCCCTAATTTCCATAGTTCCTTTTATTGAAGGAGTGCTTCATAAATGTTAACAGTAACCCTCATAACACATAAGTATAGCAGAAAAATTGTAAGGATAAAACACAATACTGTAATAAATATCTGATATGAGAAACCTAAGAAAGGTTTAACAGCCTCTGCCGATACACTCTGGCTCCAAACCTGTGAAGATTAATGCATATACCTAATTTTGTGGATGATGCTTTTCGGATTAGAAGTGAACATTTATAATATTATTGATATCCATATTGAAAAATTACAACAAAATTTACAAAATAGGTGAGGTACCATTGGAAAAGTTATGAGTTACTGAATATGACTAGCTCATCTATATGTGGGTATTATCTCTATGTTGTAAGCTATGAGTATACGTGATATTTCGGTATCTGAAACTTATGCTACACTGGTCTAACGAAGTGGGATTTTCTCCCACGGAAGCTCATGCGATAAATAAATTTGCTAGTCTTTAAAAGGGCCTCAGGACTCCTTGTTTATTTTGCTGAACTAGACTCTCTGTTGCTGGGGCCCAAAAAATGCCTGCCCACAAACTGTCCCAGTTCATGGGCATCCAGCCTACACCCCACACCCCTCGCCTTTTTTTTTTTAAACTTTTTTTTCAAATATTTAAAAATCTTTTTGGCTTGAGGGCCACAAATATAATTTTTATAACCCTGAAGGGCCACTAGTCTATGTAATTAAAAAATTATTTAAATTTTAATTAATTTTAATTAAAATTTCAGTTAAATTTAATTAATTTATTTTTAATGAAAAATTAATTAAATAGACTGGTGGCCCCTCAGGGTTCTAAAAATTATATTTGTGGTCCTCGAAACAAAAAGGTTGGGAACCACTCTTCTAGAAGAATCCTTTTGCAGCCTACCCAGCATTTTCAGGTGAGCTACAATGAGCATAAATGGGTCATACTATGAGTAGTCCCAAAGACTTTGGTGACACCTCTCTTGGGCCTGAGATGACTCCCATTAAAGTCAACAGCAAAACTCTCACTGGCTTCAGTAGCCCAGGATCCAGGCTGTACGACTTGATCCTGAATTATTCAAGTCTATGGAAATAAGTTCAAGCCCATAGGTAGCCCATTCCACTCTCTCCAGTAGACTGTGCTGCCCTAAGAGCAGGGACCACCAATACTGACTCCAGACATTAGCTCATGCTGCCTCAAGGGCAGGGGCTGCTGTAGTGATTCTGGACAACAGGCAACACAACCCTGAGGGTGAAGACAACCTAACAAGCTTTAATGTAGGGTCTGAGCTTCCCCTCCAGCCCCAGGCCATGACAGGGTAAACTTATCCCACAACACGTGGTCTGTCAGTGGGAAACCTAGTACCACACAACTGAACACATTCTTCATTTGAGGAAGACTTCCCCTAAAACCTTTTGAGATATAGTGATGAAAAGCACTGTATAATGACGAGGGTATTATTAAAAAGACAACCCAATAAAAAAATATAGTATTCGATATTTTTAGTACCTTTCCCTGTTTTGCCACTTTCCCTTATTCTGTGAATTATGTATATGGTAAAAACAAGCCTATAAGCAGTTTCTCAGCTGAACGCCTCTTTAAACATTTGATAGATATTGATATTCATTATTCATGTATATCACTTGATTAACTGTGCCAGACTAGGGGAAAAATGTAAAATGGTGCATAGCAACTCCCTACAGGAAAAGCTTATTTTCCCCGCAGAAAATACTTTGTGCTAAAATGATCAATGCAAAACAAAGACTTGTTTTGCCTTCAGTCTTTGAAATACAGCCTAAGAAGATGATGAACAAAAGGGGCCCAGAGCACTTTGCAGACTTAACAACTTGATACACAAGCTGCACAAAGATCACTTCTTTCACTAATGCAACTACATCTAATGTGCAATCTAGTAGCTGTTACACTGTACATGGAATACTAAATAGAAGTTTAAGAAAGGAAAGGAAAGGAAAGGAAAGGAAAGGAAAGGAAAGGAAATTTAGATATGCAGAATATAATTACACAAGTTGGAATTTGGCCACGGCACTGTGGCTAACAGTTTTCCCTTTTGAAAAATGCCAAGAGATCTTTAATGAGAACAAGGTCAGGGCTTTGGTTTGATATCTCAGCTGAAAAATAGCAAATTCAGGAGCACAGTATTACCTAATACAAGACTGAGGCACAGGTTCAGATCTGACTCAGAGGGAAGAATGCCACCTACTGGATTACCAACCCCACTTCCTGCTGTACATAGCTTGTTCCTTGAAGTTTTCCCATCTGGATGAACCATGCTTAGTTGGTAATATCTTTCAGATACACATCACAAGATAATATGGTGACAAGTTCTTTTTAATTGTTTTCAGACTACTCTCTGTTGTTCCCACTTTGTTCTTTATAGTGGGAGAGAAGAATGCCAGGTGGCTACTAGTGGTGAGCTAACTGAAGACAGTAGAATCTTCTCTTGACATGGGAAGTGAAAATATTAGTGATCAGAATTAAAATAAACTGTGATGTGCTGGTAATTTTAATCATTTGCATTTGTTTGCTATAGACCTTAAAATATTCTTACAGTGATAGTTTCTGATAGTTAGAAAAGAGTCTTTTCAGCTGTGTGAAACATGCTAGAATAAATTTTGTCAGTCTAAATATTGTCTCTGACCTTTTCAATTCTTTGTGTTATAAAGATGAGGCTTTTGTCTCTTACCATTACAGTTTGCATAGCTCTGGTATGACATATTTCAGGCTATTTGCATATTGTGATCTAATCAGTTCCAAAGCAGGCACTCTTTTATTTCCACTGGGAGCTGGAAAAAAACCTTCACTTTTGAAATTTTGTCAACTCAAAACCTCATGTTAATAAAGAGCCACGTTAATAAAAATCATCTTCTATAAGATGCTGAGCAGCATTAATTCCCATTGACTTCAGCTGACTTTTGCTGCTTGTGCAGATTCTGATCAAACAGTACTCAGGACCTTGCAGGATTAACCCAGAACTCATAAACTCATGTTTTAAACTCATTTCAAAAGCACTGTCAAAGACTGCAAAAATAAACACACAGTACATTTTAGGATCTCCCTCTTCCAGCTTGGTTCTTAAATAACTCTATGGTTACCCAGGAAGAGTGGTGGCGATGACCTATCTACTAAAGCACTCCAACATTAAGAGTCCATGTCCACCTCGACATACAGACTCCCATGATCACCATACAAAGCTCCTATTTTATCTAGTAAAGCCTACCTCTTCCCACTCCATACTTTTCAGCATTGTGTGTATGGTTCACCTGATTCTCTAATTTTCTATTGCTGGGTTTCTTGCATCCTGTGCTTGCAACAGTCAGAAACAGTATACTGGATTAGATGGACCATTGGCCTTATCTAGTATGTCAATTCTATGTTTCAGAGAAAGAAACTTAAAAACAGAATGCTGTCTCCCTATTAATAATTGTCCTTGATATTTGTGCTAGTAAATGTAACAGCACCTTTCTTTACCTGTTCCAGTCATGCACTCTACACACTTTTTGGAATCCAATTCATGGTGCTGGACTTTATGCACAAAGAAATTAACAAGAAAATAACAAAGTTCAGCTCTGACTTTCTCCCCAAGCTTGGGATCCTCCCACAAGGCCAGCTTTGCTCACATCTTAGATGCTCTTTTTCTCTCCAGAGCCACCCACCTTCTTAATATCTAGATGGGGTAACAGTCCAGCGGGCTTAGACCTCACTTAACATTACCTAGCATCTGCTAACAAGGTGTGTTGGGCAAAATCTGTCAGGAATGAAATGTCATGAAATGTAAGTCAGCTGTATTTTTCTTTGCAAAATATCATGAAATTTGTAGTATTTCTTAGCCAAGCAAAATATGCAGTTTATACTGTGCTATAGTTAAGTAGCAGGTTTGACAGAGCATCCTGAGAGAGTAACTTGCCTCTTAGGGATCATTTGCTATTTGCAATTACTGTCCTTCTCACAACCTCTTGATTACTTTGTCATAACTCATATTATCCAGCAAATTAAAAGGGAATGCTTGGAAAAAAATCTAACAGAAATTCACAATTCCAAAACCCACATCACAAAGGTATTTGAGGGGGGGGGGGGTCAACATCCCACAGAACGTACTCAGCATCCCAAAAGATTATGTCCTGAAACTGGGACAACTAGAAAATCACCTCATTTTCTTACTTACCCTTTGCAACATCATAAATGGAATAGTGGCCATCACCCTTAAACCTCAGAATTGCCAAATTTAAACATTCAAAAATTATGACTGGCTTAAAAATCATAAGAGTTTGTTTGATATATTCTGGAGCCCTTTATGGTTCATGTTTTCAAGCTTCTCTTCTCCATAACCATAAGGTCTGGAAATTTCCTTCCCTCTGAAACCTGAGATTCTCGTGTTATCAAAGGACACTGGAAACTGTCACTTTAAGAAAAATTCCAAAATATCAAAAGATTCCTGACAAAATTATGAAAGTTGACAACTCTGACACAGCATTTTAGAACACATACAGTATAATATTTTGAGTTGTGGAATATGCAAATGGCAATCCTGCTATGTGAATTGTTGCATTGAATATTCAACTCTGCCACTTGTATGTTACAGACAAAAAGAATATTTCACAATTTGTGTCTCATCCGTAGTATGTGACAGCAAAGACTTGATGTGTAGAATTGCCTTCCCAGGTTCACTGGATCTGCTAGAGACTATGGTGCTAAATAGAATTGGTAAATTATTTTGTGCCAGACATATTACCAGTGACCCAATTAACAATGACACAGCCTCTTTCATGTTTAGGACAGCATCCCTCAGACATATCTCTGTGTATATATCTAGATAGATAGATGGCATATTAAGTGGTATATACACAGTACAACATATATTTATACTTTTTCACACTACGTGACAGATAAACCTGAAAATGTTAAGAGATTTGGTCTGAATGAGCAATGAAATGCTCAAATGAGTGTAGCAATAAAGCGGGTTAATCACTGGAAGGCCGAAATCAGTCAGAAGCGATTCAAAGTGATTTTAAAAGAGATCCTTATAGAACTGTGCAAGATTGGGAAGAAGTAGATCTACTTTACCATAATAGGCAGACTCTATGCCGCAGTGCTAATCTGTAGTAGTTATTACATCCCCCAAAGGAGGCATTTTGGAATGTGATATGAAGAGGAAATGTCACAGTTGTCTGAAGGGCTGCTTTTCACGGTCCAAAAAGAGAGCAAAGAAGCTTAAACATATGGGCTATGTCTACACTTGCAAGCTAGGTTGATTTAAGGAGGCTTAAGTCGACCTAACTTAGTCCAGGTCCACACCAGGATTTCATTAAGTCAACTTAATGAAAACTTAAGTCGATTTAGTAAGAACCACCGGTTAGGTCGACTGAACCTTTAAGTCGACTCCTTAGGTTGACCTAAGCACAGTGTGGATGCTTAAGTCCACTTTATTAGGTCGACCTAAGGGTAGTTAGATTGACTTAAAGTGGACTAAGTCCCCATTCAAGGAAACGACTTTGTTAAGTCGACTTAATAAGGTCGACAAAGTCGACTTAACAAAGTCAACCAAACTTTTTCCAGTGTAGACATAGCCATGGATTTTCTGAAATGCAGTGCATTTACTTTTGTGTTGAACAGCTACTAATACAATCAGAGCTCCAGTTTGGTCACAATTACATGTTCAAGTTGGAGATATAACAAAAGTCTGTCTGTCTTGGAAACCACTTGGAAGTGTCCCAGCAAAGAACATCTAACCCATAGCACAGCAGACAGATATTCTGGTACATACAAGGTTTGCATCAGCTCACATCAGCCATTAACCAAGTATGACAGTGACCACAGTTGTTAGTTGATACCTGGCATGTGACAAGAGTCTTTCTTAACTTTTGTAGCAGGTTAGTTGACAGGATCCAGAAATCAAGTTCTCATTTATGAGCACTGCTATGTTGCCTTTGTTGCACCTAGTAAATAAAGATTAGATTCAAAATTTGGGTTTGTTTCAGATAATCATTCAGATGTCAGCATGATTATGTGAAGTTTTCTAAAACTACTGGGATCTCTTGGGTCTGCAAAAATCAGTAAGTCTGGTAAGAACAGAGCCTCAACTTCATGTAGTACAAATCAATATAGCTTTTTTGAAAACAATGAAGCTACATTGATTTACACCAGCTGAGGATCTGGGGCCAGCATTTTTTAGAAGAATTCTTATCTTTCTTACACCAGATAAGTTTTATGGAAATTCATTGAGAACAGTCTTATTCTCATGGTGCACGATGCACGTGTATATACATACACACTTTTCTTAGTCTGGTCCCAAAAGGAATCTGCAAAGATTGAGGTGTGTGAAAATTCATAAGAGTAAAGCAACAGAACAGTTCAAAGTCTTCCAAAAATTCCAGAAGTTTTCAAGATCTTAAAAGAAAAGAGTATTTTTTGTGAGCTGCCTTACACATTCTTAGGCAATATTGATTAAGATGCAACATTACTGAAAGGAATTGAAGAGGCCATGGATTGGAAATGGGTTGAGGACAGCTTTGAAAATAAATGATGACTAATGTGATAGAGGAAAAATATACAAGGTATGCCTTATCGTACTTTTACACTCCTGTTGCAGATGGTGGCATGTTTTAGAATTCAGGTTTCTGAAATTATCTAACCTGGCAAGTGCATACTGGGTGGACTTCTCCATGGATAGATCCAGCCATTATTCTGAATGTTACCACAGAACAATTCTAAGAGTAGAAGAGAGCTCCATATCCATGCAGCTTAGAGAAAGAAAGAGATTGAAAAATCAAAGAGTTCCAAGCTTTTTTTTTTTTGTCTGCATATTATTGCCAGAAGAAGGAGGCTCTGTCTCTATTTTTTTTTATATATATATATATACACAGGGATACACACACACACACACACACACACACACACATATATATCTCACTCAATCCAAGTGCCTCTTTTCAACATCTGCTTCTTTTCTTTTCTTTCATAGAAAGCATGCATGAATAATCAGACCACAGTGCTGCTGTTAATTGTAAAAATCATTAGTAAACTTCCAGGTGCTGTTTACTATATAACCATTGTAATTTTCTATCCTAAAATCAGCATCTCACCAACATCATTGTCTGCCCTGGGGCATGGGGATTGTGCAGTTTTTACATTGTCAAAGGCAGTTGCAACCCCATTTGCTAGCAATGAAAGAAATGGATCCACACCTGCAGCGTTTGAGGCAATAATTCCTAATATTAGGCAGACCTCATGAGGAGAGGGCTTTTTTGCCAATCTTTTATGATTCAACACTTTACAATCCATTTGAAATCATTTAAATATTCTTTTATTTTGTTACTCCTACCCCATGTTTATTCTTCCCTTCATTTCCCTGTCCTCCCAAAACAAACCTATGAAAAACAAGATATAGCTTAGATATACTACTTCACCTATAAAGCTAAAGAAATAATAGAATTAACATTTTCAAAGTATAAATTACTAGGACTATTTAAGAAGAAGGCAGAGAGCTATGCTTCAGTATCTTGTCACAATTAAATTATAGATTAATCAAAATCTGCCTTGGAAACACCTGATTTCTGCTTACAAAACTTATCATGAAATCTGAATTAATTCTTTGGGCCACATTCCCACTTTCATTCTACACATCACAGCCTAGAAGATAGATGGCAAGGAACCTCAGCTAGTTTAAATCAGCATATTTGCACTTCATTGTAAGTGCACCAATTGCACCAGCTAAGGATCTGGCCCTCTCTGTTTACAGTAGCTTCTTATTTATGAAGTGCTATTTCTACATAGGTATTTTGTCCCAGCAAAAGTGGTCTCATATTATCATTTTTTGTAAATTTCTTTGCCATCTAAAGTACATCCAGGACTGTCAGCTTTATGCTTCCAAGAGTCCATTCAGAATAGCTAACTGGAGGAGGGTGAATTGTCTCAACCATAATAGAGGTCCTAATGACTTCCTATAGTGCTAGTTCCTGACCCAACATTTGGTAGCGTTTTAATTCAATGAGTTTAGTCTCTAAGTGCTGTGAGTTTAAAGTGTATAAACCACATAGTCGGGGTAAAAATATTGAAAACATAACTATTGTAGTTTGCTTTTATACATTGCAAATTCTTTGAAATTTCTTGATATAGCAAATTCTCCATGAAACTAGCTCCTGGTGATAAATATTCATTTGGGTTTTTAAGCTTGGACAAGGGAATAGAACAATTCAGATACAATACAATAGAAGCATTGGTTCCTCTGGGATTTGTGGAAATCAGGCCCATGAGAAATAAAAAATAAAAAAAAAAAAAAAAAAGTAAAAAAATTAAATCGAGAGTAAGAGGAGAGTCAGAACAATTGATAGGGGAAGCATATATTTTAAGGCCCTGATTCTGCAAAGCACTTAAGCACATGCTTTCAACACATTTCTTAAAATCATCCCTATTTGGCAAAGTACTTAGAATTAGCTTAACATTAAGTGCAGGATTAAGTCTCATTGAAGTAAATGGGACATAAAGCCCTTTAAACTTGAAGGTAAACAGGTGCTAAATGCTTTATTGAATTGAGGCCTAAACAATTGTGTCTCGATTAGGAAGGGATTCAAAATACCCTTGAAAAAAGTCTTGATTTGTCTTTTTTCTGAATGAGTCTTTCTTAGTAATAAAGGATGATCTATCTCCATTCTCATCCAAATGGTGGTGAATTGCCTTTCTGGTGACTAAAGAATATTTTTCATTCTGAGTAGACCTATTTTCAGCATTTTATTTTCCCTTTTGAGAATTCATCTAAATAATCTGCCTTCAAATAGCAAGCAAAGAGGAATTGTCATGTCAGTTTTCTCTTTAAAATCCATTTCATTCCATCAAAGATTTTTTTCCCCACAATTCCAAACCCAAAATGTATGAAAGAACTAGAAATGTGTCAAATTTGTGTCTTTAAGATTGATTTATGAAGGGTAGGACTTTCAAAAGTGCTCAGTGTTGTCCTAGTTCTGCTTCCACTGAATTCTATGGAAATTTTACCATTAATTTCAATGGGAGCAAGAAAGGCTAACACTGGATGCTTTTGAAAATTCCAATCAAAGTCTTCAATCACAGTTTGTTCTATTAAGAACCTTAAAATAGATTCACATAATGAGTCACCTTATAAAAAAAAAAAGATCAAGTGCTTGATCTAGCTATCATTTTTTAAGTTAATGGCAAAATCTCGTTAATTTCCAGGGAACAGAATTGGGGAAAAAATCTTACCCGAGTATTTGTAAATGTATGTTAAATTCCTACATTGATAGAGATATGAAATCCCTTAACATATGTATGCATGTGTGAAGGCTTTAATCCTTTTATTAAAGAAGGGGGTCTGTCTTTAAATCTCTTGAAGTCAATAAAAAAAGATTCCTAGGTCGAGGGCCACAAAGATACTAGATATAAATGCTTAAACACTACCCTGAAAATACACACTGCTGCCTCACTCAAAAAACCGGTATGCCTGTCTCCCACCTTCCCAATGTGATCCATTAACTGGGAGTAGATAGGCAGCGGAGTTCCTATCTCACCCACAGAGCCTGATCTGATAGACCTTCTCAATGGCCACCAACAAGATAAGATCTCATTTAAAATCTGTCCAGAAGAGAAGGTGTTGCTGCCACCCATCTTATAAGTTTTAACTAGAGTTTAGTTAGAGCACTCACTGGGGATATGAGACACCCTGGTTAATCTCTTCTTTCTACCTGAGGGAGAGAAAGGATTTGAATAGAATCTCCCATACCTCTCAAAAGAGTGTTCTAACCATTGACCCGTTGAATATTGTAACTTGTGGTTCCCTTATTTGCTCCTATTGTAGCTGTTCCACCACAGATAAATATTTAAAGTCAGTGGGCCAGACAGACAGAATATGAGTCAGAATGACTCTCTAATCCAGTAGTTAGGGCACTTACTTGCTTCAAGGTGCTTTTATGGCTTATATTTGAGACAGAGAACTTTATATCTGAATATCTGGTAGCTCAGTTGTCAGAGCACCTCTTTTGTGAGGTCAGAGAGCCCTGTTCAAATCCTTTCTCCCCGTCAAATAGAAGGGGGAAATTAATCTAGGTCTGTTGCATCCCCAGTGTTCTACTTACTGGGCTATAAGGTGGTTGGTGAGACGCCTATCACCTTTTTCTGCTCCAACCATTTTGTGTGGAGCAGGGCAGCCGCCTAATGCTTTCTCACAAGAAGACATCTAACCTTTCTGACTCTAGGAGAGGCATTCCTAGTCATAGACCACTAGCAAGATAAGCACCTGCCTGCAGCCCCATGTTAGGCACCTGTCTCCCTGTTGGGAAGAGAGGAACAGAGGGGACAGAAGAGTTGTAGAATATACCCTTTTACCAGCACCCCCAGTGGCTAGCTTAGCCACACACCCTCCCACCCACCTACTGTGCTGGCTTTTTTGGATCCCAATCTTAGGTATTTATCTCTCCCCATCCATTGTACATGAAGCCTAGGCACTTCACTCAGGCTTTGAGGACCTGATCACTGACGGGTCCAGTTGGTCACAAACACTGCTAAGTAAATTTGAGCATGCTTTGCAGGAATGGAAGCAGAAGCAGCCGACGACGAGTCCTGAGTCATTCACATTGTCTTAACCTGAAAAGTTGGATCCTGCTGGGCCTGCCACCACTGACAAGTGTGACAGCAGCGGCTTTGGAACTCAGGAACATGACCTCTCCTGCCAATCAAACAACACCAGGACACACCGCCGAAATAGCAACGGGCGCGTTGGGGGGCTTATTCTATGTATCTTTTGTTTTGTGGGTTATAGCGATGATTCAGCTTCACTGTGCTCCACATGGGTGGAACCCGAGGAACACCTAGGCCAAATACTTGTGTTACTGTAATGACAAAAAGTTGTGCTCAGGCTGGACATACCAAATTAGAGAACTCCTCAGACCAAGGCACCCCATTGTCAGGGGCAACAGCACGAGTCCATGGGGTATATAACTAGGCCTGGGACAGGGTCAAGTCGCTGTCTGTACACCAAACTCAGGAAAGCCGCAGAGGAGCAACCTGGGGCAGGCTGCCATTTACAATGCACCACATGGGCCTTAGTCTCAGGACTAGCCAAGCCGGGGAGCTAGCTAGTCGGGGCCAACTGGGGCATCTCGGGCCGCAGTTGTAAGCAAGCAGGAAGGCAACTCGGGCCTAACTGCCGCCCCTCACCGGGGAACCTCGGGCCTGTCCACGCTTACACTGCGGAGCCCATCGTGACAATAAATGCATCAGCTCAGCCTTCTCCTGTGTAAATTCTCGGACTCCTGTGTAAGTTATTTGTCTTTAGATGTTTCAGGGTGAAATCTGGGTAACTGCCAGCTTTGCGTGTGTCTGTTAATTGATGCTCTGCTTTCACCCATGGCAATTGCACTTCATGAGTCTGCCAGACTCCAAAAGCTTGAGGCAAATTAAAAGCCTACCAATAGAGCACTACATTTAGTAATTTTAAACCTCCATATTTAAGACTGGCAATTTTTTTGTACTTTGCATCTTCAATATCTTATGTTGCAATAAGAAAACAGATCTGGCCCTATTCACTTGTTTAAAGAATAGAGACTGTGCAAAAGTAGGATTTGAAACCAATGTGAGGTGCTGAAATAATTTGAAATGTGTTCACTGTGCCCCATAAGCCCATAAATTTAACTGAGGCTTACGCCAGAGATGATCTTCTATATTTTAATTTATAGAAGCTGTATTATCTTGAAGGGTTTTTTCTCACCTGGGTTTAACTGATTAGTAAATATTATTCATTTTCCTTCTTCCATCTGCTAAAGAGAGATGATGGGGACAACATCTTGAGCTTAAAACAACTTCCATTTCTAACCATTTAAATTGGTTGCTTGACACAGGACTGAAATCAGCTATCATTTTCTGACTATTTGACTGCATGTCTGTGGTGTTCTGAAAATGCAGTCTATCAACCACCTAGACTAGCAATTCCTTTTTTCTCTATATCTTGTTATGTAAATTGCTGTAAAAATAAATTAACATGCATACAGATTGACAGTTCTTTTATTTTGATGTGTACAAAATCTAAATTAGCAATACCCAGATTAAAGTGTGAGTAGGAATAATGGATATTTGCTGGGAAAAATGCACATATCTGATAGTGTCTTTTTTAGTTCCCTTACCCTTCGTATGATGCTTGTCTTGCTACTCTTAGCCACAGTCCCCGTACCAATGAATTCTGTTTGTGTAAGTGTTGCATAAATAGAAATATCACCATCATTACCACTATTACTACTTCTACCCAGGTTTCTCTCAAACATGAGAAACTTGACATTATTCAAGTGACTATCCAATATAAATTTCAAAATGTGCAATGCAATTTGATTAATTCATTACTGGACTGATCTGTCAAACAAGAATTCTCACCAGATCTACATAGCAACCCTATTAATAACTACTAGGACCTATTAGGGTTATAGCCCATGAAAGCTTATGCATTTATAAATTTACTAGTCTTTAGAGTGCCACAGGACTCCTTGTTCGTTTTGCTGAAATAGACTAATAAAGCTACCCCTCTGGAACTAGGACCTGTCCATCAAACCTTCTCTGTTCCAAAAGCTTATGTATAAAGATGGAGTAGCATCCCAAGAAAGTGAACAAGTCTAGGCACTGTTGTGCCAAGGATAGAAGTAATTATATAACACCAAATATGGAACATCCAGCCTACAGGCTCACTCTTCTTTTAAGTCAACTTAGGGGGGACCTTACAAAGTCGACCTAGAGCGTCCTCACTGGATGCCTAGGTCGATTTCTAGGGGCTAGGTGGACCTGGGAGAGGTCCACGGTGGCAGGGAGGCACCCCTTGCCAAGTGCCAGGGGGCTCAGCCTTTGCCTCATTGTACTTGGGTACAATGGGGCAAAGGGAGACAGGGACCCTGGCAGGGCATAGGGGCAGTGTGCCACCCTCCCTGGCAGGGAGGGCAGTAGGGGAGTCCTAGGACTTAGAGTCGACTTAGGGCTACTCTGCGTCCATACTGGCTTAAGTCAACTTTAGGAAGTTGATTTAAGCCTAAAGTCGACTTTAAATGAGGTTTTAACAAAGTCGACTTAATTTTCCTTAAGTCGACTTAAGCAGCTTGCTTAAGTCGACTTAAGAAAAGTGTAGTGTAGACGCAGAGTAAATTAAGTCCACTTAAACAAGCTTAAATCGACTTAATTTACAAGCGTAGACGCACCCATAGAAGATTAGGGTTGGAAGGGACCTTGAAATCATCTAGTCCAACCCCCTGCTCAAGGTAGGACCAATCCCAATGAAATCATCCCCACCAGGGCTTTGTCAAGCTACACCTTAAGAAGTTCTGATGATGGAGATTTCACCACCTTCTTAGGTAATCCATTCCAGTGTTTTACCATCCTCTAGTGGAAAAGTTTTTTATAATATACAACCCGCCACTGCAACCTGAGACCATAGCTCCTTGTTCTGTCATCTGCCATCTCTGAGAACCGCCTAGCTGGATCCTTCCTGGAGGACCTTCAGGTAGCTGAATGCTGCTATCAAATCTCCCCTAACTCTGTTTAGTCTGCAAAAGAAAAATCAAGTGTTTTATAAGCTTCAGAAGAAAGAAGAGTTTTAAGGATAGTTTTGGAGGAGGATAATGAGCTTGTTTTGCAGATGACATTTATGGAGAGCTCCTCCAGCATGTGAAAGGCAGCACTGGAGAAAGCACAAAAGTGCCTGTTTAAAAATTTAACAATTGGGCAGTGGAAGCAGGCACTGTGGACTGATCAGAGGCAGGAGTTGACCTTATGATACTGAATGAGAGATGATAGGTAGAGTGGAGATAGGCCAGGAAGAGCCTTGAAAGTAAAGACAAGTAGCTTACGTGATGGTAAAGAATGGGGAATCAGGGAAGGGATGCAAAGAGGGCTGACATGGTCAAAGCAACGGGCTAATAAAATGACCTTTGCAGCAGCATTCTGAATAGATATGAGCTGGGCAAGATTGCATTTGTTAAAATCAGAGAGTAGGATGTTACCTCATGCGTTGATTACGGCAAGAGCCTGGACAAGCTTTAACTGTGTGTGTGAATTGAAAGGAGAAGCTATATCTTAGAGATGTTATGCAAAAAGAATCTACAAGTCTTAGACAAAACCTAGATGTGAGGGCCAAATCAAAGATGACTAAGGAAATGCATCTAATCTTTTTTCATGTCAGTTATGTTTGATGATTGAAAGTCCTTAGCCTGGTTGGCTCAAATGGTGTTGCCGTAGTGGAGGTGTCATCTTATATGCAAAGATGCTGGCTGAAGCCAAAGAACTGATGAGTCAGAGGATTAGGCACTGTGCTACAAACCCAGACTTGTGTGAGCAAAGATGACGAAGGGTTTGAAGGATTGTATCTTTTGCTACAGTTTTAATTTGCCATATATCTCAGAGATGTTAGGCTAGCTGCAGTATCTGAGCACAGAACAAAACCACATATAAAACAAAGAAGAGAAGAAGAAGAATGAAGATAGATATATGGGCTGCACAAAAACCTGTTATCTCAAGCTCTTTCTTTTTTTAACATCTCCACTTTGTGGTTCTCCATAAAGCATTTTGCTTTTGCTCTGGATTAAAACTAACTATTTGCTGTATAATCCAGAAAGGGGAGAGTTAGACTATTTAAGGCACAATTTCTGTTTATGGTCCCAAGGTATGTTCTAATCACCTTTGTTTATCTCATATGCCTTTCTTAATTAGCTGACAACCTATTAGCATACTTTTTTTTATCCCCGGAGTATTAATTATACATAATTTATATCATAAGCATTTATTCGTTATCTGTTGGATGAATAAAACATTTACCTGTTTATAGCTACTTGAGGTTAACACTTTTATATAAAGAACTCACCTGAGATTTGCAATCAAATTATCAGATTTTAATTTTCTGTTACATAATGATACTATATTAGTCATTGTAGTATTTTATTCCACTGTAGGCTAAACAATCATTTAGTGGAGCACAGTGTTGGCAGCATTAATTAACCAATGTTACATGCTTAATTGCACAAGCTCTAAATAATAAAAAATGCAAGATGAAACAATGTCTAGGTCTTCAGTGTTAATTTTATGCATGGTTGAGACCAATTCTGCCTTCAGATATGCACATGGAACTCAATAGGATCTATATGTACAGATAAGAGCAGAATCTGGCCCACAGGAAGGACAGACTATTGTCACTATCAGGCTGAAAACCTCTCTCTAATTTTATTTATGCCCATATCTGAGAGAGAAACACAAGGGGATTGGCTGGAAGAATGGACCAATGACATATCATGGTGATGAGCATAATACAATGTCAGAATTACATAGAGGACAGAAGTGAAATGAGTTTGCTGGTCTCAGCCAAAGACCATGGTTCCCATGCCTTCATGGTTGGTGCTATTGAGCTTGTCCCTATGCAGGTGTCTCAGTTTCATGTAACAAACTGGTTGGTTTGGTTACCCCATCTTGCCCTTTTGTCTCTGACCCTGCCTTGTCTATTTATGTTTGTTTGAATATTCCTTCCTGTCTCTTTCTTTCTGATATTTTGCAGACCGTGTCGTCTCCCCCCCCCCCCCCAATACCTTTCACCCAGTTCTCTCCTCCCTTTTAGCCTCACAGACTTTCAACACTTCTTTCGTCTTCTGTGCTCATTTATTTCCTCTTTCCTCCTTGTTCCTTCCCTCTCCGTCCCCCCAGGTGATAATCTGCTTCTCTTCCTTCCCACCCACTTCTCTATTTATCATATGCATGCTCTCCTCCTCCTACCCATTCTCATACTCAAACATACAGCTCTCCTTCCACCTCTTTGCTCCAGGTGGATCTCTTGTTTATTTTATAGAGGCTAGTGTAAGGGGATTGCTTTGAGAGGCAGTGGGTGGGCAAGCATCTGTGAGGTGGGGAGGATGATAAATGAGTGCCACAGAAGGAGAGAGAGGAAGTTGAGAAGATTTGTGAGATAGATAGAAAACAGCATAGTGGGAAGATAAGTGTTTGGGTGTGGAATGTGTCACCAACTTTGCTCATAAACTCGGGGTATTCTCATTGATTAGGATCTCGATTGCCCAGGCCTGGGTTCTTCCAGCCCCAGATTCAAATATCCACCCACATGTACCATTCATTGATTAACAAGGCGCATCTGAGCAAACCAGCTCTCAGCTGACCCCTTATATGTCCCTGAACTCAGCAAGCTGGATCAGCCAACACTTTTCAGCTGCCCCTTATGTGCCCCTGGCACTGCACTGCACTGGACTGGACTGGACTTGAGCATGCATTTGAACAGGCTGGGTCACACAGCACTTTTCAGCTGCTACCTTTGTATACCCCTGGACTCAAACAGGTCAGATTAAAACATCACTTTTCAGCTGCTACCCTTATATGCAACTGGAATCAATCAGGCTGGCATCCCCACTATTACTTTACAATTATTCTAGTAGTAACCCCATTAATAAGCAAGCCTTACAGGATTTGGGGCATCACAGGGATCTTTGGCTAGGTAAAAGAAGCATTAGTGCAGAGCAATATAGGGAAGCCAAGAACATAAAGGAGAGGGATTGAAGAGTTTGGCAACTGACTTGATTACAAATGCCATTTTATTGCTAAGTACCTAAAACTTACAATAATAGTAGTAATTACAAAAGGAGAGAAAAATACCCAAACAGTTACAGCATTAATAACCATACAAGGAAAGAAAAACACTCAGTTACAATATTACCTAGAGTCTATTGTATCAGGCCTAGAGAGAGAGAGAGAGAGAGAGAGATTTGAACAAAGAGAGAGAAGGAAAGGAGGGGGCGGGGCGAGTCTCATCACTCTGTGTAGCAGAAAGGTTCCCAGGAAACAGGCTGTGCAGCTCATGGCCAGAATACTGGATGGAGACAGGCAGAGCTCTCACCATCATCAGGAAGGAAAAAGTGAAGTTGCAGTGGAGATGATGCAGCTTTTAGATCCAGGCATCAGGACTTTTTTTTCTTGGATTTGAGTAGGATTTTTTAATAGGAAATACTAGGGTGGTCTGGGGGGTAAATAGTGACTTGTTTAAATGAACAATACACATTCCTGGCTGGGATGGTAATGGTTCAGGGAGGCTCACAATACAATCAGGCAGTATTAGGGTATCAATTAACATGTTTATCACTAGAATGGCCTGATAATTGCTGAGCTTGTTAGCCTCAGTGCAAGCTCCCCCATCATGCACTGCTTCCCTGCTTCTTCAATCCCAGAGTTCACTGCAGTTCCTGCTTTGGATCTTCATTCTCCATACTTGATGCAAATGAAGCTCCATGCAGTATGCTGATGGCTTTTGGATGTGTGTAGACAAGGATGTCTCCCATTGCCTTTTCGTTGTTTTTGGTTTCCTGTTCAAGTGGTGGGGAGGGTGAGTCACAGAGGCTGGATAGTATGCTCTGATTCCCTGAGAATACAGAGCTAACAAATAACAAATAAAAAGACCCAGAAAGGTGGATGAGCCACCCCCAAAGTAGCATCTCCCATGAAAGCTCATGCAATAAATAAATCTGTTAGTCTTTAAAAGTGCCACAGGACTCTGTTGTTTTTCTACAATAGACTAACATGACTACCCCTTTGGCACCAAAATAGTTAATGATACATGGTAATTTAGCTCTTCTGAGAATACCATCCAAAAATTTATAAATGCAGTGGGTCACTACTGACTGTACAATACATAACATCTCCAAAAGGATCTGGAAGAATGGGGCATCAGCAATCCTAACACTGTGGCAGCTTTTGTGACCATGTAAAGCATGGTTACAATGCCATTGACTCTCCTTTTAAACAGAAATCAAGCATAGTTTGCTTGTCATCCCTTTTCTAAATGATACAGAAAATCAACCCTTTGCATTTCCTGTTTACACCTTCTCTCACATCCCACTGATTTCTTTCAATGCACAATATTTTCATAGTGCAGTTGTGAATTTATGTAGCTTTCAACAGGTTGCTTTTTCTAAAATAGCACAACAAACAGTTCAGACAGGGTGTAATAAGTTATATTTATCCAGCCCCATGCTAAGAAATACACACCATAGTTGAATTTGACCAATGCATGTGGATGCAGCTCCTGTGGAAATCTCTAAAATAAATACATCCCTGTTTAATCACTGGTGAAAGTTACACCTGGGCCGTACGTTCATCAGAATATGGGTAAGGGTCAAAGTATTGTAACTTGCATTAATCAGTCACTCAATAGACATATAAAAATAATTGTAGATTTTATACCAAGGGGATGGAAGTGCCTAACATGTGGTCTAAGACTCAATATCATTCTTGAAAATATTTAGGATAGTTGTCTCAGAGTTCTCCCATTCACAGCTTGATTGCTTTAACATCTTTACAGACCGCAGTTTGGTCAATGGGACATAATGCCTACTGAATCTTATAGGAGTTTCAGAATGGTGTCAAATAGGTGTATGGGAATATGCAGAACAGAAATTAAATCTCAAACATTTATGTTCAGTCAGTGAATTTTCAGTGTTTGAATAGGTTCAAAGATTGACAGCTAATTTCGCTATGAAATGGGGAGCGGGGGTGGAGATTACTGCCTTAAGAAAAGAATGCAAACAGTGCTGTTACTGTAGTAATCTGCAACCATCCTTGCTGTGCACTGATGTGTGTTACAGAAACAGAATGCTGAGGCCATGGAAAAACAGCACAATTAGGCAAGAAAGCCTATCACCTCCAGCAGTCTGTCAAAACACCACCACAAAGTACAGAAACATGCTTCTGAAGTGTTAAAATTCCTTTTCTTCTTCCTGCACCAAGCAGCCAGCTAATGAGAAAGCGAAAGAAACTTTCTCACTAAAGCCTCTCCTTTCCTTTAAATCAGGGGCAGTCTATTTTTTGTCAAGATGCAAATGTCTCAATCAAGGAACAGTCTCTTGGGAAAATAAAAAATGCAATGATAATAATAAGTAAATAAAAATATTTTGGAGTCTATTCAAAGGTTGAGATTTGGCCTGCAGTCCATCTATTGACTATCCCTACTCTAAACCATACAACTCTTTAAACTGTGAGTAGATACTGTGTAAAAGTGGCAGATTTTTACTCACTGCTCACTTTATTGACAAAAAATAAGTTTTAATGCTTTTTATTCCTTGTAGCCTTCAAATGCAATATAACTAAGAGACAGGCAACTGGATTGTATTTTTTCAAGTCAAGCATTAACAGAATTGTTGGCTTATTTCCAATCAATCCCACCTAAGCAAACCCACTGAAGTTAATGAATCTGCACAGGTGTCCCTGAGAACATAATTTGGCCTTCAATATCTTCAATACAGACAAGAAAGCATGAGAAGAAAAGAACCCAGCTTCTTTTTTTGGTCTCACAATATATTTTGAGGCTGTCAGATAGTATATATTTACTTGTAAACTTAGCACATTTGATAATGCAATACTTAGAGCTAGTATATATAGGAACCCTCTACCAGAACACCCACTTACAATTTTAGAGTCACTTTTCAGAAAAGAGCAACATTTTCACATGAAAATTTATAGGGGGCCTAACAAGGTTTTAATAAGTAACTCTTGCGAGCAGAGGGTATTGAAAGATCCAAGAACTTTGCTTTCGAGAACAGATGAGAATGATCTCTTCCATTACTCCACTGAAGCATAAGGCCAATTTTTCCAAACTTGTCTGGCCTATATTAAGGACCTTAATCCACAGTCATTCTGTGCCTGAATTTCCCCATCTCTAAAGATGCTGAGCTCCTTTGTACAGTGCTTTGAGATCTACTGATGGAAAGTACTGTAAGAATTAGTTATGTTGTTATTAAAGGCAGCTAAATAAATTTGATTTTCACTTAGACACCTCACCTTAAGGTAGTCAAGATTAAAAAACACAGGCCTAACTTCCAGCACTGAGGCTATGTACACACTACCGTTTTTAACGCGCAATAATCCTCTTCCGCAATAATTCTCCCGTGGCTGTTGTTGCGCGAGATCGCGTACACACCATGCTTGCTCGAACGGAACAAAGCCCCCCC
>ML685779.1:15111141-15137466 GCA_007922175.1 Pelusios castaneus
CTTCTGTGTGTGTACGCTCTGCTAGTTATTGCGCAATAAAGGGCTTTATCGCGCAATAACTTTGCAGTGTGTACAAGGCCTGAGATAAAGCACTAGCCACTTTACTCAGTACATCTGAATTTCAGATGGCTCCATATCTGGATGGCTACATAGTTCTGGGTGAAAACTCCTAGAGTCTCATGTCTGAGCAAGCAAGACCCTTGTGTAACATCTGGGATGGATTTTTTGAGGTTTGTTTTTATGTTGATTGGTCCAGAGTCTTAGTGAATAATGTGGAGGGGAATCTTCAATGGACATTACAACATTCACCCCCTAACACCAAAAATACCTTGTGTCCCTGATGTTGGTGGGAAGCTTAGCATTCCATGAGTGCTGCAATGCTTTGCGACGCAACCTCTCCACCCATGTAACTGTGCCCCCTACAGGTTGGCAAGCAACTTCAGCCAGCTGTCATGGTAGGCACACTGCCCAATATCTTCCCTGAGCTGGCCAGGAAGAGCTGCACCATGCCAAGACTTCTGACAGTATCCCTTCCCCCACCCTATCTCCCTCACTGTCGCTCCTTTTTTTCCACATCACCTCTTTTCTAAGAGCCTTCTGCTTCAACTTCCTACCTCCTCCCTGTTGTCTTTTCACTGTAGCACTGCAACTCCTCTGCTTTCAGATCCCTCTAGCCCAGTGGACAAGAGCCTATCATTTATCACCTACCTCTTCTACATCTCATTTTTGCCTTCATGATTCTCCCAGTCCTCATCCTTTTCCCCTTGCTGTCTCACCCACACCACTGCAACACCTCCCACCTGGGACATACAGTCAGCTCCGTATTTACCAATTCCATTCTTCTTTCCTCCATAAGCATTCAGGAGGGATTGGGGCTAGCTCAGAGTTTGACAAAATCCAGGCACTGTGGTGACCAGGGTTTGTAGCCTCGCTCCTAGCTTGTGGAAATGCAGCAGAGGAGCACCCTCTGGTGAACAAAATTAAAACAGCTGGTGCCTAGCTAGGAACCAGTTTTGTCGAACCCTGGTAACTAAAGCCCTTACTTTGGAGAAATGATTAATTGTCAGGATCAAGAGAGAATTTAAAAGGTCATAAATGTTAAAGGGGAAGTTGAGTTTAGAGCCTAATTCTCTCAACAACAGCCAAGATTTTCAAACATGGCGGGTGACTTTAGGTACTTCCATATTTAGTGCCAAGCTCGAGATACCATAAAGGGACCTGATTTTCAGGAAGTGCTGTGCATTCTCTGGCCATTTTAAAGTCTCAGATTGAACATAAAAAACTAAAACAACCAAAAATCACTAGCCATTTTTTTAAAACTTAGCTAATATCTTTCATAATTTGTAATATTTTTGCTCCATTTTCAGCTGAAATCATGGTAATAATGTTGTTTTTTCCAGAGCCACAGAGAAAAGTTAAAGATCTAGGATGTCAGAGAAATCAAAGGCAAAAGCGAGCAGCTCCTGAAGCAAAGAAATTCATTGCTTAAGCAGAAAGGCTTCTTTCTTGGAAAGGTTAGGTTAGTGTCCAAACCACAGTACATCACCTACAAATGGGCACTGAAAAGTATCTTGATGGGAATTAAGCCAAATCCATTCATGAGCATTATCAAATATAATAGCATTTTCTACCCATTTTGTCCTCTAACTTTCAGTGCAGCAAAATAAATCAGAAGGTAGCATTTAATAAATATACTGTGAATTAAAAGCCTTTCAGATTTATAGCATATTATTAGTTGACTAAGGCTATTGTGTGTGGATATGTGCCATAATATATAGCAGGGGTCAGTGCCAAAGCAATGCCACAGCTGCTACCCCCATTGACCCTGCCCCCAGCAGGGCCTGGGGCCTCAAGAGCCACACACGTGCTGCAGCTCCTGTCCCCTCTCCCAGCTGTGTGGCGGGGCCAGCAGGGAAAAGAAGCCTCCGAGTGCAGCTCCCAAACTTGAACTAGAACTTCAAGAGAAGGGGATGTTGTCATAATTGGGCCTAAAAGTTTGCCCTTATTGTGGGCTCAGCTGTAAAAAGAAAATTCATAAGATATCACAACAAATGTTGATGGGAATATATGCAGAAGAGACAGACTGAATTAGTTCAAACAAGGAACCCCAAAATTAAATTCAGATGGACTTCATATTACATGTTTTAAGTAAGTCATTAACCGCTTAAAGGCCTCCTGATATAATTCAAGGACTAATAAAATCAGCCTGGAAACAAGAACTGAGAGACACTATAAATGAATGAACCAAAATTGATGTGTTGTAAATTAAATCCAATTAGTGAACAAAATAATGATGGGCTGGGTATTCCTCCCATCACTCCCTTTTTCTTAAGGGAAGAGAGCATAAATGACTACCAATTAGCTTCCCCATCATGGTTTCAATTTCTGCCATTTACTAGGACCCCAGACCATCTTCACCCTACTCATGAGAGACGTTCTAACTAAACCAGGAGAGAGAGTGGGACTCAGTTGACATCTCTATGTCCACAAGGTCATGCTAAATCCTGACCAACACCTGGGGCGTAAAGCTTTGCGCGTCATGCACACATTCCCTCCCCCCATGTTTTTTCTTCCTTCTTCCTATACCTGTTCTTTTGCCCTCTGTCTAACAAGTCTGGCTAGCCAGCCCAGACTACTTATTTGGCAACGCTGCTCTGAACTTGTGATCGGAAAGCCATATAAATGTAATGCTCTAAACTGCCTGACGCTGGAACAAGTTTACCCGGTCTCAGAGAGGCTGTATAACATTACCTGCATTTTTCCAGCAACAAGACAGGAAAGTGAAAGTGCAAACTGGTACATGAAAGTCAACACCAGAGGCGGAAGCTGCATTTTTTTTATCTTTGCTGTTCTTTTTTCTCCCCAGTGCTATGTATTTTTCTTGTTTTGCATCTCAGGAAACAGGATCAGACTTTGCCATCAATCAGTAACATCTCTAGCCCATCTGAATGAATGTATCCTCTTTTCCTCAAACAGGACAGTTAGCATCATTTCTGATACTGTCTAACAGATGGCCAAACAAAGGGGACTCTGCTTCTAAAAAACTCCCCAGCTACAGCAAAAAGACAAAGGATGTTAAAAATGAAAACCTTATTTAATACTTACACGTTTTCAAACGCTTTAATTGATTATTTTTTTCCTTCTCTGTTCCTTTAATAACAAATTTAAAGGATTTTTAATGAGGAATTTGTCATAGTATCAATCAGGTTGCGACCTCTTTATACATTGTTTAAAATGGTGATGGGGGGGTGTTAACATCTTTAACTCCTTGGGCCCATATAGTCCATCCAAATTATTACAACAATAGCCTGATCCTGAGCTCACTGAAATAAGTGGAAAGATTCCCATTGACTTAACTGGGCTTTGGATAAGGTCCATGGTGCTTAAAGACTCTACTCCTGCCCCTCAATCCATCCTCTGGCAGTTCAGTAGCCATGGCACTTTCACTGTGAGTCTGATACTTGCTATATAACTCAGATCCTGTGTTTTAGCAGTATCTGACGGTAAAAGGTACAATGCATTCTAGTTCTGGTTTATAAATTCTTTAAAATTAAAACTATAATAGTCAAATCAGGAACTTTTTCTAGACCCGCTATTCATTTTCACTTCTATCTTCCATTCTCTTCATTTCCTGACTGACTTCCTCAAGTTGTCCTATTTTATTTTCTGTTTTCTATCATTCTACACTCTTTTGCACAGCTGGCAGGTCATGTTTCCAGGTGGATTGTAATGTAATTAAGATGATCACCATAAACTCTCAAGCTGCTCTACCAAGGGCTACTTCTGAGCTCTGGACCTCTTATCTCTCTCCCCTACCTGCTGTATTGTAGCTGCAATGAATTGTCTGGCAACAGAGTTAAACAGCCACATTCAGATGAGTGCATAGCTGGCCACTTTGAACTCTGTATCTGTAAGGAGGAAATCTCAATAGGCATTCTGGAAACTATGCAAACTCCCATTCAAAGCTATGGAGAGAATTCTAGGCCATCAGAAATTCATGTTAGCAGCTGCTGGACCACAAACCTTTGGCTAGTCTAGGGCTACATATGGTAGCTGATGCTCTGATGAGGGAGTTCCTTCCACAACAGCCATGTAGCGCCTATTCCCATTCAAAAAAGAGTCCAAAAATTGACCCCTTTCCAAAAATTGTCTTTCTAGTAAGTGAATTCTCGATATCATCGTAATCTTACTCCACTGGACAAATAGTGAACAAAAATATATTAATTTTATTATTGTACAATATATTTTAATTCAATTAGAAAAAATATTGCAAAACTCAATGAATATAGTATTTGTTTAATATTATTTGACCAGCTCTGTCACTGTACACATGCCAGGAGCAGTCATGGAATAATGTACTGTTCCATACCATCCGAGTAATTGTGGCGAAACTGGCCTCTTTGTACTGTACTCAGAGCCTGCAAAGGACACATTACTTTTTTCAGATATCTGTCAGAAAATAAGATTGGTTTCTGGTCTACATCTCCCTGATTTTGCTTCCTCTGTAGAATGTGAATAGGAAGAGACCTATGTCTCACCCCCTTCCGTTTTCCTGCAAAGTTCTCTGGATAACACAAAATATCTGCATTGTTTATAAAGATAATGTATTGTCATGCCACTTGAAGAATTGTCCAATTTCTCCATGGAGTTTTTGCCTACCCTGATTTCTGTCCCATAAGCACCCTAATTTGAGAGATTGAGCACATTCCTTTGTACGAATGAGTATGAAGCTACACTGGGTATCATGAAAAATAGTTCACAAAGCAAGTGGAAAACTATATATAAAATGATATTTACTTCTCATTTCAGATGAAGCCTGAGACAAAAGGCATATAGGTAAACACAGCTGCAACATTTTTAGGCATATAATCAAATGCACAAAAAAATATTGGAAAACTATGTTAATTATTGTAATTAAATTGTGAACAGTATTGATAGAAAAAATATCTTTAAAGCACATAAAATCAAAATGAATTGGATTGCACATGGGGATGTATTACAGACACAAGATGTGCCAGGACGAGAGTACCAGCTACCCACCTCTGCTTGATGTTAGCCGAAATGGAAACATTAGAGAGACTAGATATGGACGAAAACTCAATCGTTTCTGGTTCATTGTACAGCGCCCATCTCAGAATAATAAAAAAAGAATTATAATAAAAACAGAACTTATTTTGCCTAATATTCTAAACTACACATGGCTGGTATAGGGTTTGCTTTTTCTATTTTTTCTCTCTTCATCATGTTCTATCCATTTATTTTCTCTCTCTTAGTGCTCAGTCTTTATTTCTTTTCTTTACTCAGCGTGCATACTTTCCTTCTCTTTGTCCCCAGTTCAGCACAGATCTTAAGCACATGCTTATCTTTAAGCTGGACCTGATTTCAGTTGGACATAACCACGTTTAAAACTGAGTTCACTGAATAGGGATAGATTTAAGCATGGTGTATAAAATTAACTGTGTTTAAGTGCATTGTTGAATCAGAGACTCATTCACCTCTTCTCCATGCTTTACTGCTAGGATAAGTTTACCACCATACCTCATGGCTTGTCTAGAGAGAGGACAAATGTATGGATATGTAGGTGTTGTGTTTAAACTGCAGTAATATGCCGGTGGTACAGAGGAAGCCCTACCACTAGATGGATGACATTGCTCGTTTGTTACCTCCACACTCTAGTCTCTGACCACTAACCCTGAGGGACATAACTGGAGAGACATAGTTGACTGCAAAGATGCGGTCAGTTCTCATATGCAGGAAGCTCAGATGAAGGGAGATGTAAAGATGTGCACAGGGCAAGTCCCAGCATAGCCAGGCAGGGAACTGGACAAGGTTCCGGAAGGTGAGGTGGAGGGGTTTTCCCCATAAGTCATGGAGTGCCTTATGCAACTCCCCCGCCCAAAAGAGTAGATCCTTAGGTCCCAGCTCCCTGTCTGTTCCCACCCCATCATCCCGCACCTGCCCCAAATGCACAGGATGGTAGAAATAGAAGTGACTCCAGCCTATCCATGCCTCTTTTCCTTCCTCCTTTGCTCCAAGTTATCACTTTTGTTCTTCAGATCTATTTTAAATCTTCCTGTTTTATTAGTCAATGGTTATCTTTACGCATTCTTGCCTCCCTTTTGTCCCCATTCAGGGAGCAATTGTGGAGGAACAAAATTATTTTTCTCTAATGGCTCTCAATTGTAGGAAACATTGGTGTTAATTATAATGATATCAGGCTAAAACTTTCTGGCAGAATGTGATTTTTAAAGTTGATTGAGTCCCTTTAAAATATAGATTACATAGAATCATAGAATCATTGGGATGGAAGGGACCTCACGAGGTCATCTAGTCCAATCCCCTGCTAAAAAGCAGGACCACTCCCACTAAATCACCTCAGCCAGGGTTTTGTCTAACCGGGTCTTAAAAATCTCCAAAGATGGAGATTCTACCACCTCACTAGGTAGCCCATTCCAATGCTTCACCACCCTCCTAGTGAGAAAGTTTTTCCTAACAGCCAACCTCGACCTCCCCAGCTGTAATCTGAAACTATTGCTCCTTGTTCTGTCCTGTTACCATTGAGAACAGCCTAGCTCACTCCTCTTTGGAGCACCCCTTCAAGTAGTGGAAGGTTGCTATCAAATCTCCCCTCAGTCTTCTCTTCTGTAGACTAAATAAGCCTAGTTCCTTCAGTCTCTCCTCATAAGTCATTTGCCCCAACCCTCTAATCATTTTTGTTGCCCTCCACTGGACTCCTTCTAATTTGTCCACATCCTTTCTGTAGTGGGGAGCCCAAAACTGGACACAGTATTCCAGATGGGGCCTGACCAGTGTCGAATAGAGGGGAATTATCACATCCCTCGATCTGCTGGCAATACTTCTACTGATGCAGCCTAATATGCCATTGGCCTTTTTGGCAATAAGAGCACACTGTTGGCTCACATTCATCTTCCCGTCCACCATAACCCCCACGTCCTTTTCTACAGTGCTGCTACTTAGCCAATCAGTCCCCAGCCTGTAGCAGTGCATGGGATTTTTCATCCTAAGTGCAGGACTTTGCACTTGTCTTTGTTGAACCTCATGAGGTTTCTTTCGGCCCAGTGTTCCAATTTGTCCAAGTCTCCGTGGAGCCTGTCCCTGCCCTCCAGATTATCTACCATTCCCCCCAGCTTAGTGTCATCCGCAAACTTACTAAGCATGCAGTCTATCCCATCATCAAGATCATTAATATATATATTTCACCTTTTCTCCTATCCCTTTCTCTCCACCTCTAAGATGCTGGGTTCTACAAAACCCAAGTTTTCTCTGCTATCAGTTTTAGGAAAGTGACCTTTTAGCAGTGGAAGGGTTAACTAAGTTTATAACTGCAGGAAGTGTAAATGAAATCTTTTAGGTCTTAGGCCAACGCCGAGGGGCTAAGAAGGGGAATTAAAATAGAATCATAGAATCATAGGGTTAGAAGGGACTCATGAGGTCATCTAGTCCAACCCCCTGCTAAAAGCAAGACCATTCCCACTAAATCATCCCAGCCAGGGTATTGTCCAACCAGACCTTAAATATCTCCAAAGAAGGAGATTCTACCACCTCCCTAGGTAACCCATTCTAATGCTTCACTACCCTCCTAGTGAGAAAGTTTTTCCTAATATCCAACCTCGACCTCTCCAGCTGCAGCTTGAAACCACTGCTCCTTGTTCGCAGACGCAAGCGTGGTCAGGTCTGAAGTTCAGGGAGGGCAGGGCTGTGTCCTGCCCCATGATTGGCCAGGGCATGCTTCCTGTGCCAGGAACTCTGGGAGGGAGATCAGGGAGAGGGGAAGGGAGCGCTGGAGGCCATTGAAGTCGACTTAGGGCTACTCCACGTCTACACTGGCTTAAGTTGACTTAATAAAGTCGACTTAACCAGTAAGTCGAACTAAAAGCGGGTCTTAAGACGAAGACTCCTTAAGTCGACTTAATTTACTAGTGTAGACGCACCCAGTAAACTCCTGTGTTGTGGGGTCCAAGAGTTGTTTGTGTCCTATGAAGTTCCAGGTTGTTTGTTTGTTTTTACATCTGACTTTAACTGTGCACTAACAGGCACCCAGCTCTCTCATGTATCTTTAGGACCCAAACCTTGTATTTGTATTCAACATGCAATGAGCATGCAGTTAAATTTAAATAACTTGGAACGCCACAGCCCTTATAAGATGGTTTATAAATGTACATGCAATATGGAAGTCAGTTGCCTTGTCTTTTTCCCTTCAGGCACACTTCCTTGTTCTCTGTAGTCTTGTGTTTAAGCAAACCCTTATCCATGCATGATAAATGGAAAAAAATAGACCTTAAGCAATAGACTGTGAATTGGATTAAACCCCTGCATAGACTACCCAGATCTTGAGTCCAAGAACAGAGAAGTAAACAGAGCTATTGCTGGCTTACTCCCTCCTGACAGCAGATGGGCTGGGAATGGGGAGCCTGTCCAGGGCCCCGCCCCTTGGTTCTCACTTGCCAGTACAGCTGAGTGGGCACATTGTCATAATTCACTACTGGTATAAGACAGCAATAAATTATTAGCCATCCTTCCTCACCCGCACCAGAGCAAAAAGGAAGCAGAGAGTTGCTGTGATTTAGAGGACAATCTGACTCCTCTGGCCTCCTATGGCCACGCTGTGAATTCTGCATCTAATACATCGCCCCTAGCTCCGATCTATGTCTGAAGTCACAACAGCTTGTGTACAACCTGTGCATGCGAGTCAGGGGTTATAAGTGAGGCTATTAAAAGACACATAAGCTGCACAAATCTGATTAGTTAAAAGATGGTGGTTTGGCGCAGTATGCTGCCTTTTTATTATTTGTCCTGAAACAATTTTTTCTTGATTTATTGTTCGGAATGAAATCCGACATCTTCCTTCCACAGAGGAATGTTTTACTTAAAAAATAACATTTTCATGGAATACTTTGCTTCTCCATTGCTTCAAACAGAGCAGACATGAGAAGACTGTGGCTGATGAACAGAGTGTGCTGGCAGAACTAAGCATCAGAATAATAATATTAAGACTGAGGGTTTTCAAAAGCCTTCAAAAATCAATTAAATTACAAAAGTAAAAATTCTCCGTAATTGAATGAGCAGCACTGAATCACTTGAAGGTCTTTCCAAATTACAGAATAATTAGCTCCACCTACGATGCTGATCTCCTCCAGCTGGTCTTTACCCGACAGTGAAGACCAGTGGAATACTCACTGATGCTTAAATAATCAACATCCAGACACTCTAACACCTTCCCTAGTGAACTGCAGTATTAGTGCAAAAGTACAATTAATACTAGAAATAAAACCTGAGACTCCAGCTTCCAAACCAAATGCTCAGCCATGCAGCCAAAAAACACCACTCTGGTAGCTCAAGTCAGTTTACTCTGTTTTTTAAAAAATGTACAGTATTTAGAATTAATAAATGACAATGGGTATGTCCCTTTCTGTTAACAACTTTAATGTAGGGAGCCATATTTCCCAAAGGGAAAATGAGATATCAAATGGGGTTAGCTTGAGCTGCTCACCAAAGCCCCAAGCCCCATATCAGGCTGGCCCACGCCACTTGCCCAAGCCCTCTCCCCCCCCCTTCAGGTATGTCATCAGCCACTCATCTCTGCTCAGAATGTTCCTCTGCACCCCCCACTTTTTGACAAAAGTGAGCATTTGTCCCATTTGCTTTTGCCAACTGAGCAAGTTGGCAGCAGCAAATAAAACAAAAGCCCACCTTTACCAAAAGGGACAGCTGGGACAGGGCTTTAAAAAGGGGGCTGTTCCAGCCAAAACAGGCCATATGGTCACCCTACCTTAATGTGTATTCTCTTCTCCACTTAAAAACAATTACAAACCTACTGCTAATTCTTGCATATTTATGTGGGAGATTGTATTTCTATTTTAGAGTAAAGTCACATATATCATATCATATGCTAATGCACTTTAATTGGCCCAGGTCTGCTGTCTTATCTGTGGGCCTTTCTATGCTTGTTCGTTTCCATAAGCTTGAGAGACTTATTCAAGTCTATGTGTTTCATGGATCCACTGACTCTGAGAACATTATCTATGTACTGTCATCCAACTAAAGATCACCATTGTCAACCCAGACATGGTAACATATTGTTTCCCCTTATGAATTACAGTCATAGATTCCAAGTTCAGAAGGGATCACCTAGTCTGATCTCCTGTATACCACAGGCCATAAAACATCTCCAGAATAATTCCTAGATGGTCAGTGATGGAAAATTTAGCAGAAGTCTCGTTAAGCTGTTCCAATGGTTAATTACTCATCGTTAAAAATGTATGTCTTACTTCTAGTCTAAGTTAGTCTAGCTTCACGTTAGATCTTTCTCTGCTAGGTTGAAGTTGACATTATTAAATATTTGCTCCCCACAGAGATACTTATGAACTGTGATCAAGTCCTCCATTAAGCTTCTCTTTGTTAAGTTAACTAGACTGAGCTCTTTGATTAAAGGATGAAAAAACATTCCTTATAGTAATAGAGTCATTCTTGTGGCTCTTCTCTGAATCTTTTCCAATATCCTTTTTGAATTTGGACACCGGAACTGGAGACAGTATTGCAGCAACAGTCATGTAAGCAAGCTGTTTTAAACATTTTTAACATAGCCTAAGGCTGACAGGAGTCAAACTTATATATCAAAGGATATTAAAAATGCAGCTATTTCTAATAATTTATTATGCTCACTCACAAACATATTACACTCATCACAGTACATTTACCTGCAGTAAATTTACCAGAAGTAGTAATCTTTTCTTTCCCCCACAGACCACCTGCAGTACCCTCACAGACCACCAGTGGGATTGGGAACCACTGAGATAAAGAATGTCCTCTCTACTCCTACTTCTTGTTCCCCTGGTTATGCAACCAAAAATCACATTAGCTGTTTTGGCCACAGCGTTGCATTGGATGCTCGTGTTCAGTTGATTATCCACCATGACCCCAAAAATCTTTTCAGCCTACATTAGTTTAACACAGTGGAGTTAATTTACCTACCATAAGCAAGAAGAAAACTAAAGAGACCATTAGAATAACAGATATTTTATGAAGAATTACTATCTTAAGGAAATCATACTTCCCAATATAGTTTGTATTTAGTTTTGTGCAAACACTTTATTAGTTCTATGGGGGGGGACAATGTAAATACTACAGTTAGCCAAAAGTTTTGATGTGTCAATTACATTACTTTGCAAAAATACACTTAAATCAAGGAAGATTATTAGTGAAATGTATTCATTCCATAGTATTCATTCCATAAGGCTAGATCAGATCTTCAGCAGCCTAGGAGAGTCATAATCTCCTTCCTGATCTGTCTCCTACTGTTTGGTGGGTGGATAAGGAGAAGCCCAGTGGTGTATCAGTGTACTCTTCCCAACTTGTCGGCTGAACTATGCCACCACTCACAGAGAAGGAGCTGAATCAAGGGTCTCACTACACCCTGACTTCATCTGGCACTTCTCACTCACCTGCAACAGCTTTGCAGAGCTTGCTTCCCCTTTCCCCGACACACCAAGCCGTGAAAAGGGATATTGGCCTTAGAGTCTTCCTGGGCACCATGTGCGGGAAACTCAGGAGCTTAAAATTAGGCAACTAAATCAAAGTGGCCTAGTTTTCAGAGGTGCTTAGATAGAAGATAGTTTGCAAATATCTTTGTTAAAAATGAGCCCAACTGGTTAAAAATGCATTTAGATACATCTGAACAAAGGGAAGAACTCAAGAGAGTTCATAAAGCCTCACTTAATGTATACCAAAATACACTGGCACAGATCTTCAGTTCATAATAGAGACATGGATTTATAGATTATTTTATCTATGATCAACCATTCTCTCTTCCTCTGGAGCAGTGGACATTGCAATCTTTAATGAGCCTACCTGGTAAGAGGTACTTCTGGCACAGTGTGGTGCCCCTTAATTGGCTCGTGTTTACTGTTTCACAGGTTAATCAAGTAGCATTTATGAGCAATAACTGTAGAGACCTGGGATAATGGAATAATTCAATTTTAGCTTATTTCTAGCCTTCATTACTTTATCAATCCTGTGGATGTTTTAACATCTGCAGCTTTCTAGACATATTTTATTATTTGAGATCTGCTATTTTATACCAAAGTACTGTGTTTGTACACCATGGGCCACCTAGCAGAGCTTTTCCCCAGCATCCAAACAAACTCTATGCCATATCCAGTCTCCTTTAAGAAGGCTTATGTTCAAGATAGGCATGTAAAGTAACAGAAAGGAATCCTATCTCAGGTTTCAGGGCCATCACCCTCAAGATCTTCAGGCATGCCTACTCCTGGCAGCTTCCTAATTCTAGTCAGCTGTGCTCCCTTCCTGGAGTAGTAGCCCTAGGGCTGCTTCCCTAAGCACCAAACATCTAGCTTCATGGCCCAGGGACTCATCACAGGTATTAGCTCCATTCCCTGACAGTCTCCCTTCAGCAAGCACTCCCTCCTGTTTCCTGCCCTCTGGCAGCCTTTCATAGGTCCATGTGTAATTCAATCCCTTTTAATTGCCTCACCTGCTCTAACACCAGAGGGAGCTTTATCCAGGTCTACTCATAGGGACAAGTTACCCTTTAATGTACCTCATTTCTATACAGGAAGAAAAAAAATGTATTTTTTCCTCTATTATTTTACAAGGACATTCTTTATAACACTACAGGACTCCAAGATTTCCCCAGACCAACCAAAATATCCCCTTAGTCTCTTAACATATCACAACACATCCTCCAGCATGTCACATGAAGACCAATAGGTCACAGAGTATTCTCCCAGTCCTAGGGTCTTGAGCACAGTGCCTCATGCACAGACATCTATTTCCTTTTGTAACCCATAGAGCTATCTTGCCTCTGTTAATTCACTGCTTTGCCTTCACTATATTCTGCCTTTATAATTTTCAGCAGTAATGCAAGGAACATACAGGCCTGTATCCTGTAAGACATTAGCTTCAGCAGCTAACATAAGGGTTGAGGCCTATGAACTTTGGCACAGATAAATGGTCGCCGCTAAGTTTATGGGAACTGGAGATAGAGTGTGAGGAGAAATTTTGTCCATAATGGCATCAGCCAATCACAGGAACATGAGTTAACATTTACAGACATCTGACCACAAAAGTGCCATGACAACAAATTGTGTCCCAGCCTGTGTACAGGAGAAGAGAGAGAAATCACCCTTAGGATGTGCCAGGATGATGGCCACTAGTGATGATGAGGAAGGTGGTGGGGTAGATAATGTCTAACATTCCAGGTTATTCTGCAAGGTGTGGCGTGAGTATATTGATAATCGAGTATACATTCTGTATTATCTTGATCCACCTTACTGTGTTCGTGTGTTTGTGACTTTGCTAAATGTATTAATAAATTATTGTAAATAGAGAAGTATTCCTCTTTGTGACTGTTTCAATTGTGCACTCTGGGTTACACAATCAACCTGAGTTTTATATAATGGCATCATAGTTACCTCACCAGCAACACAAGGCACAAGTAATGCATGTTTGCTGCCTAATCTTTGAGATCCCTGCATGCATAGGCTTTTTCATCTCTGTGTGTTGAGTTTCTATCTCAGTCTCAAGATCTTGGACCATGAAGAGAAAGCTTCTCTTTCCCCCTTGCTGAAAGAGTTATTCTCTATCATGACTGAGGTTCTGTAACTTGAGTTCTGCTGTTTCCAATCACTGTTAAGTTCCCCAGCCCTCAGGACAGGAGCCATAAAACCAGTATTCACTGTCTCCTGTCTCATACCAGAACCCTTGTTCCACCCGGAGCCTTTCATCTGGGCCTCTGTTTGTTGGTGTGATCCCGTTTGAATCTGCATTCTAGCATGCTTAATGGGGACTCCCACTCTGTCCTCATAGTACATTTCTGGGACTCTGTGTCTCTACACTACCCTGCTGGATTTGAGACTCTTTTTCAATCTCCAGGGAACCCTTTGGAATCTCGGACTCCATCTGGTACCCCAAAGTATCGTGCTTATGTAACGTTCGGGTGGGCTAAATTCATTTAGTTGCCCTTCTCCAGTGCCCCACAGAAATCAATCCCAATCCCTGTGGGGAAAGCAGCTGGAGACCCAGGATCCAGTCTGTACAGGACTCACGGCAAAGCTTGCTCAGAGCTACACTCACACATTAAAATACTACTAAAAACAAACATAACAATGAACTTTATTAACTACTAACTAAATGAACCTTATCCTAAGAAAACAAAATACAATTAACCAAGAACAATCCCTTGCATGAAAGATACCCAAGAGTCCCAAAGTCTAGGTGGAGTTCACCCAACTCTCAGCTACAGTCTCTGTTCCAGTGTGGAAGCTTGAGTGGCAAGAAATCGCTGTCCTCTTCTTCCTTTGCTGGGATTCTCTGTAGCATTCCATGCAGGCTTTTTCTTCTCCTCTGCAACCAGCCCTCAGTCCCATATGCACGTCTGCAAGGTCTGTCGCAAATAACTCCTTTACATGGAGAAAACATCTTGTTCACTCCTGGCTCAGCTCCTCTCCAGAACACTGAGCATATGGTCTCCCCTCAAGGCAGCTCCTGCCTGCTGTCTGCTCAGGCTGCTGCTCTCCAGTCATCTGACTGATCACATCATACCAGCAGGGTACTGTGGAGCATGCTCAAATTGCTACCACTCCCTGCTTCTGGAAGTTTCCAGTTGTGGGTTGCTAATCTGCCCAACAACAGTAACCCACCCTCAGCAGGTCTCTCAGAGATAGCCTTTTCAGGCATATGGGTTACACTTAGTTTAAAGACAATTTGATTTTCCACTGGCCTCTATTCAATGATACTTTTCTCTATCTAGGTCTGGGCCAACTCTTTCTGCAGGATCAAGCATTATGACTTCTCTTTCTCAGAACCCAAATCTGAGCAAACTCTTCTTCTAAACCCTAGCTAGTTAATATTTTTCTCCCATGAAGTATTTATATTATACAAGTCATCTTGGCACTTGCTAAGGTAATGCCTCAGTCCTTGGGGATGGTCATGTTGTCCCTCTCAGACTCCCTTTGCTGTCCTCACTCCAGCCTCTAGTGGTATTCATTCCTTTTCTAATCAATCCTGAACACCACACCCCACAGTCCTCAGTTGTTGTTCTAGTCTCTGCTGTCTGAGGGCTGATTAACCCACCCAGTCTCTCCTAGGAACCATCAGTCAGCTCAGACTTTTAACCACCCCAACACACAGTTGAACTCTCCAATCCTGAACCTTCAGGTTGACATCTGCTGTTAGGTAAATGCAAGTCTCGCTGTGAATATATAAGATGTACACTGGGAGATGTTGGTATATAGGTTATTTACTTTCACCCAATCTTTCCAGACAAGAGTGCACCCACAGAGTACATGAGTCCTTTAACAGCTCTTTCTCCAACGTAACTGGCACCACTCATGGCCTTGCCCTCATGAGTTTCCGTGTGGACCTTTACCACCTGGTCCCACTGAAGCAATAGCCTAGCTAATCACATTCATCATTGGACAATTCCATTTAATGTGCATAGGCTGGCCACACCAGAAGTACATCATGGGGAACCCTGGTCCACCCTCATCAGTATTTCTGCTAAACTACAGAGCTCTCCAAGCTCCTGATATGTCCTGTGTGTTCCCCGAGATTTAACCGCTCAAGGTATTTCCCCCCCGGGAGAGTTTCCCTGCTTCACGTCATTGAGCAGCCTCCTGTGTTTGATACTTCCCAGCAGGTCATCTCCTGCAATATCAAAGGAGGTTTCATTTTACTTCACAGTTTCCCTAAGTGAGGGTGGCTGAAAGTGCCTTACCCAGCTCTGAGCTCCCATGGGTAGAACCTTTAAGAATTGTTCCAAGATAATCTGGTCCATGATTTTCTCTAATGGGACAGGTCAGAGCCACCACATCGCAAGATCTCTTAATTTCTGGGGCACCACCATGGCCCTCATGGAAACAGTTCTACACAAAATTAGCATCTCTGTGTGCCTTAGGAATCAGCCCTAATTGATCCAAAATGGCCTTCACTACCTGGAAGTGAAGAAAGTCACCTGGTCATGGATTACCATGTGGTAAGCCGCCCGCTCCTTGTCCATAAGGAACAATGCTACTTAGGTTGCATATTTAAAATTATCTTAGATCACTGCCTTCATCTCTCTCTCAAGCACACAGAGGAAGAATCACACAGAATCATCTTCCAGTATAAGCTTCTCCAGACCTAACACCAGTTTAATCAGAGTCTCTTCACTGATTTTATAGCCTGGTGACTCTTAGCACAATCATTTCTACAGTCACTCCTGATGTTGGACTTCTTGCCACCTCTGGTGTGTTGCTAACTCAATACCCTCCTGCTTCTTTTCACTCTTCATTAACTGCATGAGCAGGACCTGAATCTGCTATTGCTGCTCTTGTTTGCTGCTGTATCTTGGCCACCCTGTCACTCAGAGGACAGGTGGATCACCTCTTCCAATTTTCACTTAGCCCTCAAACTAGATAGAGTCAATTCAGCTTTCCTCTTCATTCAGTACCAAGATCTGTCTCTTTCTTAACACATATCAGGAACAATCAAAGTGCCTGTATTTTTCATCATTGGTGACAAGGCAGGAATTCTCCCTAGCTTCCAAACTCTAATTGCTACACCCAATATCTTTTAACAAGGTGCATTAACAACATAAAATAACCTTTTAACTCACTCAGGCTTCATGGCCACCCTTCACAGGAGTCTCCACAGCTCTTGGTAGCATCCCCATTCTAGTCAGTACTGCTCCCTTCCTGGAGCAGTAGTCTCAAGGTTTCTTCCAAAAGTATCTGGTCCACTACACCAGGGACCAACCACAGGAGTTAGCTCCATTCCACCATGGTTTCCCTTCTCCAGACACAGCCTGTCCCAATCACTCTCTTCCATCTTCTGCCCTCTGGTAGCCCTTTATAGGCCCAGGTGATGCTCATTTCCTTTTATTTGCCGGATTGGATTCACCTGCTTTGACACAGGGGCACTTGACCCTGTTATAGTCACAAGGACATCTTGTGACACGTGTTATAAGCCTCCATTCTCTTTCCTTTATGGTGCTATATGAGTAACAACAAATAATAGTTAAGCCACAGTTTGAACCATGTTTTTCTGATATTATCTGAATGTGAAGGCAAAATTTGGGTCACTATTACTGCCATGAATCTTACGATGTATGTTCTTTTGTCCAATCTGACAAGTCTTCATGTTCTCTTTCAACCCAGAGCTACACTAGACATTTTTGAGGATATAATTATGTCAGTTAGGGGTATAAAACTTTACAACAGTTTTGGACTGGTAAAAGACTCGAGTGGTGATATAGTTATACCAGCAAAAAAGTTTTGTTGCTATATAGTTTATTTTGTTTGAGGAATTGGTATAAACTATACAGACAAAATAATTCTTTTGCTGTTGTAATCTGTCTCTCCACTAGGAGGATTCACTAGTATAGCTATACTGGCAAAACTCTTCCATTACTTTACTGATAATATATATACAGTACATTTAAATAGAAGGTATTTTAATCTCAAAATCTCTTGAACAATCATCTCACAGTATGTATGTGTAACCCATATGCCTGAAAAGGCTATCTCTGAGACACCTGCTGAAGGTGGGTTACTGTTGCTGGGCAGATTAGCTACCCACAACTAGAAACTTCCAGAAGCAGGGAATGGTAGCATTTTGAGCATGCTCCACAGGGTGTCCTGCTGGTGTGATGTGATGTTGTCAGTCAGATGACATGAGAGCAGCAGTCTGTGCAGACAGCAGCTGCCTTGAAAGGAGACCATGTGCTCAGTTTTCTGGAGAGAAGCTGAGCCAGGAGTGAACAAGATGTTTTCTCTATGTAATGGAGTCATTTGCAACAGACCTTGCAGACATGCATATGGGACTGAGGGCTGGTTGTAAAGGAGAAGAAAAAGCCTGCATGGAATGCTACAGAGGATTCCAGCAAAGGAAGAAGAGGACAGCGATTCTTGCCACTCAAGCTTCTACACTGGAACAGAGACTGTAGCTGAGAGTTGGGTGAACTCCACCTGGACTTTGGGACTCTTGGGTATCTTTCCTGTGGGGTTTTCTGTAGGGATTGTTCTTGGTTAATTGTATTTTGTTTTCTTAGGATAAGGTTCATTTAGTTAGTAGTTAATAAAGTTCATTGTTATGTTTATTGTAGTAGTATTTTAATGTGGGAGTGTAGCTCTGAGCAACCTTCACTGTGAGTCCCATACAGACTGGATCCTGGGTCTCCAGCTGCTTTCTCCATAGGGATTGGGATTGATTTCTGTGAGGCACTGAAGAAGGGCAATTAAATGAATTTTAGCCCACCTGAAGGTTACATATGCAAAGTTATAATGCAATACTTGCACTCTTCGATGTCTGTCTACAGGAAAATTACAAGTTATTCTCTTCAAACTAGTACCTACTATAAAATCTAAAGAAGCTTCTAGTATTTCTCCAGATTTCTTGATTCACATGGGAACAAGAGAAGATTTTGGAGAGAGTAGAGGCCATTTGGCTCATCATGTTTCATTCCCTTTGCAATCTATACCATGATGTCTTCTAATTGTTTCCTTAATGACCTCTGTGTTTTTGCCTTAACTATTTTGCCTGGTAAGCTATTCCACACATTTATGATTCGCTGCTTGAAAAAAAAATGCTTCCTAACATCTGTTCTGAATGTGTTTTTCTTTAATTTTCATTTATGCCCTCTTGTTCTATCATCTGTGTTGGGCTGAAAATAGGAACCCATGTTGACATTTTCTAAACCATTTAAATTTTATGTTCTTTAATTAAAATACCGCTCTTAACTAGATGGAAGTCTAACCTGGTGGATAGAGAACATAATATTACATTTGAACCAAGACCATTACTTTTACAAAGCCAGAAAACTTTGTGAATTAATATTTTCTATATATTATAGGTTATTCCTCATGAAGAGATTCTCAAACTTTTCTATGTATCATCTGCACCATTACTACAACTGATTAAATCAGTTAAGAAGGGGAAATCTGAAAATGTAAAACTGAAAAGAGCCAAGATCTAAGGATTATCAGAAAGGATTTTTAATTTTGCATTTTCTGACTCCTCAATTGTTTTGAAGATTTTTAGACTTCTTAAACATCTTGACATTCTTGGGCCTCTATTTATCCAAAATTCATAGGTCAAAATTTTCAAAGTGATTAGTGACTTCATTGCATTGATTGGGAAAGGAGATGTCAACAAAAGATACCTTAACGGGACTTGATTTTCAAAAAATAGTGGGTTTTCCCCGACCGAAAATCAGACGCTTGTAAGGTGTCACAAGTTGGGTACACACACATCAAGGTATTCCAAATTACTATTCTATTTTTAAAAGACAGGATGAATTATAGTTATTTCCTTTTCTGGGCCTATCCTAAACCTCAGCTTGTATCTTGGTTTACTTTTTGTTATCTGGCCACTCTTAGGTTATGTCTACACTTAGAAAGTTAGGTCAACTTTACTAAGTCAACTTTAAGTCGACCTTATTAAGTCGACTTAGAGAGTCTACACAAGACTCTGTAAGTCGATTGGATAGGTCGAGAGGAGCCTCGGCTCCCCAGACTAGGAGAGCCGGGGCTTTGCCCCAGGAAGAGTCAGCTGTGCAGGGCTGGCTTTCCCCGAGACTGGAAAGCTCACGGCAAAGCTCACGGCTCATCCAGGGGAGAGCCAGCCTTGCATGGCTGGCTCTCCCCACACGGATAGGCAAGCTGCTGTCGGTGGCTGGCTCTCCCCGAACAAGGTGAGTGGCTTCCCGGGGAGAAGGGAGCCATCGGAGTTCTCCAGCCAGGGCTCCAGCAGGGAGGAAATCCCTCGCTGGGGCTCTAGCAGTGAGAGATTCTTCTGCCGCCCTGGTTGGGGTTCCAGCGGTGAGGGAATCCCCGCCACCCCAGCTGTGGCTCCAGTGGAGGATTCCCTCCAGCTGAAGCCCTGACTGGGGAGCCGTTCTCCCCGGGACCCATGGCTTCCTGGCAAAAAGGGAGCCACAGCTCCTCTTGCCAGGAAGCTGCGGTCCCTGGGAGAAGGGAGCAGGGGCTCCCCCAGGGACAAGGGAGCCTCGGTGGCTCCCTTCTGCCAGGGAGCCATGTGGGGCTCCCTTGTCTATCTGCCCTAGGTTGACTTATGTAAGAAGTTGACTTAGGGCATCCACACTGGCTTAAGTCGACTTATGAAGTCGACTTAAGCCTTAATTCGACCTAAAACTAGGTTTTATTAAGTCGACTTAAACTTCCTTTAAGTCGACTTAAGGAACAGCTTAAGTCGACTTAATAAAAGCCCAGTGTGGATGTGGAGTAAGTTAGGTCGACTTAAGCCTCCTTAAGTTGACCTAACTTCTAAGTGTAGATGCACCCTTAGGTTGTGGCCTTTATGTTGGAGCCTTCTCAGGTTGATGTGTGCTATCAGGTTATTCAGGAATCACTTTTGGGTCCTGTGTATTTCAGTATATTTTTGATACCCTTCTTTTTTAAAAAAAATATTATCTGCCATCGTTCTGTTGGTGATAACCAATTTTAGTTTTCCCTTCTTCCTAATCAATATACTAGAACTGATGCTATGGAAATGTCACTCCCCTTTTAAAAAGGCCACTTAACATCCCTCAACCTTTCTTAAGATGTATTATTCTATGTCTAAAATAATCTGGTTATTCTGTCACTTTAACAAATTATACACCTGAACATATTGAAGAGAAAAGAGAAAATAAAGATCCTGGAGCTAAAACAAAACAAGTGCCTTCTGGACATTGTCTATCAGTCTATGAGAAAATCAATGGAAAATGTATTTATTTAGGGCTCAGTTTCAAACTTTTAAAACATTTCATCCATAATTAGGCACCTCCATTTCCATTCTAGGCTTCCATGTGTGTGTGCGTGTGTGTGTATTTAATATTTACAGTAGTTTAAGCTTCTGGCTTCAGCAAACCAATTAAGAACATGCTGAACTTCAAGTACTTGCATAAGTCAATTGTAGTCAATAAAGCACATAAGCATGTATTTAAATCACACCGAACCAGTGGGACTGCTTGTAAAATTTCATTGAAATATTTAAAATATTGATTTTTAAAAATGAAAAACAAAAAATTCAATCAAATTTTTTGGTGAAAATGTTTCTCTTGGTTGAAAAGGAATTTTCCTTTGGAAAACGTTTTAAAAATTTTTTTCAAGCATCTCTACTAAGTACTTTTAGACAAAATTCATGTTAGGGTGACCAACATTAGGGTGAAGATGAAGTGAGGAAGGTTATATCTTGACCACACAGTTACTCTGTTGCGGAACAAATGTTTCTTTTAGCCATGTTGGTTCTGGTAAACGTTGCTATTTTGTGTAACACATATATAAAAAGAAAAAGAAAAAACTAAGATACTGAATATTATTAATTCATATATTCTGACCATTTGGGGGAGGAATGTAACTGAGTTGAAGGCAGAGTCACAGTAGATCAAAGTAGAATAAGTCCTTCTTGTATATGGGTAACATGAAAAAAGGCACACATCTGCTTTTGGGAGAAATAAAAGAATGGGTCATTGAGAAAACAGAGTTCCAGTTACTTGCAACCTTGGAACAACTAAAAATCATCATTATTTCTTTGCAGGTCCATTCACACAATAATACCATTAATATCACACGTAGAGATATTATTTTCCTTTCAATTTTGTTAAAAAATTGTGAGCGCCATTATTTCTATTATTATTTCTATTATTATTTATAATTTCTAATTGTAGCATATAGGAGCTTTACTCATTGACTAGGATCCCATTGTGTTAGGAACTGTACAAACAGGAAAAAAGTGATCTCAGTTTGTGAATTTATTCTAGGGTCCAATCTGAACTGTTGAACAGCTGTGTCCCCTCAATTCTCCAAACTGGGGTACCTTTTACCCTGCTTTGCTACAAGAATAACCACTGCTGGTCAATTCACATGTAGTTCACAGCACATAAATCATGCCCAGCTACATTACACGAATGATCTGGCCAGCCACTCATGAATTCTATTGCAGAGTGACACCAGCAAACTCCCAGCCCCAGCTTTGCCCTCTAGAAATGTGCATTTTGTACTGCTGAGCACCTTCCCAGATTGTATAAGATCACAGAAAGTCCTTCATTTCAATAATGAAAAATTATATGCATAAACCCTGTTATTTCAGCTGGAGGTTCCCAAACAAACACACAGGTTTAGATAAAACAATAACGTTTATTATCGATAAAAAGATAGATTTTAAGTGATTACAAGTAATGAGGCATAAAAGTCAGAAGTGGCTACAAAGAAAATAAAAGATAATATGCAAACTAATAGCTAGCTTAGCAAGCTAAGTAAATTTAAAGGCAAAAAGATTTTTCTCACTATAACTTTAAAGCATTCTTTACTGACGGAAAGCCCCCCCAAACCCCACCCCAGTTCAGCAAGGCCATCTCTTGGGGGGAACGGGGCCTATTGGCCTGGAGGGTCTCCTGCCCACAGCCCTCCCACACTGGAGGGAGGCAGGGCAGGCCAACCTGTTCTGCTCCCAGGGACCCCGGCCATCCAAAGCTACCACCACTGGCAAAAAACCGGCCCCAGCCACGGCCAGGAACCTGAGGCCGCCGGCAGGAACTGGCCCAGCCATGGGTGGGAAGCTGAGGCCTCTGCAGGAGCTAGCCTGGGCCTGGCCGTGGCTGAGGCAGGCAGCAGGAGTGGGGATAGGCTGGCCAGAGGCCGGGCTCAGCTCTTCCGCTCTGCTTCTGGGCCGATTGCTCTGCCTTGGAGGTGGGGCAGGCCAGCCTAGGGGCTGGGCTCTGCCTTCCTGCCCTGTCCCGCTGCCTTTGGTCGCAAGCCCCACTCGCCCCCCTCCCCACCCCCAAAGGATAGCCCTGCAGTTCAGCCAGGAACTCTCCCCCGTTCAGTGTTTCTTCAGGAATTGTTGCTGCTGAGAGCAGAGAGGAGTGGATGAAAACAGTGATATGTCTTGTTTTGTCTCCATTTTTATATTATCCTTCCTGCTTTGAGAATTATGTGCAGGTGGGTTTCAGGCAAGAGCCAGTCTATTTACACAGGAACCTGCCCCCGCCCCCCAGCTGTTTTCCATTGCTAATATGTAAAGTTCTTCCTCATCCCCTCCTTCCTGACAAAGAATGGTCTCTTAACTCAATGATAATCCACACAACTTTGTTCACACAGGGTTTGACTATTGGTTTATCTTTTGTTTCTGAGGAACTGGTTTTTATCTGCTTTTCTAAACTGGGAACATATACAGTAATGTTATACACTAGAATCTTATAACATTATATGCAATGTTGAGACACATATTACAACATACAACAAATTGCAGAATTTAATGTCCTCAACATCAGCCTTGATCTGCCAAGTAATGTGGAAATGAGTCAGAACCCTACAGTCAGTCTATCTCTTTTGGTGCTAACATTTTAGTGAGTGTAAGGCAGGAGACTCTGGCTACCCTTCGAGGCAGGACACAAGACAGAAAAGGATTTCCTGTATTTTCCCCTGCTGAAGAGGGAGATGTTGGCCAAAAGTATGAAATACCCAAACCCATTGCTTTGATCAGAGTGATTTGTGTGCGAAAGAGGAAAATTAGAAAAAGAATTCACAACAAAAGGAGGAAGCAATTTGTTTTGCTTTCTCACTGTTAAGCTGTTTTCACCTTTCTTTCTTATCTTGTCTCATTCATTTTGGTGCTATAATTATGAACACTGATGAGACAATGTCTGGCCTTGCCTCAGACAATTATTATTTAATGGTTAATTTATGTATCATGAGTTTTGGAATGTGATTGTTTGACCTGAATGTATCTGCTGGAATTTGGAGTAGCTACAGATTTTGTGGCGCCATACCTTAACTTAATCTCATCTCTACATTGTTTCCCCTTTTGTTATTGAATTTATTGCAAAGTCAGAAACTTAGACAGAAACAAAAGAATGTAGAATCACTCTGACTGCATGAATGTAGAAGCAATAGCTGCCTAGATAGATATCCAAGATGATTTCACTTGACGCTTCTGTCTAAAATTCATTTTGTCAGAGTGACTGATCTTCATAGAACTGTATAATAAATGGACAGCTAGGTTAATGTCAATGTGCTATTACAAACAGAAGCCAAAAATTCTCTTTAATGTAGTCTCATTAGGAAGCCCTAGTGTAAGCATCTTTCCCGGAATACTGTGAGAATCTGTGCGCCAGAACTGGTGGGAGGGATTCAGCACCAGCTGCCAAACATGACATTTCTGGACAAGCTGCTGAACCCTCAGCAGGTGACATCTGTGGAGCAGCCTTTCATCTTCCTGCCTCTCAATGGCTGAATACCTGCATGGGGCACAGATCCCAGAGAGACTCTATGAATGCAGCCTGTCTCTTTTTCCCAGCTGGGCATCCATATCCACAGTCTGAGGATTCCCGAATTCAAGCTTCTAGTGTCAACATCTGCTTTCAGAGTCCCTTTTGTCCATTTCTCTCTTTATGTGTTGACAGCTCGAGGCTAATCCAACTAATATGAACTGTCTGTAATCAACAGACCACAATCTATTGACTGTTTACAACATAGAAGCTATATATATATATATATATATATATATATATTCACATCCTCAAGGTATTTAACTGAATATGATAGTGATGAGCCAGCAAAATGTGATTTGAGTGCTTCATACAAAATTCAATTGTTGAAAAAGAAAAAGAAAAGGTGTGAAGCATTATCTGAGCAAAACCTATTTAAGACCACTACAATTTTTTCTGAAAGGTTTTTAAACTTTTTTCAAGTTGTGCAGAGACACACAGCTTCTGGTTTTATTATACAAAATCTGCAATAAGTTTTCAGTAGTGAAAACTCATCTTCTCCTATGGCAAAATTAGCAGCAAAAAATGCAAAAAGATAGAACAGTGATTTTTTTTTCTTTTTTATGTAATTACTGAAAAGGAAAACTTTTTTCAATTCTAAATTATGTTACATGTTCTTTATTCATCAAGATTAATGTTATCATAATGAATATCTAATGAATCGTTAATCACTGGCCACAATTTTAATATGTACCTATCCATCTGTCTATTTTGCTCTAGGTATGTTTAACAGCATATATTTCTTTTGAAAGATAGTAGCTAAGGTTTAGTCACCCACAGGAAGGACATTAGAAGAAACAAACAATGAGCAGAGAATTTGTAAGATCATTTTTTGGTGTCTTGAAGAGAAGTTTATATTATCTAACTTAATAAAAAATAGAGGATTTCTCTTAATGATAGTTTACCGCAGGAGTTCTAGGTTCTTTTCTTGGCGTTGCCATGGACTTCCTGTGTGACCTTGGTGAAGTCACTTAGACTGGGATTTTTGACTGAGCCTTAGAGAGTTAAGTGCTCAAATTCCATTGAATTTCAAAGGAAATTGGATGACTTATTCCCTTAGGCTGCTTCAAAATTCCATATGCATTTCTTATTCCACCTCTATAAAATGAAATCATTACTACTTCCCTATTTTTAATGTTAAATTTATTAATGTTTGTGAAATGCTTGGAGAGCCCCAGATTAAAGTTGCTCTGTAAATGCAAAGTATCATTCTTATCATCATGGTATGGATTGTCTGGCAACACAACATGCTCTGGAAGGTTCTTCCTATGTTGTGCAGGAGGCTGTGGGGACCAAATTTTTTGGCTAATCTGTGATAGGTGCAACCATGGTTGCTGGTAAATATAGTTCTGTACTCCAAAATACAATCTAGGTGTGAAATTTCTGAGGTCCTGGGTTAGAACATTAGGGGAGCTGATAGTTTTTAGAACATACCCTCACAGAATCAAGGCTTGTGATTGTAAGCTTTAAGGATGATGGTTATAGTTGCTAAACAATAGAGCAATCATCACAAAAAACATTATCGCAAACTTTGTTTGCATGAACAATTAGTTTTGCACAGTGCTAGCTAGTAGCAATCTATCTGTCATGTGGATCCTGCTGACGAGCACTAACAGTTTGTTAGGTCTGATCTAGTCCCATTTCAAAGAGGACCAAATCAAAATGCACTAACAATTAATACACATCAGCAGAATCCATATCGACAATTAGTCCTCAGCAAACTAAAGAATCGTAGATTCAATCACCTCACCTCTCCCCAGCCTGCCACAAACTAATGTTCATTTAGAGAATCCCTTAGATAGCCTGGCTGGTCCCTGAGATAAACCAGTCTGAGGCTATGTACACACAAGACACTTGTCCCACAATAAGTTATTGCGGGACAAGGAAAGCGCTTTCTCGTGTACACACGTGCTGTTTCTTTCGCAAAGGAGCATTCACCATGTGAATGCTCCTTTGCGAAAGAAGAGCAGTGCATGGTGGGCACCTGTCCCACCATGCACTGCCCACAGCCAGCCCCCTAGCCCAGCTGCAGGGCTTCC
>ML685779.1:15137866-15197521 GCA_007922175.1 Pelusios castaneus
AGAGCAGTGAAATTGACATATTTGACAGCTCCAATGTCCCAGATTGGCCTCGATTGGCACTCTGGGACATTTCCGGAGGCTGTCTATTCCGCAAAATGAGTACACACGAGCATTACCGCGGAACAGCTGTTCCGCGATAATGCTACCACTCTCGTTTTGAGTGGTCTAACTGTTGCGTGGCAAGAGGATGTTGCCGCGCAACAGAGAAATTGATCGTGTGTACACTACTGGCTTTATTGCGTGGTAAGGAGCCTTACCGCGCAATAAAGTGATCATGTGTACATAGCCTGAGACACAAGAGAGATGTAACACCTATGCCCTGAAACAAAGGCCATTGAGCAAATAGGTCACTCAGGGACATTAGGACTCTGAGAAAAGGGAGTTTCCCTAATAAGGGGAAACAAACACACGTACCAGAAGGAAAATTGAAAGCAAACTGTGTTCCAAGGGGTCCTGAGCATGCTAAAAGCTCAATTGGGACTGTTCGGTTCCTATAACTCGAGAGGGAAACCCATCTAATTTAGCTGTAGTGAAGGGTAAAATTAGATGACTAAACATGCTTATAGGCTGTTTGTTTAGTTAAAATTATTTTCTCTGATGCTTTGTTCCATTTGCTAAACAAACCTACCTATTTTAAGGATACTTGTCCATTTGGACATGTATGGTAAGAAATAGATGGGATGTATTACCCAGATCCTGGTCTAAGAGTAGGAGAATTGTGAAATTCCACTCCAAGCCAAGCAAGAGTATGAGCCCATATAGATTAGCTAAACAAAGAGATTTTTGTCATCAGTCTTGATAACTTATAGTGATTAGACATTTGTCATTAGCAGCTGGTAAATGACTAATTTTCTATTTGTCTTTTGCAGCTGTATTTGAATGAGGAACACAACTTTCTTATCATACATTGTTGTTAAATTTCAGTTTGCAATAGTAATATACTCTTTGTAGTCAGGATCCTTAATAACTAAATATACTAGAACGCATTAACAATCTTTAAGCTGGGATGCCATCTAGGCTAGAGCAACCACCTGTTAATTTCTAACACCTAATTCCTGAAGGATGATCATTTAAAAATACACCATTTCCACTGCTTAGAGCTACTGTAATAAACAATCTAATTTTTGCAGATTTATTTTCCTAATGCCAGGTATTTTGCCAGTGTGAAGTACAAAACAGCAGTTCAACCCTTTAAAAAAAAAACGACATGAAAAAGAAGAACAAAAAATGAAGAACAAAATTGTCAGGTATCCAGGATATTAAAATGCTTGTTAAAAGTGTTGTTTAGTAAGGAATATTCTCTGGCCAAGGACAGCAATACGATTAGAAATACTACAGCCTGGAACAAAAGTTCCTCCATTTCATTGCATTTAATGGCCACATAGATAACTTTCGAAAAGATTTTTTAAAATCTTTTGTTATAAATTAATTAATTTGCATTATAATCTTTGTGGAAACAATGATACCTTCCATCTGATTCCAATTTACTGGCAGAAAAATGTGAAGGAGGGGAGGGCAGATACTTTTTAATGTTTAACTCTGCAGCACAAAAACATTTTTTTAAAAAGCCATTGAGACTCTGATGGGGGCTCTTTGATGGAAGGTTTTGTGAAGTTAATGTTGCAGAGAGATGTTCAGAAGACCCCAACATGTGGACTGTGGTGTGTTGAATGGACAAATGATTCCATCTGTAGTTAAATCTGCTACTGAAAGCATTTATCAACCACCCAGTTGTTTAATTTGGAATCCTGCTGCTTTCACACTCTCTCTGGATTTTTTTTTCATTTACTAGGGCAGCACTCTTGGTTTGGAAAGAAAAGCAAACCTGTGCAAGAGCTTCAACTATTTCAGAGTCTCTGTTGATAAACCAGGAATGCTGAGGACTTAATGATTTTTTCAGAGCTTATTATTATTCAAATCTTTTTTATATTAAAACTTTAAAATATATTTTATTTTACTGGCTTGTGTGTTTTTTAAGGACTCAAATTTAAGTAAAGAGAGGGGGAAATATCACCATTTTGTTCTAAACCTTGATTCAGTTCATCAGTGGGGTGCCCAAAGCAGATCACTCCTAAACTTTAGAAAATCCTAATCAGAATCCTGTTTCCATAACATGCATAAACCAGCTCTCCAAATCACACAATGAACATAGAAAAGATTTCCATTCTTCACTTAGGTTCAACTCCACTTTTTCCCATTCCACTTATCATTCATCCACTCTTCTTTGCCAGCTGCCACCCTGGCACCTATTGTACCCTTCAATGGGAACAAAAAATTGAATACTCTACCACCATCCTTGTGCTCATACTTCGGTGAAAACCAATCATTCAGTATGCTACAGAAGGGGGATGGAGATGAAAGAAAGAGAAAAAGAGAGAGAAAGAGGCCAGAAAACTCCAGGCGGTAAACTCCATGCAGTTCCAAACAATGTTTCTTTCAGAGGGGATGAGTGTGGATGCTGTGGAAGAGACAGTGATTTGATTGATTCCTCTCTGTCTTGTCATGCAAGAGCTGGTCTCCATTATGATATTAGGAAATTTCCAATCTGCCTGTTGGGAGGACCGCTCCCAAGAAGAAAGGGGATTCAGGCTCCAACTCTGTTAAGTTATTTGACTTATTCTGAGACATCAACCAATGAGTCAGTGCATGCTTATTATGATGATTTTCTTTATGATGTGGAGCTCTTTCCATTAGGAAGAAAAGTGTGATGACCAACTCATTTCATAGAACAAGAGTACAATACGCAGCCATCAGATGTTAAAACATTTCAGTCATTACTAAGCTAAGTGATTTTAGAGGTGAAAGGATCTATATCCCACTTTTAATCCCCAAAACACAGTGTTCCTAATTAGAAATATCAGAGTGAAAGTGATCAACAGAAAACACTGCTTCCAGTGGTGCTGAAGTAGCAATGTTACAGCAGACTCATTGCAGCCAGCAAGAAAATAAGGATGGACAGAGGAAACTTTTACAACGTGTAAACATGATATCATCACAAAATGATGAGTAGAAGGGGAGGTGGGAGATCACAGTGAGGGAGGAAAGCAAAGTAAGAAAAGGAGATTTAAGTCTTTGTGTATGCTTCCAAGGTGTCAACCCTACATGTGTTGATCCAACAGCTTTTTAGAATAAACAGTTGCATTTCTCACTCAAATGCTGGCAATCTTTTTGGAATATTCTAGTGCTCAGTAAGAGCCAAATTCCAGCATCTTTCTATTGGAAACAGCTAGAATGGAATCATCTGGTTGTCTTCTAGAATGAGATGACTGGCTCTGTGGATGTTGGGAAAGTGATGGACATGATATACCTTGAGTTTAGCAAAGCTTTTGATACTGTCTCCCACAGTAATCTTCCCAGCAAGTTAAACAAGTATGGGTTAGAGGAAAGGACTATAAAGTGCATAGAAAGGTGGATAGATCATTGGGCTCAACGGTGGTGACCAACAGCTTGATGTCTAGTTGGCAGCTAGTAACAAACAAAATGCCCTAGGGTTCAGTCCTGGGGACAGTTTTGCTCAACATCTTCATTAATGATCTGAAAGGTGTAATGGACTGTGCCCTCAGCAAGCTTGCAGATGACACTCAGCCAGTGGAAAAGGTAGATATGCTGAAGGTTAGGGAAAGGATATAGAATGCCCTATGCAAATTGGAGGATTGGCCAAAAGAAATCTGGTGATATTCAAAAAAGGCATGTGCAGAATCCAGCACTTAGGGCAGAAGAATCCCACACATTGCTACAGACAGGGATTTACTGACTAGGAAGCAGGTCTGCAGAAAAGGACCTGGGCGTTACAGTGGACAAAAAGGTAGATATGCAGGGCTGACTTTAGCCATAGGTGAAGAAGGCAATCGCCTAGGGCAGCAAAATGTCAAGGGTGACTTCTGGACTGCATTCACCACCACCCACCCCATCCCTGCATGCAGTCAGGAATCTGTCAAAACCACCAATATCTCAGGACTTGGATGGCAGCTGCTTGTGTCCCTGCTGGCCATGGGCAGCAGCCGCCCCATCCCCTCCCATGGGCTCCAGCTGCTCCTGGTTTTCTTGTCAATTTTACCACTCCAACCCCTGTACCACTACAAATACTCAATTTTTTCTGCCTGAGTGGGGCACATGTGTGTATTTTGCTTAGGAAGACAGAATATGTAAAGCCAGCACTGTGGATATGAGTCCACAGTATGTCCTTATTGCCTATTAGGCTGACGGAATATTGGGCTGCATTAGTAGGTGCATTACCAGCAGATCAAGGGAAGTGATTATTCCCCTCTATTCAGCATTGATGAGTTTGTTTTGGACCCCCACTACAAGAAATTTTTGCCCAAATTAGAAAGAATCCAGTGGAGGGCAACAAAAATTATAAGGAGGCTGGAGCACATATGACAAGAGATTGAGCGAACCGGGCTTGATTAGTCTTCAGAAGAGAAGCGTGAGGGAGGATTTCATAGTGACTTTCAACTACCGGAAGAGGGGTTCCAGGGAGGATGGAGCTAAGCTGTTTTCAGTGATGGTAGATGACAGAACAAGGAACAATGGTCTCAAGTTTCAATGGAGGAGGTCTAATTGGAATATTAGGAAAAGCTTTTTCATTAGCAAGGTGGTGAAGCCTCCTGATGTCCCTTCCAACCCTAATCTTCTACATTCTATCTCTGTAGTGTTACTCCTGCTGTGTCTTTGAGACGTAGAGAATTGCAGCATTACATAGTATCAAACCTCCCCTTGCTCTGTGTTGGGCACAGGTGCTGGTAGATATCCTTAGATGGTGAGCCTGCACTTGTTTCTCTTTGGGGCAAGCATAGGCACCTTTTGTTTATATGGGTACAGAAGCCCCTGACACGAGAGGAATTCTGAGACCTTTTATATAAATGAATATTGGGGAAGGAAATGGGTAACAGCCACCTGGCTGAAAGAGAATGGAGGACTGAAAGGAACTCAACAATAGCACAGTTCCTTTCCCTATCTCTGGAGTTTCTCAAAACATTTACCCTACTTCCCCCCATCTGAGGACTCTAATCCCAATGAAAGTGCACAGAAAGCAGGGGTGCTACCTCAGGTGAGGTAGCTACTCAGAATCTGCTTGGTCTGGACTTCTATGGGTGGGTACATTGCTCCTCAGCTACTCTGCCTTCACCTGCTCTAGGGACACATGTAAGCCTGAGTCCCGAGTATTCCCCACCAGCCCCAATCTATCTGTTTCCATCACAGTCCTTTCCATAGGCTCACCCCCCACACACACACACAGAAAAACACTGGTCTTCTTCCCCCCAACCAGTGCCAGATTTAGGCACAAACCAAGTCAGCCATGACTTAGGGCCTCACATTATGAGACGCCTCTAAATATGTTGGAGATAACTAAAGATTTATCATAATTGAAATTTATAACACAAATAAGGCCTTTTGCAAGATATATGTTTTGTTTAGTTGTTTTTCATTGCATCTCTGCCTATGTATATAGGCAAATACAACAGTTTATTTTTTCATTACCCTTTCTGTTATAATGTAATACACTTTTTTCCTCTTTATTTTTTATGGTATGGGGCCCCTGAATTTTGACATAGCTTAGGGCCTCAGCATGTCTTAATCTGGCCCTGCCCTCAACCACGTTCCCTATTCCACCTGACTCCTCCCTATTGCCCTGGAATCTTCTGACTTCTTGCACCTTGAGGCCCTTGACCCTCCTGGACTTGACAACTTGCATTTAGCCACCTGCTATCTTATTTACAATAGGTAACTTTTGTTGATGTTGAGTATTGTTAAGATGTGTGTGGCACTTTCCAGGTATTATTTTCTGAAATATTTGAACAAAATAAGCTTTCATGAGCTGGCCGGGGAAACATTACATACATACACTTCCACGTGTCTTGCTGGAGAGTGTGATTGCCATGGTACCACATGCTAAAGAAATTAGTTGCTCCATCGGTGTAACATACTCACTATATGAATGTGTCATGGGGCAAATTCATTACTCTATTTAATCAGGCAAAAAACCTGATGGATACATTCTAATGCACAGGAGGCAATGTAGATTCTGCACAGAGCCAGGATAAAGAAAGAATGAGAAGGAAATAAAGTTCCTCCTGTTGGGTCCCTATCCTCTCCCTGCCTTCTCTTTTTAGCAATTGTGCTGAAACTGGAAGCCTAATGAACATTTTAAAACTATGATGCCTAAAATTTCCAAAAGTAATTCACAATTGTGGATGCCTCCATTTGGTAAGTCCAGCCTGACTTATTGTAAAGAGACCTAAATTCCAAAAAATATTCAGCAACTGCCTTCTAGAAATCAGGTCTCTTTAAAGGGATTCAAATTGGACACCAAATAACTGAGGAACCCAAAATCACTTTACACTTCTGAATATTTAGGACTTTATTCATATTTAAGCACCCCAAATAAGCTCATTTGGGGGGGGGGGTTGTATTGTGATGGATCAGAAGCTGTTCTGTAATAATGTATGAATATTGTATGTTGAGCTCATTGGGATGTTTACTGCATGAATATATTAGTTTGCTTTACTAGCAGGCTGTGAGGAAAAAAAACATGGTTCAAGGTAAGTCACTCTCTATTAAATACTTGAGGGTTGTTATGGGACATTGGCAGAACCAGTCTACCTGAAAATTCTGGCTTGATTTCCTAACTGGTTTTTGATGAGCAAGGCCAAAAGCCCAGGAACTAACAGAAACAAAGAAACTCTGTCTGGATAAATAGAGACACCGTCACTTTCCCCAAAGCAGATAGTTATTGAGGCTCTATTCAGGAAAAAAAAAAAGACTGAAATAGGCACCTAGTGAGGTGAAATGAATCATGCACTCTTGCCAGCTTCCTAGCTTCATAGAAGCCCCACCTGTTTCCCTCACAGGTGCGCTTCCATCTAATTAGCATCCTCCACTCAGCCTACATCTCCCATATTTGCATCTGATTCGGCCCAGCTGCCCTAATTCAACTCTTTTAAGGCTGGTGTGAGGAGCATACCCCATGACAGATTAAAGACAATGTACAAATTATAAAAAACAGACATACAGATGTTTGTTTTGAAAATTGTACTATATTTAAGGAAAAATGATTCCCCCCCCCAAAAAAGTCAGTCACAAATGTCAAATGCATCCCTGATGCATTACCCCTGAAGTCTCTGGAATTATGCAAGGAATTAAACTGGCCCAGAGTCAACAGGATTACATTAACTAGTAACACTTATTTAAGACCTGGCATCCTGCTGGCCCATTTCCATACATCAATTGCCCAGTGATGCCTAGGACAGTTACTAGATCAGAACCATTCCTTCTAGGCTCCATTTCTTTCATACCTCTACTTTGTCTTTTCTTCCACACTCAGTTCATAAGTTGAGTTATTAACATTAAAAGGTTGCATTAGAAACTGAATTCAATGGGTACTGAATTAATTGGGGGGATTGTCACCAGGGCCACCACTGCTCCCCAGCTCCAAGCTTATACTAGCACACCCAGGCTCAGTCAAGTTTTTTCCCCCTTTTTTTATTTAAAATAAACAGATAAACCAGTCTTAACACCATACCTGGTCCCCAGGCTTCAGGGCCACCACTCTCAGGGCTCCCACCTTCCAGGTCCTCTGAACTTCCTCCATTCTGCTAGCTCTGCTGCTCCCAGAGATTCCCCAATGACAAGATTGCTTCCTTGTGAACCCTTACACTCCTTGCATTAGGGACCCACCCCTACAGCTGGAGGACTGTTTTCTTGAAACCCTGACATCCCCTGTTGCAGGGACCATCATTACCCTGAAATAATGTATGAATCTAGGGTTGCTTTTGTAACCCATATGCCTGAAAAGGCTATCTCTGAGAGACCTGCTGAGGGTGGGTTACTGTTGTTGGGCAGATTAGTGACCCACAACTGGAAACTTCCAGAAGCAGGGAGTGGTAGCAATTTGAGCATGCTCCACAGTGTACCCTGCTGGTGTGATGTGATCAGTCAGATGACTGGAGAGCAGCAGCCTGAGCAGACAGCAGGCAGGAGCTGCCTTGAGGAGAGACCATGTGCTCAGTGTTCTGGAGAGGAGCTGAGCCAGGAGTGAACAAGATGTTTTCTCCATGTAAAGGAGTCATTTGCGACAGACCTTGCAGACATGCATATGGGACTGAGGGCTGGTTGCAGAGAAGAAGAGAAAGCCTGCATGGAATGCTACAGAGGATTCCAGCAAAGAAAGAAGAGGACAGCGATTTCTTGCCACTCAAGCTTCCACACTGAAACAGAGACTGTAGCTGAGAGTTGGGTGAACTCCACCTAGACTTTGGGACTCTTGGGTATCTTTCATTCAAGGGATTGTTCTTGGTTAATTGTAGTTTGTTTTCTTAGGATAAGGTTCATTTAGTTAGTAGTTAATAAAGTTCATTGTTATGTTTGTTTTTAGTAGTATTTTAATGTGTGAGTGTAACTCTGAGCAAGCTTTGCCGTGAGTCCTGTACAGACTTGATCCTGGGTCTCCAGCTGCTTTCCCCATAGGGGTTGGGATTGATTTCTGTGGGGCACTGGAGAGGGGCAATTAAGTGAATTTAGCCCACCCGAAGGTTACACTTTCTTGAAACCCTAACAACTCCTGCTCTAGGGACCCACTAATGCAGCTGCAGGGTTGCTTCTTTGAAACCCTACCACCTCCTGTTCCAGAGACCCACCAATTACTCTGCAATAATGTATGATTAGCATCTGTTGTGTTCACAGGTCATTAGCTCTGTTCCAACATAGCTCAGTCCTTCCTCCTCCAGCTACCTACTAGCAGGACTTTATAGGCTCAGGTGTAGCCCAGCCCTCTTTAATTAGCTGGGTTAGGCTCAACTGTTCCATTCAAGGGCACTAGACTCAATCCACTCACAGAAACCAGCTATCCTGGGATAGGGGCTTTCCACTGACTTTGGTGAGCACTGGATTTGAATTTTATTTAACATGACCATTAAAAGGGCTAATCATTTTCAGACACAAAAATTATTCATGTTAAAGACAATTAACATAAGTGTTAAACTTGGATTCAAATCATTACATGATTCTCAGTATATACACACAGTCAGTGTATTTAGGGTAGTTGGCCTGTGGACCTGGCTTATGATCCTGGTTTAGGGTACAAAACTGTCTTTGCTTCAAACCTGGGTCAAATTGGAGGGAATACAAATCAGGAACTGTGTCCCAAATCGTCTTCTACAAAAAGCATTTTCCTCTGTGTTTATGTACACTAGTGCTATTGCAAAAGGGAATTATTACAGCTTTATAACTGCAAAGAGAACAATATAACATAAAATCTAGATAACCAATCTATTAGGTGCCCTAAGAGAGAAACCACAAGTGGTACAAATGCATCCTATATGGCCTGCTGTAATTAGTGATGAAATGTCTGAGATAAATTCAAAACGTTGCAAGGAAAGTCAGTTTTCCCCAGAAAACCTGTTTGCAAATGGGTTTGTACTTCTGCATTCTTCAACTCTGTGAGCGCACAGCATCTGCTGTTTAAGTGTAACAGCACATATGGCAGCATCATTTTGAAAAGCAATGTAAGAAAAGACCGAAGAAACTATTATGAGTGCTGCTGCCGTGCTCTTGGAGCACAATTGTAATCTTGTGTGAACATACGGCAATAGTAGAGAAAGAATAGGGTGTTTGCAATAGGGAAGGTAGGGACAAGATTGTATTAGAAACAGATTCTGAAAGTTCCCTTTTTTTGTGACTACATTTTATTGGTTTCAAATTAAATACAAAACACAAGTTTGGCCCTGACATGCTTTTGGAAATTAAGCATATGCTTAAAGTTAAGCAAAGGTTACATGTTGAATTGGGGCCTAAATCAGCATTAATACAAGCACAGAGGCGTGGAAATAACCTATATGACAAAGGGGGGGCACACAATTAATTTGCAAAAATCAGACATCAAATCATAGCAATCCATTCTTTCTTGACTTTAACTCCTCTGTCACTGAGTGAAGGGTTGAATTTTATCCATGAATAGCTTTGTGTCCCGTCAAATGTATAGTGAAGATTCAGCTCTAGTCTGTATCCACCAGAGTTTAGCAGCATTCAGCTGGAGAATCGCACTGAAACATTGCTAGTGAAAGGGGTTGATGACATGTGAAGAGTTAAGCTAAATTATGCCATTTAGATGCAACCTTATACTCAGGATGGTATATGGTTCCCAAGGGGAGCTCAGGAAGGGTTTGTGCCTCAGGAAAGTCAAATTTTCCTTGAACTCTTGAGTACACCTGTTCCCTCAACTGCTGTTGGGGCTAAGTGAAGCTTTGGTCTTGCATCCTCCCTATACCCTTTGAGGTGGTGTGAACGCTTCGTGGAGCAATGAGGTGTAGCCTCTTTCCTTCCCCAAACACAATAGCTGTGATTGTCTATTGCCATTATATGGGGCAGCATTAACGGCTGCATGTCCTTCACCACCCCTCCCCCTTCCTAAGGCCAGGTATAATGCTGAAGTTTGTTTGTTTGTTAGGAGCAGACCCTGGAAAGGATGCCATTTCTAAGATGAGTTCCAAGTTGAGCTCTGAGGATCTTCACTGGGATTCAGCAGGAAGAATCTCTTCTCTTTATCCAGTGGGAAATCATGGAAGCCGCTCCAGAGCTGCTACCACAGCACAGTAGCACATGCTTGTGCACTCAAATTCTGGGGAGGTGAGATGATAACTAACAGATTCACTTAGTCATGTGTCGTCCTTTTATTTGTACCTAATAAAAAATGTACTCCACACATCAAAGGGAAGAGGTGTGAAGCTGTAAAAAAGTGAGCTTGAAAATTTTTTAAAATGGATGGGGAATTTATATGAGTTACATTAATAAGGATTTTGAAAGATATATTGACCTATCTACTTCAGGACTTGAGGGGATATGCCAGCTTCTAATTGACGGGAATGGTGAAAAATTTTCTCTGTGAGCAGGCTATTTTGTAATTACCTACTTCAGGATTTATTGTATCTTTTGCTTATGCAATTGGTGCAGGCCACTGTTAGAAACACAAACTGGGATTAGATGGACCATTGGAGTAGCCTGGCATGGCAATTCTAGCCCACCACATTTTAAAGTAATGATTATTATTAAATTCTTTTTTATTTCTATATTCTGTGTAGGAAAGCAGCAGAAAACCATATCATTCAAATGTTGCAGAACTCCACGCAGAGTGAAACCTTGCCACCCTCACTGTACAGTTCTACAACAGATTTATATCAGATACACCTACCTCCAATTTATGCCCCAGAGATGATCCTGAATAACGCAACTAATTTTGTTGTTATTGTTAGCACATAGACTTTGTGTTGCACATTACTGTGACTCCCTGATCAAGTGGAATTGTGATCCAGTAAAATATGGGGTATTCTTGTAGGAAAAAAGCTGTGTGAACACAAGAAAAGTACCAAAAAGTACATAGATATTTAGAAACTTGGTCACCTTTTCTAGCATACTCAGAGAAGGTGGGTTTCCCAGCCAACAAACCAGAATGTTTAGCTAAGTTATTTGAATATTAGCCTGATCATCAACAAGTAATGTACGATTTCGTATGATAATGTTTTACGGTAACTTTGCCTTAATACAAAGTTTCATGAAGTTAAATAAGAATCTGCTTCATATCAGTTCTACTGATACAGTCCTGATGTGTAAAAAAAATGGGAACTATCTCAAACTGATACTTTTTAGTGTATCTGGACTAGTTAGTAACAAACTGTCATGGTGCATATAAAATTTTGGCCTGGCCCTTATGTTATCTTTGGCATGGATGTTGAAGTCACCCCAAACAAGCAACCGCTTAGAAGAAAACAGATTAGTGGTTAGATTTCCATTAAAATGTGTCCAATATTTGACTCATGTGGTGTCAGCAAGACACATGAGTTGCAATTTTGCCCCAATACATATTCAGAAATTAAGCTAGTCATGTCACAAGTCTCATAGGCTATGTCTACACTACAAAACGTTAGGTTGACTTTGTTAAAAGTCGACCTAAAGTCAACCTTATTGGATTGACTTAAAGTGGTTTCCCTGAATGGGGTCTTAGTAAGTCAACCTAACTGCCCATAGGTCGACCTAATAAAGTGGACTTAAGCATCCACACTGTGCTTAGGTCGACCTAAGGAGTCGACTTAAGGGTTAGGTCGACCTAACCAGTGGTTCTTATTAAGTTGACCTAAGCTTTCATTAAGTCGACTTAATGAAAGCCTGGTGTGGACAGGGACTAAGTTAAGTTGACTTAAGCCTCCTTAAGTCGACCTAACTTGTAAGTGTAGACATAGCCATAGACTCTAAGGTCAGAAGGAAGCAATACTATCATGTAGTCTGACCCCCTGCACAATGCAGGCCACAGAACCTGACCCACCCATTCCTGTAATAAACCTCTAACCTATGACTGAGTTATTAAAGTCCTCAAATCATGGTTTAAAGACTTTAAAGTATAGAGAATCCACCAGAAATTGAGTCATGACCCATGCTACAGAGGAAGGTGAAAAACCCCCACAGCCTTTGCCATTCTGCCCTAGTGAAAAATTCCTTCCCAATCCTAATATGGTAATCAGTTAAACCCTGAGCATGTGGGCAAGGCTCATTAGTCAGACATCTAAGAAAGAATTTTCTGTAATAGCTCAGAACCCACCCCATCAATTGTCTCATTGGCATATCTACCACCAGGAACCAAAGATCAGTCAATTGCCTAAATAGGCTGTCCCATTATACCATTCTCTCCATGAATTTGTCAACCTCGGTTGTGAAACCAGATAGGTTTTTTGCCGCCACTGTTTCTTTGGAATGCTATTCCAGAACTTCACTTCTCTGATGGATAGAAACCTGCATCTCATTTCAAGTCTGAACGTTCTGATGGCCAGTTTATATCCACTAGTTCTATCGGATTCCTGAATTTTTGATATTTGATTATCATTTTTTGCTTTTTTTATTGTAGTGTACTTGGGTGCTTTTCATATCTCAGGATACGTGTCATAATCCACATATTGAAAATCTAGTACCATACCAAAAAATATGGAAATGTCAGGATTATTTTAGAGCACAGAGCTTTATCTGGTCTCTAAAATAAAAGAGTTACTGAAGAATTGAAAATATTTCACCCGTTGTCTGGTTTAAGAGATGAGCTAAAATAGTAGGTAAAATGATACTGAAAACTTTTTCTGATAGTTAAACCAGCCTATCACATCTGAAATATTGTCAGTGTTGTTTTGAAATAAATATAAGATCTGGGAATATTTTAGTCTGATCTTTCTCTTTTTTACTGCTTCACACCTCTTCTCTTTGATGTGTGGAGTGCATTTTTGATTCATACAAATAAAAGGAATTTCATACCCTGACCCAGATTTTCTTCCCATCACAGAGATTCCCCTGAGCACCAAGTTTAAACAGCAGAAAGGGTCCAGTGAGTTTTGCATCAAATTTACAACTGGAAAAAACATGTGAAAAACAACTCTTCCAGAATGTCACTTTTACAACAAAGAGAAAAAAAATTAGATGGAAAATTAGCCCTTACACAGGGGATATGTCCATAGAAAAATATTTAAGAAAGTATAACTTATAAATAAGGAATAGCTGCACACTTAATTTAGGAAAGAAGTCTGTATTTCCTTCTCACTGTCAGCTTTTCTAGCTCCCATGGGCCCTATTCTAATTCAGATAAACTTTCATTCACTTCAACAGGAACTGTGCCAGAATGAGTGCAAACTACAGGATTAAGCTCAATAAAGGTAATATGATTTAAAGAAATGTCCAACTGCAAGAGGTAGGAAAGGCATGAAGACAACAGGATAAAAATTACAAAATACATTATTGAAGTATAATCTTTTTGTAATGGTGAGCCCCAGTCTTCTTTTTTGGTCACTTTAAAAAAAAATAATCTTTTTCTCCCATTCCTGACTTCATCTTCCTGGAACAGCCTCCCTACTAACATATATCTAGACCCTTCTTCATTTATCTTCTGAAAATCCATCTCTACAACTCACCTTATGGATGATGTCTTTAGACCATTTTTTGATTATTATCTGCACCACATCAGTTTAGGCTTTAATTCACACACCTCTAGGAGCACGGATTTTGTTCTTTGTTTTGTATTAATATATTCAATCTCTTGGCCATGACTTTTTGAAGTAGGTGCCTAACATCAGACTTCTAAATTCAGATGTGAAGATCATATGATTTGCAAAATGTGTTGCTGAATGCATAAAAATGGACATGGGAGCTTCTCTTAAGGCATCTTCCTGAACTTTTTAAGTACATTTATCTCTATATGTCCATTAATAGTTCTATATAAGTAAGCAATAATAATTGGAAAAAGCTACCCTTCAAGTATCATACTCTGTACTGCCAGCCATGGAAAACAAGGAGTTCAAATATTTTGCTCTACCAACACCAATGGAGTCATTTTATCATGTTCATTTTTCAAGTTTTTCTGCTATAGAATAACATTGATGGGGTTTTTATTTCCTTTCTCTCAACCCCTCTTATTTTGTCATTGGAGGACTTCTTAATAAAGAAATGTTTTATGAGCTTTTAGGGATGAGAATCTTACTACATTTGAGTGTTTTGCTTTATTATAATTGTGCAAATTTAATTTCATTCAAAATTGGGGGATGGAGGAAATCAATTAGCTCATGAGAGTTCTGTAGTGTTTTGACTTTCGTTGATGATAATCTTTTTAGCAAATGAAGTCACCAAAAATGGATTTTTCTGAACATTCTGAAATGTTTTGCAAATTCAGCAAATATTTTCAAGCAAAAATGGGGAGAAAATTCAGAAATGTCAAAACATTTCATTTCAACCATTTTTAAATAATGTCAAACTGTCGTTTTGAAATGGCATTTGAAATGTTTTGTTCAGCCCAACTGATTTTTTTTTATTTTTTGTTAATTTTTGTGAGGCAAAAACAAAACAATCTCAGTCTGAGTTCAAAACAAGCCAAGTTTTCTATTGCTGTTTTGGGCCAAACAAACAAACAAAAAGCCGTTATTCACTCACTTCTAGGGTTAAGAGTTCTCACCAACTGGTTAGCTGCAGGGGGAACTGAGGGCCTCACCAACCAGAGATACTCTGCAGGAGCTAGCTTTGATTGAACTAACGTCCTAAAAATAGAAGTGCAGCCATGACTTTGGAAACAGCAGAAGCAGCTATCCACCCCAATTATGAGCCCATCTAAGTCCTTAAGTATATATTCAGGCAGCTAGTCCCTCCCTCTGCTCATGCCACCATCCCACACTTCTATTTTTAGCATGCTAGCTCAATCACAGATAGTATGCATGTAATGCCTCATGATGAAAAATGCACCTTCCAGCTCCAGTGCAGGCCCAGATTTTCAATTAGGCAAAGTAGGCACATGTCAAGGGGCATCTAAACAGTGGTGGATTACCACGTAGGCCCAGTAGCCCTGGTCAATTTGGGAGCCCCACTTAAGCACTAGAACTCCAGCCTTGTCGCCCTGCTTCCCATCTTCTTTGTGGGGCCCTGCCCCCGGCCAGGCCAAAAGCTGGAGCTCAGGGTTGAGTGTGTTTCACCCACCCAGAGCTGACTGAGTTGGTAACCACAGCCTCTCTCCCTCCCCTGCTTTCCCCACATGGAGCTGGCCTGGCCAGCCCCTCTCTCCCCCATTCCTATCCCCCAGTGCAGGAAACACAAAGGTCAGCTGTAGGCGGGTGTGGGGGTGCTGAAAATGCTGGGCCTATGGGTCCATAAGATACAAATTGAACCCTGCTCCACTGTAGACATAGCCTTACGGGACACTTGGGTTGGAGCACAACCTTTAAGATCCTCAGCCTACTAGGTTTCAGAAACCAGGCTCCAGCCCAAGTGGGAATGTCCACACTGCTAGTTTTAGCCCCGGAGTGCAAGTCCCACAAACCACAGCCATGTGATTAAGGCTCTAAGAATCATTACTGTAGGGTTTTTTTGCAGGGTAGACATACCCTTAGGCCACATATACACTAGAAGCTGGGGACATGATTCCTAAACCAAGGAGACGTACTTGCACTCAATGACAGCTAGTGCACTAAAATAGAAGTGTGGCCACAGTAGCATAGATGCCTAGGCTATCGCAGCTACTATACTGTTTTTAGTGCACTAGTGTTAATTAGGCTCACCTGAGTATGTCTACACGAGTTGGGAATTGCACCCCCAACTCCAAGTGTAGACACAGCCGCAATCACATCACTAAATGCACTATTGAAAGGTGCTCTGATATTAAAGTGGTGACGGTGGTATAAAATCATTAGAGAATAAAATCAACTGAGGAGGAAAAAAACACTGCATGCAGTCTTTAGAAATTTTTTTTTTTAATACTTGTTCCTGTATTGCAACTTCATATTGGCAGCGTTTACACTGGAGAAAAATTCTGCAATTGAATTTATATCCCTTGAAAATATTTGCAGAGGAAATGACAGCATAACTTTATATAAAGCAACAGCAGAAAGTACCATGGAATTTATAAGCCATTGACAAGTCAGTTTGGGCATGATTTTTTTTCATTTCATTGCAATAATTAGAATAATGTTTTTCCTCAAATATTGTTAATAACCTTTAATAACTCAAGATGAAAATGCAAACCTTTTAAGATCACACGTAGTAGTTCCCAACATGCAGAAAGAAAAGGAATTGAGGAGATACATTGCTTTTGTGGTCGTGACCCCTGTTTTTAACCAACAACAGTCTGTTTTGGAAAATGTCCTGTATGCTGCAAAATTATTAGTATGGCAATGCAAACCAGCATTCTGCTAGGAAAGAAATCTACATCTCGCTTGTATGGGTAATAGTTCCTCCATTAGAGGCAATATTAGAAATTCAGCTTTTGATCTCTCCTTCTGGACCTTTAAAACCCAAGCTGTGAAACAGCAGCTGATACTTTACATACTATCTCAACAGCCAGCAATATATGAAACCTGGAAATGGCATGCAAGGGAAATTAATGATGGACTGTTAAGGGATATACAGTAACTCACGTTTGCACTATACAACATTAAATTAAAGCTGCCTTTCCTTTGTTGTGCTAGTGATATGGCAAGTAAACACCAAATAGCAATGTAAAATGGGAACATTCGAGTTGATCGTATTTAATTGGTAGAAAAGCCAAAAAAGCAAAAAATACTTTTATCATTAGCACAGAGAAGTGCAACACCATTGCTACCCAGTACAATAGCATATGGTACAGCAGAGCAGCAAAAGCCAGAGCCAGATCTTTGAATCATTCATTTGTCAAATTAACAATTGATGAAAGCAAAATAGGAGCATTGAAGTATTTGTTACATTTTCCAAGCAATTTTATAGTATTTTATTTTTGCATATTAATACCAATAACAGGCCATAAAATCCTTTGTTTTTTTCAAAATGGTTATCCTTTCTATCTATCTATTCTGGCCTGAGTACAAAAGAGTCCATCCTAACTAAAGTAATGTATTATTGGAAAATTTTAAGCACAGCACTTAAGGTGTAGATTTTGAATTTAAATATGTGATTCTCTTTTTGTATCACTAATTATACAGTGTTAGTTGTTAATGAGTATCATGATTCAACTTGCCCCAGGTAATAAATAACTTCTGCTTCCTTCTGATTACGAAACTGAGCTAATTGTAACCTTTGTTATTTAGTCTCAACATTATTTACGTACATTTTAAAATTGAATACAAATTCAGGATATCATCCTCAATCTGATCTGCGTGATTATTAAGTTTCACCTGAGTAGACTGAAAATTTTGATTGCATGATCATATCTTTGATTAGGTAACTTATCAACCATATAAACTTCATTTAATAAAAATGCCCTTAAAAAAGCAGTTGCCACAGTCCAAAAAAACCCAAAATAGAATTTTTAGCCCATCTTTATAATTAGTTTCTAATTATTAGGTGAGATTTTCAAAAATGCTTAGTGTGAGCAATAGGAGCTGAGGCAGGCCAAAGCTGAGCACTTGTGAAAATCCCTCCACATGTCATGAAAACTGTAGTTATGCATACCAAGGAGTTTCAAAAGGGTATTAATCTTTTGATTTTTCAAATAACTGCTCAGTAAAAACAAAACCAAACAGACAAAAAAACTACTAGAGTATATGTGGGGCCGGATTTAGGGACAGACAACCTAGGTGACCACCTTTGGTGCCAGGCTTGGGGGTAGGGAGAAAGTGGGGCGGTTGGGCTTGGGGTACTGTTTTTGGTGTTAGCAACAAAAGGGAAAATGGAATGTTTGAAGAAAAATGTTTCAAATATTCTGTATGTAGATTCATTTTACACTAATCTCCTAGAATGTTCTGGACCTTTCTAGAATCTCATGGAACCTTCCAGACTTTCTGAGAACTACATTTTCCTCAAATCTCCTATAATGTTTTCATCCATGTCCTTGTGGGTATATAAAACTGAGGCATAACCAGTCAGTCAGTGAGACATAAGAACGAAGCGAAGAGGGAGCCCAGCTGTGATATGGTGAACCTTGTTTTATTGTGTAATTGTGCCATAAGAAATACAGATTTACAGATCCTAGTGTGCAAATTTATTGTCTCATATGACAGGAATAAATCATGCATGCAAATCATACATCAAAGTCATGAAATCGGCTCCAAATGCAATAAAATATAAGCCATTCAGAAGTCTAACAAATGGAGGGGAAGGCACTAGAGATCTCTTTGCTTGTGGCGCCATTTGGTCCAGGGACAGCCCTGAGCATATGGGTTGGTTGACCAGTGACACAGATTGGATATTGATTCACAAATCTGAAGGCTTGTTTTTTTGTTTGTTTGTTTGTTTGATTGTTTTTGCTATTTACAATTGTTGGACAAGTATTTTCATAGAAATTAATGTCAGAAAAGACCGTTGTGATCAAGCAGGATGGCTATGGTGATATTCTTTGGCCTGAAAAATCCATAAAAATATTTGAGACACAAGGTAAATGAGGGAATATTTTTATTGGACCAATTTCCACTGGTGAAAGAGACATGCTTTTGAGAAGAAGATTGTGGTATAGCTCAAAAGCATGTCTCTTTCACCAATGGAAATTGGTCCAATAAAATAATATTGCCTCACCCACCTTATCTGTATAATGTGATAACAGCAATACTAAATATGTATAAAAAGATTTGTCAAACAATTGTGACTAATGAACAAATTCATAAAATTTAGAGTCAATCTGTTCGCAACAACGTTTCAATGCAAATAAATTATTGTAATAAATAATGTGCTCATCCTTCCCTAAACAGAATTCTAGAAGTTTTGTTATGGAAAAATGTGAATTTGGGGCTGTTGCCCAGCATTTATTCCTCGGGCAGTCTAAGAAGCAGGCCAGTGATGAGAGGCTATTTTGCAGCCAACAGCTTATCCCAGTCTGGAAGCAGGAGAAAGACTGAATAAGGAAGTATAACAGCGAGGTGCCTTATTTTAAAACTGGGAATTGCATGCAAACCCTTGTTTTCTGACACATCAGCAACTACTCACCTTTCAGCATGCATACCTCAGAATAAACAAATGGGCACACAAAGATTTGAGACTAGAGTCTCAGATTTTCTGTCCCATGAAAAATGTCAAGGCAAAAAAAGCCTAAATTTTTCACAAAATATAATCCCCAAAACAATTTTCGTTTGGGTCAATGGAAACGTTTTATTTTTATGTTGACCCTTTAAAAATTATATCTGAACTATATTATATAAAATAAATATAATTTTGAAAAGAAACTTCTTGTTACAGGATTAATAATCAGAACTTTCCATTACAAAAAATATGAGACAGGATGTTACAACATTTCTAAACAGTATTTCCATTATTTTTCAAAATGAAATATGGACATTTATATGATTTCATGAAAAGTATTGGTTTAGTTAAAACGGCATTATCTGATGGGAAACTAGTAACAAAAATATTTTGACCAGCTCTAGCTGAGACTTACTTCTGTTTAGACTGAAGGAGTACCTTTCGTGCTTACTCTCACTAGAGTTTAGCCCGTACTCACAGTTGTGCTGTAAAACCCTTGCTTTGATGCGTTTGGGGATCACTGGCCATAGTTTATGGCACATATGTATTGTACTTTTCCTATCCAGTTGGGTAGATGACTTTCCATACTTCAGATTTCACATTAACAGTGCATATATTGAGGCTGTGTCTGAAGACATATGTTTAATGTAGAACCAATGCTTCAATAAATCTGTCAAAGTCAACACTTGACATACTGAAGCCTCAAAAAAATAAAGCTACCTTAGTCTAAATGATATTCAAACAAACTAAATGATCCATTCAGAGCAGGAATCCAAACCCTATTTGTTCATGATGTCAAATTACTGGCAAGGAGCACCTTGGCTTGGCGTGCCCTAAATTCTCTACTTAAATTGGATCTGATACCTTGTGCATAAAAACTCTGCCAATTTTTAAGGAATACACCATCAGAATAAGAATAATGATGTATTACTTTAAAAGTGTCACCAGCCATGTAAGAAAAGCAAAAGCAGAATCATAATTCTTTCAGAACAATAACATCAGAGAGATTGACAAGGTTTTGTACATTATATTTAGATCTACTGAGTCATGTCTGTACCCATTTCCAGACATTTATCACATGCCTTTAAAAGCCTGCAGGTCATATCCTTGTCACAATTAGGCTCACATACAGTTAATTCCATACCTGGAACTTCTTCCCTGACTCTGAAACTCATGAAATACCAACTTCCTCTAAGGGTGGACGACAACTACCCACCCTATCCTATATGTCCTCCCACCTCCACATACACCTGTATTACCTACACACACTTAACAGAGACAAGTGGTATTCACTGAATCATAGAAGATTAAGGATGGAAGGAACCTCAGGAGGTCATCTAGTCCAATCCTCTGCCCAAAGTATGACCAACCCCAACAAAATCATCCCAGGTAGGGCTTTATCAAACGAGGCCTTAGAAACCTTAAGGAGGGGGAATTCATGCATCATAAACATATATTGGAGAATTGAGAAGGGTTATGATCAAATATGAACATTTCAAAAGATATTAGATTCAATTTTTCAAAGCGAGGCATGCACAAATATTTAGTGCATACATTTTATGTGCCAATACCTGATATTCACATGCAAACTGAAAGGGGTAACATAAAAATTGGCCATCTAGACATCTAGCAAGCCTTCTACATATGCAAAAACATCTGCACTTGCATATCTGCCATTTGTGCTCAGAAACTGGGCACAGGCAAATCTTTACATGTGCCTGACTCTGAATAGTTGACCCATTATTTATATATAAAATCAAACGAATTGGGCAAAGCTATTGTCAAACTTGTAAAATGCTGAGAAGATACTGCCTGGAATGTGCATGTCCATGAGTTCTTTGTGATTATGGATGTACAAGGGTTAGATGATCCACAGAGATGTGGCCTCAGTGTATCTTAAAGGCTCGAAAACCGAAAGGCAACTATGAAGTATACAAAGTGTATTATTGTTAAACCAATCTCATGATTTATTGGAGCTGGACTCATAGATTTGTGCACATTTCAGGATTCAAAATTGAAGGCGTCATTGTAATGTCAAAGGCTATAAAAAAGAAAAACTGCTTCCAGGTTGTATGCTTACCAAAATGATGGCGGATCTAAAATACAGAGAAAATAACAGACTCACTTTCCAAAGGGGCCACTGATACTGGATCCCTCAGTTTTGGCATAACCAAATGTAAACCTTGGGCCTGATTTTCTTAAGTGCAGCTCTTGCTGAAGCCAATGGGCTTACATGGGACTTATGTGATGCATAGATTTTGTGCTGGCACACTGTCAGGGATGAATTTCACCCTGGGAAACATACAAAAGGAGGAGAAAACTGCTAGCCTTACTCAGACGGCGGCCTTGAGAGACTTACTATAAAATACATAACAGAGAAGATTTATCTGAAAACATATGGAAACAATTTATGGATTATATTGAGGGTTCTGACATTAAAGAATGAAAATAAGCGCTACTACTATATTTGTAAGGGCTCTATAATGATGGTTTCCTCTTTAAATGGGCATTCTATCTCTGTTCTATGTTTTGTTTGTCTCTCTCTCGTTACATTTTAATGAGTTCATTTTGATTTTGTATATGGTAGAGGTTAGGGTTTGCTTAATCACTGGGTTGTGTGACTATGTTTGAAGGAATATTTCTTTCATATGTTTATCTATAAGCCAGTTCCTCCCTCCCTTCCCCCCCATACACTAACTCATGTAGAATAGAATTTTACTTCATGATCAGTCCCATTGAAGTCCCTGGGGCTGCTGTGCAGTTAGGCACTACCCAATGCAAGCATGGCTTACAAAGTCTGACCTTGTATTTGTAAAAATATGTAATGAGATCTTTATAAATATGAGATCTTGAAGCGAGTTTTCAACAGCACTTAGTGCTAGATTCACAAAAGGACTTTGGTGCCTAACTGCTACTTTAAGTGTCTAAATCCAAGAATCCTGTCCTGCTGGGATTCATCAAACTCCTGGTCAGCTGACACTGAATTCTGTAAGCACTTAGATCTCTCAGCATCTACATTTTTGCAGTACAAATTTCCCTGGGCACCTTTGTTTCTGCATTGCTCTACCTAACTCTACTGCAGGTCCCAATATGGCAGGTGTGATCAGATCTCATCTACTGGATCAGGCTCTCATAAGAGATCTTACCCAACGTGCAGGAGAAAGAAATTGATAACTTTTGGCCTAGTGGTTAGGGTGTTCACCTTGCATAGAGGAAATCTCTGGTTCAATCCCTCCCCCCCCACCCCCACCCCTTCATCTGTGAGGGTGAAGGGATTTGAACAGGAATCTGACACCTTTCAGTTGAATATCCTAAAGACTGAGCTAAGGAAAAACAATGTAAGTGCCTTGTTCCAAGAAAGGATTCACAGCTGAGAACCCAAGTAGAGAAAATCTATCTCTGGCTATGTCTACACATACAAAGTTAAGTCAACTTTGTTAAGTCAACTTAACAGCAGAGATAGCCATTATATTGGCTTTAAGTCGAGTTAATAAAGTTGACTTAGCGTTAATCCCCGTCTACACTGGCCTTAAGTCGACTTAAGGAGTCTTAAGTCGACCTAAAGGAGGTGTTATTAAGTCGACTTAAATATTTAAGTCAACATAAGAAAAGCCCAGTGTGGACGCGGCTTTGTTTAGGTCGACTTAAGCGACTTTGTACATAGCCCTTAATTTGGCATCTTAGGTGAGGAACTGGCTAGTATGCTTGGTTTTGTGAACCCCATTCTGATGTGCCTGTCCCTTCCCGTTCATTTTATAGGGAATGTAGGCACCTAATCAGACTTCGTAAATTCCAGAGATCTTAAAAGTTTTTTGATGAATCTAACCCTCAGTGCTGACCTAAATTCCCATTTTTCTTCAGTGGGAATGGACAATAATACCTTCATCCTACTGTTGTAAGCATTTTATTGCACTGTTGGTCACTTTTTCACCCTGCAGCATAATAATTTTCCATTAATATTAAAAAAAACAAAAACAATTATGTATAGTGGTTCCAGTTCCCCCAAGGTATTTAAGCACATCCTAACTTTTAAGCTGATGAGTGGTCCCACTGATTTATATTAGTGTGACCTCATGGAATCCATGGAACATGAACACAGGATTTGATGCTATTAACCAGCAGACTTGAAACTTGATAGTTTGATCAGTTATGCCCAAACTAATCTCCCAGTTTCAATGGGCATGGTGAGCTACCACACTCAAAAGCACAATCTGCTACCAGAACAATAGAAGTCTCAATTGTAAAATCGAAGACTGGTTTGCCTATCACTAGAAATAACAAAGGAAGTGTGAATTCACAGGGTCAAAGGTTTAAAAGCCATTAGCACATGGTACACGGAAAAACATACCTATGAAGGCCTCTTTTTTGAAGTGGGGAGGCACCTTCTAGGAAGGCTACGGGTGCTATAGACCGCCCCCCCCCGTAGTAGAGAGAAGGGTGGTGGTCACTTTCTAAAATGAAGGCATTGGAGATTCAACCATCCTCTTAGCTGTTCTAACACTTGGGTACATTTTCTGACAAGTTTTCAAAAGCGAAGTCACAATTTGCATTCTTAATGCTGAAACATAAAATGCTGTTACCGAGAGACACCCCTGAGTGTTATTACTTATCATTATAAACAATCATGAAAGATTACAGCTGATCTGCTCAACCAGATGCATTCTGGAAAACCAAAGGAGAGGGTTAAATGAAAACTAACATATGTAAAAGATTCATAATGCTATATTTCAAATAAGAAACATATTTAGAGGGGGAAAGCCAAGGAGCACAGTGGTTAAAGAAAAACTGAAAGAAAAAACACATAATTGCTTTTAGTCTGTCATTTCCCCCCACAGAGTAGTAAATAAGTGCTTTGATACATAAAAGCAGTTATCAAACAGTAACAAATTAGTTCTTCACCATCTGTGATCCACGCAAGAGGGGGTGACAGTTTTAGGCAAGATTTTAAAATATGAAATCAACTATTTGTGAACTCATTTCAGAGTCTCTCTGTCTACTTTGCCTCTTAAAATGTGGCCACAAGAAAGAGATGAGGTTTTCAAAACTAACAAAAAACAGCAGTTGTGGTTCCGCTGTTTAAATGAAGCTAATTGCTGGCTGACATTCGTAAACAAGATGTTTCCTTTCCTACCACAGCCTGCCATAGTTCAACCTCAGAGAATCCTATTACCTGAGCTCCTTTATATTACAAATGGCAAAACGGGATCTCAGCCTGGATCCTCTCCCTTAGAAATATTGCAACGTAAATTGAATTCTTCGAAGGCTCTCTGGTTTCTCTTGAGACTTTCTAGGCAAACAGACTGAGATGGTGGTTCCAAAATATAGTCAAAAAATGAGAAGCATCGGGTTCTCATGATGGGCTTTAATGACTATATGTAACTCCATGTCAAGTCACAAGCAACCCTACATTAACACAGGAGGAGAGAACAGATTAAAACAGCGCTTTCCTTCCTGCATCATAGCACTTTTCATTTGTCTCATTCCTCTATGCAACGCAGATGGCTTTTAGGGATTACACGCTATTAAATCTCATATAAGTATTGATGACGTGTCTCTGAGACTCATATACTTTAAGGGCTGGTTTTGAATTGATCTTGCCACAGCCTAGTGGAAAATTTTAAAATTCTAAAAAGATGCTTAGAAACTGCTGGATGTGGTTTTTTTTATAACTGATACTTTTCTTTCACTTTGATATAATATCAAAAAGAAAAAAAGTCCATTAAAGTCCTGCAGCTTGCCTTATTTCATGGGATAAACCCAAATCTTTGGTATGTGTGACTTCTACTTTCAGTGAAATACAATGGACTTTTCAACACCTCCAAAAAGTACTTAATCCAAGAAATATAAAAGTTAAATAATAAAAGTAAATTATCAGTTATTTTCAAATTCCACATCACTAGATGTTAGAACTGTGGCCCAGAAAATGTTGTTTGGGGCTTTTTTTATTAGGTTAAGAGGCTCTTACTGCCAGCAATATATTTCACGGACTTGATCAAATTGATTATAGGAAAATAAGATACACTTGTGGTAAATCAAAATAATAAATTATACAGAGACAGAAATTCAACTATATGCAGGTAGGGGCTTAAACAATAAAGCTATGTCTACACTTACAAAAGCTAATTTTAGTTAGTTCGAATTAACTTACTTCGAACTAGCATGGCCCCTCTAAAATGCTAGTTCGAACTAGCCATGTCCATGCAGGGCACTTGCTTAGTTCAGATTAGTCAGTTACAGGAAGGTCAATCTGCCGATTAGTTCGAACTAAGCAGTTAGTTCAAACTAATATGGCCATATTGACTTAATTCGAATTAATGAATCGAATTAACTGTTAATTCAAACTAAGCAATCGAATTTATTAGTTCGCATTAAGGAAGCCATTAATTCGAACTAATGAAAGCCTAGTGTGGCCAAGGCTTAAGTTAGTTCGAATTAAGCTTCCTTAATTAGAACTAACTTGCAAGTGTAGGCATAGCCTAAAAGAAACAATGTAGTGAATGTAGAGTTTACTAGGTATTTAAGGATCAGAGTTATTAGGAAAGGAAGTGCAGCACTTTTTTAGTTAACTGCACAATAACTCAGCTCAGACTGACTCTGCTCAGGCTTCTGAAAAAAATTCTAGTTCACACTGAAGATGCTTAGAGACTTAACACATTAGTATAGTCACTAATCTGTCATCCTCTCCTTTCCATGCCAGTAATCTGATAACTATCTTTATATGACCCCATTAGCTACCATGCCAGAATTAACCCAAGGGGATACATATCTCGAGGATAACACTTCACAGATCAATTATTATTTCAGTCCCATGCACATATGACAGGTTTGCTCAGGCACTGATAAAAACAAGATTGACTCACTCATTCAACAGGATTATGATGTGATTTTAGCCAGATACAATTTAAGCTTTGGCAACTTCAGTGGTGCTGGTATTTGTAATGATGCTGCTGGGAACAGTATAGATTGTTTTGTTCTCTGTTCTTTGAAAAATCAAGTTTCCACCATATCCTTCTGTATCTATGGGTAACTGGGATATCCCTAAGGGGTAGTCCTGTTAGTCTATTGTAGAAAGACAACAGAGTCCTGTGGCACTTTTAAAGACTAACAGATTTATTTATCGCATGAGCTTTCATGGGAGAAAATCCCACTTTGTCAGACGCTTTGAAGATGGGAAAGTTAAAGAATGGGAGGAAATTAAATGCAGGGGAGTGTATGACATAGGATCAGGTCAGGCTGTAACAGCAAATCAAAATAGGTGTTAGGATTCAAACACTGAGGAACAGCACATAGAGGAGGGGGAGGTCAAATCACTTGTTGTAATGAGAGAAAAATCCATAGTCCCTGTTTAACCCCAAGACAACTGAGTCAAATTTGCATATAAATTCGAGTTCTGCAGTTTCTCTTTGAAGCTGTGATTTGTTATTCATCTCTTTCAACACAGCTATTAACAAGTCGTCAAGGGAGTGAGCAGGGAGATTGAAGTGTTCCCCTATTGGTTTTGTAGTGTTGCAATTTCTGATGTCAGATTTGTGTCCATTTATTCTTTGGCGCAGAGACTGTCCTGTTTGTCCAATATATACAGCAGAGGGGCATTTCCGGCACATGATGGCATAAATCACATTGGTGGATGAGCAGGTGAATGAACCCTTGATGGAGTAGGTGGCTTGATTAGGCCCTGTGATGATGTCATCAGTGTAGCTATGAGGGCAAAGTTGGCAGCGTGGTCTGTTGCAGGGATATGTTCCTGCTTTAGTTTTTCTGTTGTATGATCTGTAATTGCTGGTAAGTATCCTTTTAAGGCTGGGGGGCTGTCTGAAAGCAAGGAGAGGTCTGTCTCCCAAGGCTTGAGAGAATGAGGGATCATCTTGTAAAATAGGCTGTAGATCTTTGATGATGTGTTGAAGAGGTCTGGCTTGGGGGTTGTAGGTGGTGACCAGTGGCGTTCTATTGTTGTTTTTCATGGGCTTCTCCTGCAGTAGTTGACTTCTGGGTACCCGTCTGGCTCTGTCAATTTGTTTCCTCACTTCTGTGGGTGGGTACTGTAGTTTTAAGAATGCCTGGTAGAGATCCTGAAGGTGTCTGTCTCTGTCTAAAGGGTCAGAGCAAATGCGGTTATATCTTAGGGCTTGACTGTACACAATGGATCATGTGGTGTGTCGAGGATGAAAGCTCAAGGGATGTAGGTAACTATACCGATCAGTAGGTTTGCGGTATAGGGAGGTCTTTATGTGCCCATCGCTAATTTGCACTGTAGTGTCCAGAAATAAATCTCAGTAATTTCTCTGGTACCTCTCACTGTCCATTTCCCCAAAACAGGATTATGGCTCTTCTGTGGCAGTAATGACTCCTGCTAGTTTCCAATTGTCTGATCTCAGGGGGCTTGGACACCAATTTGGACACCAGTTTCATATATGTGTCATAATTTTTTAAATTATTTTGTTATTGCCTTTCAGCTGTATTTGTAAGTTGGGTATTTTGTCGTTATTGAGCCTTCTGGAAAGAACAATCAAATAGGCCAAGGTAGGGGTAACCAATCCTGTTAGTATAATTTTTATACATCCAGCAAAGATAGATATGCCTCTTTATTTCTATATTTTGTTTTATTTAATTGATTTTTTTTACTATCTGAATAAACAACTCACTATCTCAATAACAATTTTCCACCAATTCAGCAAAGTGCTTAAACATTCACCTAATTTAAGCATTTGAGTAGTTTCACTCACTCCAAGTATCTTGTTGAATCGGGGTGTGAATCTGTGGGTGTATTGGCAAAGTGGTATTGTTTCAAATGGGTGGACCTTAGTCCATTCCTAACATTCTGCACTTGAGAATTGTGACGCATAAGTATTCCAGCAATCAGAATCCCTGGTATTCTATGCCTTCCATACTGTGATTTGATTAGAACTGGTCAGGTATTTTTATTAAAAAAATAAACAAGGAGTCTGGTGGCACTTTTAAAGACTAACAAATTCATTTATCGCATGAGCTTTCGTGGGAGAAAATCCCATACCTGTTCAAGCTTTTGACAAAGTGGGATTTTCTCCCACGAAAGCTCATGTGATAAATAAATTTGTTAGTCTTTAAAAGTGCTACTAGACTCCTTGTTTGTTTTGCTGAACTAGAACACTTGGATCTAGGAAAGAAAATAAAATGTTTCAGTCACTACTAAGTAGCAGCTGCAATTAATGATGTTTTTAAAATAAAATAAAAATATAATAGTTGAAATATTATGTTAGATCATATTACAGCACTGCAGAATTCAGAATTCAAATACAGTTTCCTGAACTGGTTTTTTTTTTCCAGAAATTCAGGTTCATGAAAAATTTCAAAAATATTTACTTTTATTCTAATTTGGACAACAAATAAATTTTGAAATACAGACATTTCCCACAAACCAGAAAATCCAAATTTCAACCAGATATAGATGTTATATAAGTAATTGCATGATGCATCTGACAAAGTAGATTGGAGCCCACGAAAGCTTATGCCCAAAGAAATTTGTTAGCCTTTAAGGTGCTACAGGACTCTCGTTTTTGCTGTATACAGACTAACACGGCTACCTGTCTGGAACCTCTCTATTCTGACGAGTCACAGATCTACCTCTCTCCAGACATATCTCCTCTGTCAAAAATAAAATCTCAGACTGTCTCTTGGACATGTCCTTGCAGATGTCTAGCCATCAACTCCAGCTCAATGTGGCTAAAACAGAACTCTTAATATTCCTCCCTGCTGTCTCCTTTCTTGATCACTTTGTACAGCACCATTCTGCCTGTCACTCAAGCCCATAATCTGGGTCTCACCTTTGACTTAGACATCTCTCTAAGTCCTTACATCCAGGCAGGGCCAGGTAGAGCATTTTGCCAGACAAGGCAGAAAAGTTTACATTCAACCCATGCCTCCAAGGGAGGCTGAGCAAAAAAAAAACCAGAAAACAAAAAACAAAAAATGGACAGCCAATCAGTGGAGTTGGTATTTTGGTTTTACAAATGGAATGAATAACACAGTGGTATAGAGCCTCCCAGAACTTGGCTTTCACCATCTCACTTCTAGATTAATGAAAAAACCTTTACTCTGGCCTTGCCAAATGCAATCATGACCCATTCTCATCCATTCATAATGTAGTTGCAAAGATAATTTTCCAAGCCTGTTGCTTTGACCATGGCACCTTCTCTTTGAATCCTCCACTGACCCCCCACTTCTCTATTGCATTAAACAAATTATTTGTCTTCACTTTCAAGGTCCTGTAATTCCTTTCTCCACCCCCACTTATCATCTCTCATTCACTATCAAAAGGTCAACAGCTGGCCTATGATGTCAGCCTCCATCATATACATTTTAAATGTTTCAACTAGCACCTTTGTGCTTGCTCCCATGTTGCCCCTCACGCTTGCCGCAGCTTTCCAAAACGTAGCCCATTGGTTCTCAACACCAACTTAAGGCCCGACTTGCCATAAGACCAATGTACACAGAGACCATGGATCAGCTCTTCAGTTGTTGTAAATCAACATTGATGTCAATGAAGTTATGGTGATTTATGCTAGCTGAGGAGCTGTTCCCATAGGTAGACAACCTGATCAACTATGAAGGGTTAGGCTCCTATGCTTGTGAGTTTGAGTTTAAGTCAGAAGAGACCCAATAGCTTAGATGCTTATCTGAAGCACTTAAATCTGCAAATTTCAGCTGGAAATATCATGAAAACCTAAATACTTCCTGTGTCTAAATCAAGCCAGAAATATCATGTGCACTGTCTTTGTTGTGGTATTTTGGCACTTACATTTCTGGTCTCTGACGGAAACCAGAAGTGCAGAAGCATGCAGAAATGAAAAGAATGGAAAAAGGTTAACTAAACATTTCAGAACCTTCAAAAAGAGTTAGTGCAGTTCAATAAATTAGTAAAGATTACAGAGCATCAATATTCTTATTTTTTCCAAAACACTGATCCATTTTACTTATTTGGTTCTTCCTGTAGTAGTTCAGGGACTGGGGTAGATATGTCAAGGTGTTAGTAATCAGATACATAATTTTTCATATCTAAATAAGCGATTCAGATTTAAGGAGTTTTCATCTGATAACTATTATACGGACAGTGAGTTGGGTGGTGGGTCCTCTGCAGTTTATTTTCAAGCAGAGAAATATCTACTACAATATATTAGTCATAGTCATAAATAATACTGGCATCAATATGATAAGAAAGGATAAGGACTGAATGGGGATGGAGAGAGCAACCCTCTCTCACTTCTAGAAATGTTCCTGACTAAGCACAACTGAACTTGGATAATGGTAGAGGGCTCTCATAGACCCTTAACCCCTACAACCTGTTCTGTATTGGACACATTTAGTGGATAAACAATTTCCATTTCCAATACTATGAAAATAGCACCTATCATAAGCCCAATAAAAATACTTACCAGTATCAGTACTTACTGAAGAGAACAGCAAGTTCAAGATTCACTGAAGGGGTACTATCTGCTTTAAAATTACTGCTTTAAAATTAAATAATATGCCTGTCATTATATACACTGCATTACAGCTCTACCCAGCAAAAGGTACTTTTCAAAATACAACATGCTCCCTCCCCCACATAAACACACGCCTCATCACACACACACTCACAAAGAAGCCTGAGATATTAGAATAGCTTAAATCAGACAAAGAAGAAAGAAAACAAAAGATTGACTGTTCAAAGTCCTTTAGGTGTTGCAGGAAGAATTTACCACATAATAAAGGGAACCCATCTAATTAGATTACACATTAGCCAGCATAGTGAGTTCAAAGGGTATGTGTTCTTTAATGCTTTTGTTGTTGTTAGACAACAGAGTCCTGTGGCACTTTTAAAGACTAACAGATTTATTAATCGCATGAGCTTTCGTGGGAGAAAATCCCACTTCGTCACACGCTTTGAAGATTTGAAGATTTGTTGTTGTTGCTAAGTTTTATGGTACTCTTTCACACTGCAATGCCATCATTTGCCACAATTTTTCATTCACAGAAAGACATATTTCTGAAGGGAGGAATATTTAATTTTAAAAAAATTAAAAAGTTCCTATTAAATTTTCGTCTTAGGCCAGTCACTCTGCGCTTATAAAGCATAGTTCAAATCTGCTCAGTTACACTGCAAAATACAAAGAATTATTAATCAAACTCTAAAAAGCAATAGTTCCCAACCTTTTGGGCTTGAGGGCCACAGATACGTTTTTGGCAGCCCTGAAGGGCTACCAGCCTCTTCCAGCAACCACCGACCCCCTGAAAAGCAGTTTGCCTCCTTGCTTGTTGATCTCCCATTTCCATGGCTGCAGTAGGGAAACCACATATGTTCTATAGCCCTGTACACTCTATCTGGGTCCCTAAGCAGTGGCTCCCTTCTGCAGCCAAGGGGACGGAAATTCAGTGCTCTACTCCCTCTGGCTCCAGCAAGGACCCCAGCAGCTATGGATGACAAAGCACATTGTCCAGCTCCCTGCAACAGCCAGGGGAAGGGAAGCATTGCTCTCCCATCTCCTTGACTGCAGCAAGGAGCCTGCACTGGTCTTTTACCCCCACGGAAACATGCTACACCTGGGTCCTTACGCAGTGGCTCCGTTCTGAAGCCAGCACGAGGGGAGCTGCGGGACACTTCGAAAGGCCCCAAGAGCCATTTTTGGCCCCTGGGCAACAGGTTGGGAACCTCTGCTCTAAAGAATGATCTAATTCTTACTTAGCTGTTGCACTATATGGCACCATACAAGTCCAATAATTAATAAATATGGTAATTCTAATAAACTTTTCCCAGATGTAAGAGCAAAACATCAACAATATATATTACACTTTCAGTTAGTGAATCAAAATCTTAGGTTCCTTGATTTTTGTTCTATGTTTTCTCAAGCAGAAGTCCCATTGGATCAAATCCTATACTCCTTACTATATTCTTAACTCATTTCTTCCTCTTTGATGTAAATGTCAAATTCTCACAAATCCTCAAATACATTGATTGCTTGACATTGGTCTGAACAATTTTGAAAATTATTAGTCTAATTTGGGGGGTGAAGCAGAGGGGTTCCTCAGCTGCTTTGCACATTGGTGCTTTGGAGCTGCTGAGGATGGGAAGCACATGCAAATTAAGTTTGTTTCCACTCCACAAGTTCTGACCCTTTTTTTCCAGCCCATGCATGATGCATAGAAGCTCATGTATTATTCTCAATCCCCATTGCTGTGCAGTGATCCCTCTTGAGTGACCAGTGGCAGGAGAAGCAAAGGGCATTGAGAATAATGGGAGGACTCCATGTGCCCCTTCAAGATTAGCAGCAAGGGATGGGGAAAAAGGTTTCTGTCATGTATCTGTGGCTCTGATTGGGTTGGTGAACTCTTTGTAAGAAACTGGTCTGTTTCTGAACTGTCTGTCAGCAATTCAGGCCCCCATCAATATCTCTCAAGCTGTTTCTCAGTTGAGAAAATCCTAGCCATGTTCAGGACTATTAGTAAAGTACTGCACCAGTGACTGCCATGTAGTGGTCCTATTGAGAACCGGGAAGTGGGCGGGCGTACGCCCGCCCACTGCTAAAACTCCTCCCCCAGCCTAAGGGGACGGAGCACTGGACCCGGCTTCAAGTGAGTACGGGGGACAACAAATGACTAACAGGAACGGGAGTCAGGGTCAAAGGGTCAAAATAAGGGATTCGGAAGGGGACACCGAGCAGAGAACCCCGGACAGCGCCCACTGCTCCCGGAAAGTGTCAAGGGAGCCAGTGGACGCTGCCCAGAGGAACTCTGCCCGGATACGTGAACGGACAAGGGACCGGAAGTAGGCCCCACAGTCGCAAGAACCTCCCTCAGCCAACCTCCTCTCTCTGGTTTTATAAATGGCCACTTTGGCATAGGCCAAGAGGAGGTTGGCGAGGAGGTCCCGCAACTTTGTGGGGCCACGGATGGGGAGTGCATAAAGGAAAAGGTGTGGGGAAAAGTGCAGCCAGAACCTCAATAAGAGGTTCTGGAGGAGCCGGAAAAGGGGCTGCAACCTGGCGCATTCAAGGTAGGCGTGCGCCAGGGTCTCCCTCACACCGCAAAAGGGGCAGGTGTCGGGACGGGGTGTGAACCGCGCCAAGTACACGCCCGTGCTCACGGCTCCATGGAGGAGCCGCCAACTTATGTCCCCGGCGGGCCGTGCCATGTAGTGGTGGTGGGCAGAATCACTGGCTCTGATGGTGGAGAGGAGGCTGAGCAATCACTGAGTAGCTCTATGGATACTAGAGTCTTGTGGCACTTTTAAAGACTAACAGATTTATTAATCGCATGATTATAATGATAAATCTGTTAGTCTTTAAAAGTGCCACAAGACTCTGTTGTCTTTCTACAATAGACTAACACGGCTACCCCTTTGGAAATTGACTCTATGGATACTGTTGAACAAGCTTTCCAAATCCAGGTTCACTTAGCTCTCTATGGATGTATAAACTAGCTAAATCATGGAAATCTTCATGGGCTTTTTGCCAATTTACAGCCAAGGTCAGGATTTGACCTACTGGGGGGCTGCTTTACTAAGGATTAAGTACCAATTAAGAAGGAACTTCAGGGTTTGGCCAATTGCACATATAAACCAGGTTTATTTAATTATATTCGGTTTAATTATCATTGCTCTTAGGACTTTATGTATCTTTTTTGTTAAAAAATAATAGGAATATTTATGAAAGAAATAAATTCATTGCTCTGCAACTGGATTGCAATCCAGTTTCTTGTCATCAAATGTGTTAATTACATATACAAAATGGAGTAAAATAGATATGCTGATTCTCACTTAATATGCAGGAACAGTTTCCAAACTGAGAAGTCTCTCTCCAGTTTATTCTCTTCCCCTATATCTTGTGTATGTAATGTTTAATATCCCACTTTCCAAAATGGCATAGTGGCCACAATGAAAGATTTCGAGTTTAAAATTCCAGTAAGAATGCAGGTGTCAACTGTGCCATAACATAAATACAATCTTAATGATTTGTGTTTTACATTTATTGCAAAGATCAAATATTTTAAATTGTTTTAATTTTGTGGAAGATAAATAAATCGGTGTATTATGAAAATTAGGGATGTTTTGTATTTAGTTGCAAAGGAAAGTCAAAACTGAACTAAATAATTGTGACCAAATATTTTCTGATACTTTGTTTTCATGATGGTTCACCATGCCACATATTTGCTACCTTATTTCCTTCAGAATCTTGAGTGAGAATATTAAAAGGATTTATAAATTGATTATTTATGGTGTACAATGATATCTATAACATTTCAAACAAGAACTTGGATAGCACACACTAGCCTTAAAACAGAAAACTTCAACCTGTTCTATCAGAAACATTGACATGAGTAATGCAAGGCCACCATATTTCATAAGCTCCAACCAACTTTATCAGAGAGTATAAAAATGGTACAAGCTCATACTGGACTACAATTACAGGAGCAGACCTCTCTTGTTGACTTTAAAATGAGCTGCACCAAAAAACTGAGGGCCAAACTGACCCTAAACTTCCAATCCCTCTACCTATTGGAGATGCAAAATTCTCGTTATCTTCAGCTGGACAAGGTTCAGGACATATGTTACTTAAGGAACTAATGTAGTTTGAAGAATTTTGAATTATTTACATGTTGACATTTACATGGCAGAACATCTCCCATTTAGTTCACACTAAACTAATATTTTTCCTTGCTGAATTATTTCTTGCATGATAGATTATTTAATTAGAGGGATTCTCAGTGGTTCATAGATTCCAAGATCAGAACAATTACCTATTCTGATCGCCTGTATAACATGGACAACAGAAGTTACATCAAAATCAGTCCTTTTGAACAAGAGTATATCTTTTAAAAGAAACATCCAATCTTGATTTTATATTTGCCAATGATCAAAAATCCACCATGACCTTTGATAAACTGTTCCAATTGTTAACTAGATTCACTGGTAAAGAAAGTCATGCCATATTTCCAAACTCAGTTAGTTTAGTATCAACTTCCATCTATTGGATCTTGTTATTTCTTTGTCAGGTAGACTGAACAACCCATTATCAAATTTTTATTCCCCATGTAATTTGTTCATATCAACTGTGCTTAATAGTTTATTTAATTTTTTTTAAAAATTAGAGATATTCCTTAACTGTCAAAGATTCTCTAAAGGAAATGAGATAGAGACAGAGATCAGACCCATATTTAGTACATTGAGAATAAAGGAAAATTTCATTTTAAATTTATATTTAATTTAGCTAGAAAAGCAACCACCATATAAATTTGGAAGAAATTGGTGCACATGAATAAGGAAAGGTAAAAGGGATGGCTTTGAACTTGGAGATTTTTGATACTTACTGTTATATGAGATATAAACTAAAAAAGCACATTAGCATGAGTCAATTGACAATTGACAATTCTGAATCTACAATACACCTGCTGTAGTTCATTTTTACATCTCTTAATAGTTAATCATGTTTTACTAGTGGTACTAACTAGTTGCATAGGTAGTGCACAAAAAAACAGAGATAAGAAAATACCTGTAGCATTACTTCCAAATGCAAGCCTCTCATATTTGGTGGAAAAATTCTGTAGGCTGAATCATATTACTTCTGCCATTTATATATCACATCACATATTAGGTAAAAACTACTGCATATTAGTTTAAAAAAAAAAATTCTAACATGTCTGCTTCCATTTTCTGAAGGGGCTAACTGGAATGCTCATTCATGGAAATACTGAGATGACTATACAGTAACAGTCATGTTATGTCTAAGTGAAACATTTTTGCAAAACAGTCTGTCTTTTCACAATAGGAGGGATGTTGCCATTTTTTATTCAGAAAAATATTACACTCAGGAGTTCTGATATATGATCTGAACTAAATTTTCTGTTCAGCTAGCTTTTTCTAATCCAGCTAGCTTTTTCTGTTGATGACTGCAAATCACAATATTCTTGAAAGGAAAGTTCACAACTGATATTTAAGGGCTTTGGTAAAGCTGACCATTTTTTATCATCCTCAAAAATAAAGTAGGTTTCCTTTTTAAAAAAATTAAATATTGCCATTAAAATAATGTTATAGGATTTTCAAAAGTGCTCAGCATTAGCTTAATTCTGCATCCAACTCAACTAATCATGGATCCAATCAATCTAATAAAGGAATCACTGAGACACAAGAATCCATTTACAATATTTTATTTAATGCTACCAGTTCTACAAACTCTTTCTGGGATCTGGGAGCCAAGTTAGGTTACTTCTGACTTATGCATTATCACTAAAAATAAATATTTTAGGAATCTTTAAAAAAAAATGTGGACAAATTGGAGAGAATCCAGGGACAACAAAAATTATAAAGGTTTGGAAAACCTGACCTATAAGGAAAGATTAAAAAACATTGGCACATTTAGTCTTAATGAAAGAAGACAGGAAAGATGAGGAGGTGAAGACAATTACAACCTTCAAATATGTTAAGGGCTTTTATAAACAGGATTATAATCAATCGTTTTCCATGTCCACTGAAGATACAACTCCTCATGGGCTTCATCTGCAGCAAGGGAGATTTAGGTTGGACATAAGGGAAAATATCTTGAACAATAAAGGTAGTAAAGCTCTGGAATAAGCTTCCAAGGGAGCTTGTGGAATCTCTATCAATGAAAGTTTTTAAGAGCAGGTTGGAAAAAGCTGAGAAGGATGATCTAAACCAGTGGTTTTCAAACTTAGGGTCGGGACTGACTACTGGGTTGCAGACCCTCAGCACTGGGTTGTGGCACCCCCTGCTGCCATGAAAGCTCATGCGATAAATAAATCTGTTAGTCTTTAAAAGTGCCACAGGACTCTGTTGTCTTGCTGAAGGATGTAATTGCTGGGTCGGGGGCATAAATGATTTTTTTCAATTGGGTCCCGAGAAAAAAAGTTTGAAAACCACTGATCTAGACTTACTTGGTCCTACCTCAGTGCAGGAGGCAGGACTTGAATACTTGAGGTCCCTTCAAGCCCTACATTTCTTGGATTCTATAGGCCTAATTCTCTCCTCCTTTATATATATGCAGCTCCACTGTCTTCCATGAGATTTCACAATTGTGACTAATGAGGACAGAATTTGGACCTGCAATTGGAACTTAGTTTTCAACTGTAAGCCAGAATAGTATTCAGCACAATTTTCCCATTGCTATTTTAGTGATAAAGGACAAGCAGAAGTAAAAAGTAGTAAAACTATGGTTTTTTACTAAGCAAGCAGATGGGTTCTGAATGCATACAAAGTATAGATATGTTGAAAAAAGAAGGTGCAATTTTTACATATTCACTTTCAGGGAAGAATTGTTTTTAAATATTGATAGAAGTCTATTCCACATAGATGGGTCTGTTCTCTTGCTCTGTGAAGATAAGATAGGTAGAGACCCTGTAGGGGTGGATTACTGCATGGGCCAACAGGGCCTGTGCCCAGGGACCCACCACAATATGAGGGCCCTCCGCCCTGCTGACGCTGGGGATAGGGAGTAGGGTGGGCCAGCCCAGAGGCCCACCCCTGGGGGCCGGGCAGGGCAGGCTGGCCGTGGCCTAGCCGGTTGGCCCCCAGGGGTGGCGGGGCCAACTGGCACAAGCTGCACCATGCACACCAGTCGGCCTGCCCACCCCAGGGGGCTGACCAGCCAGGCTGCAGCCAGCCTCTGGTCCCAGCCCCCTCCCAGCATTGGCCCCCTCGCACAGGGCCAGGGCCAGGCCCTAGGTTGGTGGGGGGTTGGGGCCCCAGGTGGGGGAGGTAGGGCCCCAGGTGGGGGGGCTCACCAGTGGGGGAGGCCTAAGGGCCCTGCAGTCCTGATCCATCTCTAGAACCTGCACGTGTGCATTGAGGATGAAGCATAGAAGGGCCAAAACTTCAAAAATATAAACATTTACTAGTCCTTTTAAGAAAAGCATTGCACTAGCATGTAATCTTTTTGGTTACTTACAATGAGTTAAGTGCTCTCTCTCCCTTATTTTCTGAGATTGTTTCACTTTGCAATAAATCACAAAAAGAAAAACACCTGTGCAATAATAAGTGCTCTTGGCTATGTCTACACTGCAAAGAAAAACCCAAGGCATCAAATCTCAGAGCCTGAGTCAATTGACCCCTGGGGCTCAGGTTGAAGAGCTAAAATACCAGGGTAGCTGTTTGGATTTTGGCTGGAGCCCAAGTTTTGTAAACCAGCAAGATGGAAGGGTCTCAGAATCTAGGCTCCATCCTGAATGGGAACATCTACATTATTATTTTTAGCCCTGTAGTAAAACCCCTGCAAGCCCACGTCACTTGAACCAGGGCTCTGAGACTCAGTGCCATGGGATTTTCTTTGCAGTGTAGCCGTACTGCCTCACACTTACATAATGGGTCCCAAACTTCACACAAACAGAAACCATCTTACCACCAAAGTTCAGCTACCCAGAGCAGAACACATGGAACTCTTTTGACACACTAGGGGGGTAGGGGGGATGGGGCTAGCAGGGGATAGGAGTCGGGCGCTGCTGCTTCTTTTTCCCTGCTGGCCATGCTCCCCAGTGGGAAAGCGCGGCCAGCAGGGATCTGGAGCTGCGGCGCACAGTTCTTGTGGCCCCAGGCTGCACTGGGGGGAGGAGGGGCAGGGTCAGCAGGAGGAGCCTGAGCAGCACCATGTGCCAAGTGTGGCCTGCATGCCGGGGGTTGCTGACCCCTGATTTAAAGTTTCCTCCTTACCTGTTCCTTATGCACCTTGAATCAGGCAAGTATTCCAATTCAGAAAGGCACTTAAGCCTGTGCTTAATTTTCAAGTCTATGGTGTTTATGCACATGCTTAAGTGTTTTCCTGATTGAGGGACTCATTGTTTTCCCTTGGAGAGATGGGAACAGCATATACATTTTTAAGGAATTTAGAAAATACTTTCCCATATGCCAAGAGATTATTCTCTCACTTCTACATTTTATGCAGGCTCACATACATATCAGACAAAGATACTCCTCTAAATTGAATCCAATAGTCTTAAACAGCAGAGCTTTGATATACTGATAATGCTACAATTTATAGGTTTTAGGGATTTTTTACTCTCTCTCTCATTTGTGTATGCCAGAGGTCCCCTGTTTCCTGTCTCCAGCTGACAATAGTTGGGAGGAGGAGGGTCAATGAGAAGGAGAGGGCCCTGCTCCCTTGGTGGCTCTCCAGAATGAAGGGAATGGGGGAGCGAGGGGCTTGATCCGTCTGACAGCTGAAACAGATGATGCAGCACACCACCTATGTAAACAGCAATAGGCGCTAGGGCTGATGTAGCACAGAGATATGACCCTGCCCATAGAGCCGCTGAGTCTAGACTCCAGATGTGTTCTCACTGTTACCAGGCCAATTCAGATCCAACTGGTAAATATTTCTACCAGATGACAGTGGACTCAGTTACAGGAATGAGGACAAAGGACAAAAATAGGAAGAAAATGAGTACTGGGCACTATAGCTGCTTAGAAAACTATTCTACATAGTTTTAGAGATGTTAAGGGGCAATTATTTAAATAGATTGCATACATTCTTTTATTTTCTTACCATGTTTAGTTGAACGATTTCCAAGGCAAATTGAAGGCTATTTAAGTAAATTAGTCATTTAAAATGAACTGAAACAGAGGTCTGTAAAGGATAAAATGTAATTTATATTGTGATTTTTAGCATTTGGAGATAACTGAGAGGGAAAAAGGAGAAAGAGCAAAGAGTTACGTCAGGCAGACAAATGTCAATTTATTATGAGGTGAGAATGATAAGATTGATTTTTAGAAACAGCAGACCTAGAACAAGATAGCTCTAAAAACAAAATTTAAGGCAAGAGATCCCTATCTGCCAGCATTTTGTGTCTTCAGTTACGTAACTCCCTTTTATAATCCATGTAATGTTAAAAATGTCACAGAGGGTGTCAATTAAGCAACAGCCAAGCACCAATAGTGCCATCAAGTACACAGAAAGTTTAAAGAGGTTAACTTTTCCATCAGTCTCAATCAGAATCAAGTAACAGAAATTCACAAGAAACTGGGCTACAATATCTGTTTGCTTAATAAGTATTGTACTACTACCTACCAGTAGGTAACCCATAGTTTCTCATTTTAAAGAAATTCCAGTCTAAGATACCATATACTAAGGCCTTGTACACACTACAAAGTTATCACGCGGTAAGATTCCTTACCGTGCGATAACAATCAAAGTGTCCACACATGAAAGCTTCTTGTTGCGCGGCAACAGCCCTCTTGCCGCACAACATGTAAACCACCTAGATGAGGGTGGTAAGGCTTACCACGGAACAGTTGTTCCACGGTACAGCCTGTGTGGACGCTTGTTGCACTGTTGACAGCCTCCGGAAATGTCCCAGAGTGCCAAACTGGGCCACTCTGGGATATTGGAGCTGTCAAATATGTCAATTTCACTGCTCTAGCCGAGCAGTGAAATTGACATATTGAAGCTGCCAGGTTTGGCGGCTGGGGGATTGGCCCGCTGGACCGGTGAGGGCAGCCGGTTCGGGCCAACCCCCTAGCTCAGCCCCGGGGCTTTGCGTGGCGGCAGGAGCTGCGCGTTTAAGTGCCGCATCCCCGCTGCCACCCAAACCCCTGCAGCTGGAGCCCGGTGGGTGGTGGGGCTCCAAGGGCCACCAACAATGGAGCCCCTCCAACCACCAGGCTCCAGGGAGCTCAGGTGGTCAGCAGCTGGAGCTACGGCCATGGCGGGGCTCTCAAGCCCCCCGCCAGGCTCAGCTGTAGGGCTCGGCTGCGGGGACTCTTAAGCCCCCCGGCGGGGCTCAGCTGCCCGGCTGCTGGAGCTCCACCAGGGGAGCTGAAGCCCCTGCAGCCCGGGCTCAGCTGTGCAGCCGGGCTTGGCTGAGCCGGGGCTCAGCTGCTGCTCAGCTGGCCGGCAGCAGCTGAGCCCCAGCGCATCTGAGCCCCAACCGCAGGACTGGGGCTCAAGGAAGCACCACTGCCAGCCTTTTGGCTGGCAGGGCAGTGCATGGTGGGATAGGTACCCACCATGCACTGCTCCTTCTAGCAAAAATTGAAAGGAGCGTGTGAACGATAACAGAAAGGGGTTCTATAAGTATATCAGCAACAAGAAAAGGATCAGAGGTGGTGTAGGTCCCTTACTGAATGGGGCAGGCATCCTCGTGGAGGATGATGCGGAGAAGGCTGAAGTACTCAATGCTTTTTTTACTTCAGTCTTCACAGAGAGGGCCAGCTCCCAGGCTACTACACGGGGTAACACGGACTGGAGAGAAGCGTGGCCCTTGGTGCTGGAAAGTCAGGTTAGGGAACACTTAATGAAATTGGATGTGCACAAGTCTATGGGGCCGGATGAACTGCAGCCAAGGGTGCTGAGGGAGTTGGGGGTAGTGATTGCAGAGCCGCTGGCCATTATCTTTGAGAACTCGTGGCGAACGGGGGTGGTCCCGGAGGATTGGAAAAAGGCAAATATAGTACCTATCTTTAAGAAAGGGAAAAAGGAGGATCCGGGGAACTACAGACCGGTCAGCCTCACCTCAATCCCTGGGAAAATCATGGAGCAGGTCCTCAAGGAATCCATCCTGAAACACTTGGAGGAAAATAGAGTGATCAGGAACAGTCAACATGGATTCACCAAGGGCAAATCGTGCCTGACCAACCTGATTTCCTTCTATGATGAGATGACTGGATTTGTGGATGCGGGAAGAGCCGTTGACATGATATACCTTGACTTTAGCAAGGCTTTTGATACGGTTTCCCACAGCATTCTCATCGGAAAGTTAAGGAAGTATGGGTTGGACGAGTGGACCGTAAGGTGGATCGAAAACTGGTTAGATCAACGGGCTCAGCGGGTAGGAATCAATGGCTCGATGTCTGGTTGGCAACCGGTAACGAGTGGAGTGCCCCAGGGGTCGGTCCTGGGGCCGGTTCTATTCAACATCTTCATTAATGATCTTGATGATGGAATAGACTGCGTGCTTAGTAAGTTTGCGGATGACACCAAGTTGGGGGGAATGGTAGATACTCTGGAGGGCAGGGACAGGATCCAGAGAGACTTGGACAAATTGGAACAGTGGGCCGAAAGAAACCTCATGAGGTTCAACAAAGACAAGTGCAAAGTCCTGCACTTAGGACGGAAAAATCCCATGCACTGCTACAGGCTGGGGACCGATCAGCTAAGTAGCAGCGCTGTAGAAAAGGACCTGGGAGTTATGGTGGATGGGAAGATGAATATGAGCCAACAGTGTGCCCTTGTTGCCAAAAAGGCCAATGGCATATTAGGCTGCATCAGTAGGAGTATTGCCAGCAGATCGAGGGATGTGATAATTCCCCTCTATTCGACACTGGTCAGGCCGCATCTGGAATACTGTGTCCAGTTTTGGGCTCCCCACTACAGAAAGGATGTGGACAAATTAGAAAGAGTCCAGCGGAGGGCAACAAAAATGATTAGGGGGCTGGGGCACATGACCTATGAGGAGAGACTGAAGGAACTAGGCTTATTTAGTCTACAGAAGAGAAGACTGAGGGGAGATTTGATAGCAACCTTCAACTACTTGAAGGGTTGCTCCAAAGAGGAGGGAGCTAGGCTGTTCTCGAGGTTAACAGAGGACAGAACAAGGAGCAATGGTTTCAAATTACAGCTGGGGAGGTCAAGGTTGGATATTAGGAAAAACTTTCTCACTAGGAGGGTGGTGAAGCATTGGAATGGGCTATCTAGAGAGGTGGTAGAATCTTCATCTTTGGAGATTTTTAAGGCTCGGTTAGACAAAACCCTGGCTGGGATAATTTGGGGGGAGTGGTCCTGCTTTTTAGCAGGGGGTTGGACTAGATGACCTCGTGAGGTCCCTTCCAACCCTATTATTCTATGTTTCTATTCTATGATTCTATGATTCTAACGCTCCTTTTGCTAGGAGAGCTGTGTGGATGCCCTCAAGGTTATAATTATAATGCTTTCTTGTCCCGCAATAAAAGTTATTGCAGGACAAGTCTGTAGTGTGTACATGGCCTTAGGGACTGTGATCACAAGTGGGATATTTTATAATATATATGTGAAGGATGTGGGAGGGGCCTGTAAAATGTAATGACTATTTGTCCTTGTAGAGGTGCGGGGCCCTACCTCCTTGGCAGTCTGTGAGGAAGGCCATACCCTTTGCTGTCACACCTGTGTAGGCAGGCTCAAAACAGGTAATGAGCTCTCTTGTGCTTAGGCTCTTGGGCTGCTCAGGGCAACGACGCAGTGTATGGCCTCACATTGTTGGACAGGGCAGGGCAGCGAAGCATTGCAGCAATGAGCACTAAACCCATTCTAAAGGCTTGCAGGCAGGGGTAAGCACCAAACACAGGCCCCCGCACCAAGGGTGGTGTGTCAAGGGGTAGGGGAACTTGTCCCCATCCTACTCCACTAGATCCTATCCCAGGGCCCTAACAGTGGTGGGGCGTTCCAACACTGAGTTAGCAAGGCTCTGGCTGAAATGCAGCTCAGTGTTTAGGAAGTAGCAGAGCTATTCCTGGGCTACTTCCTACTCTGCCCTTGGGGTGTGCCTGCATCCAGGGGTTGTCTCCACCTCCCCAGGGTAAGTCGTCAGTGATAGTTCTAGTAATTCCTCAGTGGCTGGGTTGTCAGACAGTTTAGGTGTCTCAGGCGAGTTCTCAGTGCATACCATGCATCTACAGCGCCCGGTTGCCAATATATGAATATGCACCCCCACATCAGTGACAGTGCCCTGCGGGGTCAGGGGAGGATTCTGCAGGTCCCTTTCCTACTCTATCTCCCAATCCTGCGGGGGTGGGGATGGTGGCAGTGGCATGCTGACTGGGCCATGCACCTAGGCACCGGCCTGGGGGGGGCTACTGACCAAGCTCCCCCTCCCATTGATATCCAATTCAGCCATGCCAACATGGCCTACAGCTCCCTCATTGCACCCAGCATGGGGTGGAAGGATCAGGAGGCAAAGGGTCTGTTCACAAACTCTGATGGTCAGAGGTTTTGGCACTATACATCCTTCTCCACAAGTTGCTGTCTCCCAGCCCTGGCTGACTGGTCTGCCCAGGGGGCAGGGCAGGCCGACATGTGGCCGCTGTTCCCCAGGGCCTGGGAGCAGGCTGCCCCACCACCTGGAGCAGACCAGCCAGCCAGGGGTAGGCTGGAACACTGCACCAAGAGTGCAACAGAGGGGGGCAGCCTCTGACCCACCCCCCACCACTCCGCAACATTGAATGGGGGCCACCCCCTCCAGCACTGGGGGCCGCAGCTGACCCCTGCTGTTCTGGCCCATGCAGAAGGAGGGTGGGAGGCATCGGGCAGTGCCCCAAAAGTGGGGAGCTTGGGCGGGTGCCCCTCTAATCCAGCCCTTAAGGACTGGCTTGTGCCTCCCCTGCAGCCCCTCAGAGTGACATCCCCTCCCTAGGGCACCGGGGGGTGGGGCTAAGACTCCTTCTTACCCTGCATGGGGGTATTACAAGATGTGGGGTGGGGTGGGGTGAGGCTCCAGGGGGAGCCCAAATGTGGGCTTGGCCCCCTGGCATCAGCTACCCTTGCTTTGCCACTTCTCTAAATGTGCCTTGTTCAATGTGACCTTTCAAATGGTTAATCTCTAGCTAAATTATAAGTGAGTGTTCTCTTATGGACACCTGTTAAACTCCTGCTTTTACTAATGGATGCTGGTTATGTGTCCAAGAGACAGTGTGGATTTATTCACTGATTGGCTCTCCTTGCCCAGTATTTCATTGACTTTTCGTCTTTCTTTTGTATTTGAAGCGCTCTAACCAAATGTTAAAGACTCCGAAGAAGAAGTGAGCTTTTTATATTTAAATTCTCACAGTTTGCATGGAAGTGTTTTGGCTGGGTATATGGTGCATATATGTGTATATTTTCCTGTGAACACTAGTGCACTATTAAATTGTTGAGTTTAATTGGGCTACAGATGGTAATCATTTTCTGTGCCTATATGGGGGGGATTACTGACTGATCCATTGTCTTTCCCTTGTTTCTTTTCTCTTCTCTTCCATGTTATATGGTTTTAAGGGGGGAAGGGAAGTCTGAAGAATTATGAACCTCAAAAGGGAGACAGATTTTGTGATTTGCAAACAGTGTAAACTGTCGTACTTCCTTGCAAGTATCTTTGATAGTGAGTACTTCTGCAGGAGTACTTGATTTTTTCAGTAGCTTGATGACAAGAGTCAAAATGCCAGACTATATAAGTTTCAGGAAAACGTGGCATATAAAGTGAGACGTGGGGTCTGATATTACCCTATTGAAGATGCTGGCAAAATGAGGAAGAACTTCTACTTCAATGGGGATGAATGGGACTGTTAAAGAAGAAGTTACTAAATGACTAGTAGAGTCTAGAGTACATTGAGCAGGAAGTGAAGAAACAGATAAGAGACTTAGACTAAGAGAAATATAAAAGGAAGGCATGGGTGCCTAGAAAGAATGGTGAACAGTGTATTAAAATTGGCAGAGATTCTCAGTTCTATGGAAACCAGAGAATGAGAAACTAAACAAGATATAGAAAACCTTCAGTTTTTTCTTCCTCCCTTCTGGTCTCATCAAGTGCACTCCCCCCCCCCCCCCCCGCCCGCCCGCCCTTAGAATGTGAGCTATCATCAGAGTGGGTCCTGGTCTGTTGTTCCCTGTGATCTACCCAGCGGGTCTAACAAGTTCAGAGCCTGCAGTTCTGTGCCTCCAAGAGAAATGACAGTGGTAACCAGCAACCAAATAGCATTCTTGACACAAAATACTATAGATTTACAGCACGAGTATGTCAAAGAAAACAGATCTTAGAATAATAAACAAGCTACATGCATTCAAACCTTTCCCTAAGGCTTACCATTTCCTGGGAACCAAGGAAGGCCTCTGTTGATTTCACATACTTCCGCAGAACCTCTGTGTCTCTGCCATCTCAGCCTGTTGTCATCAGGAAGAGCACATGACAACTGACATCCCTTCTCTCCTGATAAGTGCTTTTAAACTGTTTATAGCCTTTAGATTTGTTAGTTTCTTTGCCTGGCAAAACAGCTATGTCACTTTACCCTGGAGCCTGGAAGTATGCCTCGTGTCCTGTAGTTGCTTCCCCAATTGTTGTTCACAGGTTGTTTTTCTAGATCCATTGTGTTGTTTCCCTGCTTGTTTGTCCAAGAGCCCCTTATTATGGTCTATCACTATATTTACTCAGGAAAATTATAATAATTCATCAGAATTATATAGCAGCTTTATGTCACTGATCGGGACACTTACAATATTCATACCATTATTACATATCAATATTCATAGCAGCTCCTCATCCTTCACATCAATATCTCTGGAAACCAGGAGTCACTAAACATGTCCCTTTGAATCCCAGGAGAGTCACCTATATCCAGTAGACCAGAAATAGGTGGGGAAGAATGGTACTGTTAAAGAGGAATAAATAGGATCACCAGGGAAGTCCCAAAGAGGTATCTAGCTTACAAGTAGATGTCCCAAAGCTTACAGGTTGACTATTGGAAAGAAAACCTGAAAGTTATAGATATTTCCCTCTCATTTTTTCTCTCATTACAACAAGTGATTTGACCTCACCTTTCACTGTGTGCTGTTCCCCAGTGTTTGAATCCTAACACCTATTTTGATTTGCTGTTACAGCGTGACCTCATCCTATGTCATACACTCCCCTGCATTTAATTTCCTCCCATTCTGTAAGTTTCCCATCTTCAAAGCATCTGACGAAGTGGGATTTTCTCCCACGAAAGCTCATGAGATAAATAAATATGTTAGTCTTTAAAAGTGCCACAGGACTCTGTTGTTTTTCTACAATAGACTAACATGGCTACCCCTTTGGAATTTGACTAGACATTTCCCTGTTCAGTTTCATGTTTAGTGACACTAAAAATACAAGGAAATCAGCAGTGGTTGAACTACATGCAAACCAAACCTGTAGATTTAGGGGTAGAAACACACATGAATAGAAACCTGTGAGTTCAACACAAGGCTATAGAGATGAATTATTTCTGGATACTGAACTGGCTTGGATAACAAAGAAAGAGAAAGCCTGAAGCTATTAGTTTGAGGTAAATGACATGTGATATCAGAAAGAGCAACATGAAGAACAATTGCTTTGAAACAATTTTCAAACTGGCAACCTAAACTATATCTACATATTCAGCGTGTACTTGCATACATATCACATTTGTACAAACAACAAATATCTTCAAACAAATGGTCTGTGAACAATTTAGGAGGCCAGTTTTTTTTTAAATTTTGCTCTAAATTATTCATCAATAGTGACTTTGAACAAAGTCAACTTCCTACAAGTTCTGGGTAAGTACTGCAAAACCAATATTCCTGAATGTTTATATGACTTATGGACCACTTTTCAGCTTCCTGACCATGATCGTAGCCCTTATCTACTATGTATGAACCTTCAGGCAAACAGGTTTTTATTTATATGAATGTTTAGGTAGTGCTGCTTTACATAAACACTTATATTCAATCAAGAGTATTTGTGTACAAATGATGTTTCTATTCTTGATTCTTCTGTTTATAAAGTTTCATAAATCCAATCAGACAACAGAAATACCCTGTGACTGTGGTGAATCATCAAATGCCATACATAAAGCACAGCAATAGCCTAAGTGAATACGTCATGAACACCTCACACCATATAGACTGACATTTGTTCACTAGAATTATTATTTGGTGAATACAGGCTCATGCAATAAATATATTTTTTTAGTCTTTAAAAGTACCACAGGACTCCTTGTTTTGCTGAACCAGATTAACACGGCTGCCCCTCTGGAACTTGTCAGTATAGTCACAGAAATTCACATTGATATATGATAGGTACATGAACAAGTAAATGGACTAATACAGTCACTATGATTATGACTTGTATGACCAATTGTATATATTAAACTGTATATATTAAATTTAAAAGGGAACATTTATGTTATTGTACTGATGGCATCTCATTAGTCACTATATCATATTCTAGTAATATAACTTGGTTCAAAAAATAATTTGATAAGAATATCATAGAAGCTAGGTCCCTCAATGGCTATTAGCAAAGATGGTCTGGGTTGCAAACCCCTGCACCAAATGTCCCTAAACCTTCACTTGCCAGAAGCTGGGACTGGATGCCCATGATGGTTTGCTCAAAATTCCTCTCTTCTGTTTATTCCCTCTGATATATCTGGCATTGGCCACAGTGCGAAGACAGGATACTGGGTTAGCTGGACCACTGGTCTGACTCAGAAGGGCCACTCTTATGTTTATGTAGGAAAATACAAATAATCTTTGCAAAAAGTCACATATCACAATAATATGCATACAGTCATTAGACAATGTGAAGATCTGTGTAACATTTGTAAAATGAAATTAAGCAATGGAAGCAGGACAGGATATGAAATTTCTTATTTAGAGCAACTCCAAAATGGGGACCCAGGATAGTTGAAAGCACATCCTGCTTCTCTATAGCAGGAGTCTAAACAAGGCATGGAAACCAATTTGTTATTGCATTTGAAAATGTCTCTCACTGTCTGGACACATATTCAATTTAATCAGGCCTTCGCATATAATAGCTGGGGGTCACTTAGACTTACTCAAGTGTATATATGCAGCTCATTTTTTATTTATATTCAGGCACTGCTTGCAGAATGTTCAATATTTTAAAAAAACAGTTATTTTCAGATAACCACATAAATTGCCTCCAGTGATGTTCAGAACCATTTTAAAATAGTCTGAGTGCTGAAAAATTGGTCCACTAACCATGTAAGCTTCCTTGTGACTTTTAATGTTGCACATTAATGAAATATTGTAACATGCTGTCATTCTTACATCATAACTTGAAGAAAACTGTGCTCTGACCGCAATACTTTATCTCTGTATCAATACTCTATTACTTTGTATCTTGAGGTTGTTTAGCCCTTGTGTCCTGGCCAGAAGCTCCTCCTTTGGCAATGCTGTGGGGCAGGTAGCGGATGGAATTAAGAAACCGCCCTGTGCCCATCATTAGTAGTATCAATCAGAGAACAGAGATAAGACCCTCCTCACAACCAACAGTCACTATTTTTCCTCGGTATAAAACACAGACCCAATTCAGCCTACTCAAGTAGCCTGAACTGAATGTCACAGTACATAAGAACAAAAAAATAGATACACTGGGTCAGAACAATGGTCCATCTAGCTCAGTGGTCTCTCTTCTGAGAGTGGTCAGTGCCAGGTTCTTCAGAGGGTATGAACAGAACAGGTATTCATCAAGTGATCCATCCCCTGTCGTCCATTCCCAGCTTTTGGCAAACAGAGGATAGGGACACTTCAGAGGACAGCTTTGCATCCCTGGCCATCTTGGCTAATATGATGGCCCGATCCTTCATGCATTTACCTAGTTATATCTTTTTAACTCTGTTATAGTCTTGGCCATCACACTACTCTTTGACAAGGAGGTCCACAAGTTGACTGTATATTGTATGAAGAAATACTACCCTTTTTGGTTTTTTTAAATCTACTGCCTATTAATTTCATTTGGTGACCTCTAGTTCTCATGTTATGAAAAGGAGTAAATAACAATTCCTTATTTACTTTCTCCACACCAGTCATGCTTTTATCAACCTCTATCATATTTCCCCTTACTCATCTCTTTTCCAAGCTGAAAAGTCCCCGTCTTAATCTCTCCTCAAATAGAAACTTTTCTGTACCCCTAATCATTTTAGTTGCCTTTTCTGTACCTTTTCCAATCTTCTGTGAAATAGGGTAACCAGATCTGCATGCCATTTTCAAGATGGATTTATACCATTTGCACCATGGATTTATAAAGAGACAATATGATATTTTCTGTCTTATTATCAATCTCTTTCCTAATGATTCCCAGCATTCTGCTAGCTTTTTTGACTGCCACTGCCCATTGAGTGGATGTATTAAAAAAGCTACCCATAACGACCCCAAGATCTCTTTCTTGACTGGTAACAGTTAACTTAAACCCCATCATTGTATGTGTATATTTAGGATTATGTTTTCCAATATGCATTACCGTGCATTTATCCACATGGAATTTCATCGGCCTTTTTGTTGCCCAGTCTCCCAGTTTTGAAAGATACTTCGCAGTCTGCTTTGTACTTAATTAGTTTTCTGTCATCTGCAAATTTTGCCACTTCACTGTTCACCTCTTTTCCAGATCACTTATGAATATGTTGAACAATACTGGTCCCCATACAAAGCTATGGAGGACACCACCTCTCTTCATTCCAAAAACTGACCATTTATTCCTACCTTTTGTTTTCTATCCTTTAACCAGTTACTGATCCAGGAGAGGCCCTTCACTCTTATCCCATGACATCTTACTTTGCTTATGTGACTTTGGTAAGGAACCTTATCAAAGGCTTTCTGAAAATCTAAGTACATTATATTCACTAGATCACCCTTCTCCACATGCTTGTTAATCCCCTCAAAGAATTTTAGTAGATTGGTGAGGCATGATTTCCCATTACAAAAATCCTGTTGACTCTTCCCCCAACAAATTGTATTCATCTATGTGTCTGATAATGCTGTTCTTCACTATATTTCAACCAATTTTCCTGGTACTGAAGTGAGGCATACCAGCCTGTAATTGCCAGGATTGCCTCTGGAATCTTTTTTTTAAAATTGGCATTATAGTAGCTATCATCTAGACATCTGGTACAGACGCTGATTTAAATTATTGGTTACATACCCCAGTTAGTAGAGCTGCAATTTCACATTTGAGTTCCTTCTGAACTCTTGGGTGAATACCATCTGGTCCTGGTGATTAATTTCTGTTCAATTTATCAATTTGTTCTAAAATCTCTTCTAATGACACCTCAATCTGGGACAGTTCCTCAGATTAGTCACCTAAAAAATTGGTAAAGTATGAAAATCTCCCTCTCATCCTCAGCTGTGAAGATTGGTGAAAAGATTTAATTTAGTTTTTCTGAAATTGCCTTATCTTCCTTGAGTGCTGCTTTAATGTTTTGATTGTCCAGTGGCTGGGCTGGTTGTTTACCAGGCTTCCTGCTTCTGATATAATTTTTTCTGCTATAATTTGTGTCTTTTGCTAGTTTTTCTTCAAATTCTTTTGTGATCTTCCTAATTATATTTTTATACTTCACTTGCCAGAGTTTATGCTCTTTTCTATTTTCCTCAGTAGGACTTAACCTCCACTTTCTAAAGGGTGTCTTTTTGCTCTAACTGCTTCTTTTATTTTCTTGATTAACCACGGTGGCACTTTTTTTGGTCCTTTAACTGTTTTTTGGGGGGGGGGGGGGGGGGGGGGCCAATTGGCAGGTGTACATTTAAATTGAGCCTATACTACTCTATAAGGTTTCCATGCAGTTTTCAGGGATTTCACTTTTGGCACTGCACCTTTCAATTTCTGTTTAATTAACTTCTTCATTTTTGTGTAGTTCCCCTTTCTGAAATTAAAATTAACATGGTGGGCTGCTTTGGTCCCTCCTCCCTCCGCCCCGGGATATTAAATTTTATTATGTTGTTGTCACTATTACCAAGCAATTCACCTTTTGAACCAGTAGATTAAAATGAAAATAATTAGGAAATTAGCATTCAATGCTGGATATAATGCTCTTTGTGGCAGGGAGTACGTCGTCCAAAGTGTTTGTATAGCAGCTAGCAGTGTAGCCATGATCTGGGGCCACTGCAAACTACTGCAATACAAATAATAAACAACAATAACTCTGTGTAAAAAATTAGCCCTAAATTTTAATGATGGTACATTTCATGCTGTCTAGTTTATAACACAGGAGAAGCCCTTTCATCCTCTAAGGGCCAAAGTTGCATTTGTCTGACTGCATACACCATCGTGGATTTTTTTATACAGTATATCAGGAGGATTGTTGTCTGCCTAGCAGCCTGATGACCTTCCCCCATCTCCACAAAAGTGAGCTCTTGCAAAAGCTGATGATTCTTTAGAGTTATATGCCATAGTAAATAGTAAATGTTAGTTTTTGATTAATCACAGGGTAGGAAAATATTAAAAAGTTACAGTTTTCAGCTTACTAATCCCATAAAATATACAGATGTCTGATTAGAACATCTCATCCTTAGTAATTCTGTTTTAAGTCATGCTAATAGATCTGTTTGTTTTAAAGGAGAATTGTTCTTTGGAGCTTTCTGCATAATAGCAGAAATTTTTTCAGGTAGTATTATTCTTCCTCTGGTCGTTTCTTACCACCTGACTAAACAAAATTCCATGAATATTTCTGTATTAACTTTTTTTTATGTATTGCCTAAATATCACACCTCCAAAGGCATTAATTGATGTGTCGATTGCAAGTCTAGAGTAGTAGTGTTTTTGTGCAAAGGAAAACATAGTTCATTTCCACAAGGAAGGTCACAGAGCTTTGTAGCAGAGACTAAAATGTTAAAAGAACAGATATCAAAAGACAAAAAATGGGACAGGTAGAGAGAACCTGCCACACTGTGTTTTGAGTTGTAAATAGGACACACATGTACAACACATGATCTCTCTTTCCTTCCTGCTATTTTTCCCTCCTAATTATTATAATTATTTATATTATGGTAGCACCAAGAAACCTCAACTGAGGTCAGGGCCCTATTGTACTAGACACTGTATAGACACATCATGAAAGACAGTATCCTGATGAGCTTTCAATCTAAAGAGGCAAAGTGTGGAAGACGAAAGAGACACAGACTGATCAAGTGATTTGTTCAAGATCACCCAGCTGGTCAGTTTCCAAGCTATGAATAGAATCCCGATCTCCTTACTTCCACTCCAGTGTCCTAGGCATTAAATCACATTACCTCTCAAACCACATTCACAAATATTTTAAACAGGGTGGGGAAAGAACTGTGTTTATATCAACATTCATCATATTATTATTTTTATTGTGATAGCATCTAGGAGGAGTCACCATTTTTTCACCATGCTAGGCTCCGTACAGAGAGAGAACAAAAAGATAGTCCCTCCTACAAAGTAATAATGAAAGCCTAATTTGAACTATTTTAGCATTCAGAAACATGGCTTGGAAAAGGGGATTAACTCATTCACCAATTGAGGGAAATTTGACTCCAATTGTACAGGGGTTATTGAAGAAGCATGGATTTATTTACAGCCAAATATGTTTAAATGGACTACAAAATGTTATATCTGTTCTGCAATGACAGTTTTGCTCAGCTACTTAAAATTCATTGTGATGATCAACATTACTTGGGTTTCAAATGAATTTATCTAATTAAAAACTCTGAATTTATTAAAGAATTTCCAAGACATTAGAACTAGCTGACCGGTCTCTCTTGCTACACTCAAACATCTATAGTAAATGTTAGATGAGCAAAGTACATTCCGATAGAGAGAGATTTTATTCTTTGCTGACTTTAAAAATAAAACACATTTTTTTCCAACTAAGTCTATTATCTTTCCCATGATGTGTATATAAACTGGCTCCAGTGACCAGACATTTGTATTAAAAACATGTGTAAACCCAAGAAGTATCCCTAAATCATAGCCTACAATCCTTTGCAGACTTACAGTCTTCAATATCTGTTTTTGCAACCTGCATTTTGGTCAGGTTTTGTGTGTGACATTAGATAATCCATTATATCAGTTTCCCAATGTGTATACTGTTGTATCTCCCTAGGGGTTTTCAGTTTAAAACTCACAATTACATAAAGTATAACTTCTAGAAATACCCAGCAAGGCCTCTATTCTTGTAGGACTTTGCAGACTGAACATTTCCTGTTACATTAAAGAACTGTTAAAGCCAGGAGGGCGTGGTGCACAGCTAAGAACACTGTTCTATTAAAGTAGCTAAAACGTTGTATAATGCCCAGCAAATGTAGTGCAATCAAAAATCATTTCCTGAAATCTAATGGAACAAGTGGCTCTGATATTAATAAACTTATATGCCACAACTGCTTAGTAACTGACTGGGGAAAGGGAGGGGAGCTCTCCTTTTCCATTCCCTGCACAGAAAATAATTGATTAATACACTGTAATATCTGCTCACAATTTAAGCTCTTGAAAAACACCAGGCTTGCCTCTAGAAACTTAGGGCCTATGTCTACAATCTTTATATTCACCCTGGTGCAGAGGACTCATTCACAGCCTAATCACCACATATGTCCCTTTAACAGGGTGGTCTGCCTTTTAATGGCTACAGACCTGAAACTAGCCCTGTTCAGTAGCTGAAAAGGGGATGGGTGTTCCCTATAATGAGCTGGGCTGCCAGTAATGAGGAGGAGCAGGGAGTTTCCTTGGAATGGAGGCAGTGAGAACTTGCTGGGGGAAAAGGGAGAAAGTTCAGGCACAACTAAAAGAGAAAGGGTGAATCCAGCAATAGTCCCTAAAGTAGAAGAAAATAAGGCCAGGTCTATATTACGGGGCTAAGTCAGCAGGAGATATGCAATCTGCGTGCCACAGAAAGTGTATCTCCTGCCGACTTAGATATTCCTACTTACTGCGTCATCTTCACTCAGCCGTGTTGACTTAAAGCATCCTTCGGTAAACACAGCCTTACTCCACTTGGAGGAGTGGAGTTATTGAGTCGACTGAAGAGCGCTTCCGGGATCAATTGAGCGGGTCTACACTGCCTACTCAATCAATCTCTTGTGTTGATCTGTGAGGGTCAACGCAGTTTTTTCAGTGTAGATAAGGCCTAAGAAAGGCAAAGGGAAAAATCTCCAGGGAGCTATAGTCCAGGGTGATTGAAGAACTGTTTGGGGTTTTGTCTGTTTGCAAAATAAAATGGCAAGGAGAAAGACCTTGGGTCTGGCAGTGAGTCATTTCAGGGCTGAAGACAAGCCAGCACCTAATATTCCCATTTAATTAGGACTTCATAGGAGTCAATTTATTGAGAGGCACATAGCCCATGGCAAGAAATAACTATCAAATTGTAAGTTTATAATAGATATGTTAATGTATCAGTTTTGCAGGACATTTATCATTTAGGGCCAGATTATGGCCTGTCCTACACAGGGAAGAAAAAGGATGTATGGTACCTCCTTATGCTCCTGTGTTAGGCCTGTAGGAAAAACCCTCCATGTCCTCTACTCTTCTTACCATGAAGAAAAGCCAGGATTGAGAGGTATAGTCAGGAATAGGCAGTTTTAGCTCTGCACTCATAATGTACCAGGTAGCATAGCTGTATTTGCATGCAAGGAAATGTGCTGCCCCAGGTGCATCCCTCACAGCAAGAGGGGAACTAGGAAGCAGATTGTAACTCTAATTATTTGATATTTGAGAGGTACTGTGGGAACGAGAAGTTATGAAATCAGAGGCCAAGGGAGAACAGGATATTAAAGAAGGGAGTGACCAACCATATCAGAAACACCTGAAATGTCAAAGAATGAGGCCTTGAGACTTGGCCAGAAAGAAGTTAGGCAGAAAGAGGCCATTCGAGAATTTCCCTGAAGTATGAATACTAAATCTGATAGGACGTGTAATTTTTATCCTGCATGTGGTTTGCACAATGAGAGCTAACAGACTGTAGTGTGAGCAGAGAGACACTAGATTCCATGAGGGAAATCCTCATCATATTGAAGTTAATGGCAGCTTTGGCATTGGTTTGACTTGGGTTAGTACTTAACATAACTGCAGATACTATTTTTCCAGTTTTCCTGCAGACTGAATTCTTTCTTACCACTGCCTCCTTCTCACTCCATTAGCCATTGCCCTTTCAGTAGTACTACATCAAGAATTTTATAACAGTCTTCATAGGGGTTCTTTTTATATATATATAAGTTGTGCTGTATTTCTCCATCAGTTTCTTTAAAAGTATAATCAGAAGAATCAGAATAGGTGGAATCAGGAGGCTCACACAGTTCATCACACCCTTATCCCTTTCCCTTTCTCTCTTCACTGATGGGGATAGCACCCTAACAGAGTGCAGCCAATAGATCTAGGTATAAAAATATATACTATAGGTATAAGGCAGTAATACAAAAAGACCTATAGGCCCAAGCCAGCAAGGTATTAGCTTAACCGCTTAGCCTAAAAATACGTGGCCTACAAGCCTTAGCATAAAAAAGTGAACCAGCAGTGACCTTAAGTCACAAGATAGCATAACACATATTGCTGCAATAATAAATAAATATGCTGACAGCCAACCACAAAAAATTGAAGCCAGTTTGTATTTTAGGACAGGAACATCAGTGGACGTTCAACTGGAAAATTGTTACAGCAACCAACTGACATATGTTAATAAGTTTAACAGAATGAATATACTAACCTATAACATAAGAACATCTCAACACTGTTAGGATAAGAAAAATAGTTACGAACAAAGAAGACCAGCTACCACAGCCTATAACCACAACCATCAAGACTTAGACTCATAGACTTTAAGGTCAGAAGGGACCAGTACGATCATCTAGTCTGACCTCCTGCAAAATGCAGGCCTCAAGACCTCACCCACCCACTCCTGCAATAGGCCACCAACCTATGACTGAGTTATTTACCTCCTTAAATCATGATTTAAGGACTTTAAGATACAGAGAATTCACCGGGAGGTGAGCCATGCCCTGTGCTACAGAGGAAGGTGAAAAACCCCCAGAGCCCAGGCCAATCAGCCCTGGGGGAAAATTCCTTCCCGATCCCAAATATGGCAATCAGTTCAACCCTGAGCACGTGGGCAAGTCTCAACAGCCAGTTATCCAAGAAACAATTCTCTGTAATAACTCAGAACCCACCCCATGTACTCTCCCCTCTTAGGCTACTTGTAAATCCACCACACATAGCCAAATATCAGTCAATTTCCAAAATAGGCTAATCATACCATCCCCTCCATAAATTTATCATGCTCGGGGTGGTTTGGCCTGCCAGGAAAAGGACAGAACTCTTGTGAACCACCACTGGTGGTGTTACTTCTAGGTCTCCACAAGAATGGTGTAAATATGCACATAACATAAAGTTGAACATAAAGTTATTACTACTACTTACTTCTTTGGATTGACATTTTTGTACCTTTACTAATTGTTTTAATAAAACCATTGCAAATTCAAAAGCTTTTCCCTTAGTATAACTGTTGTAACCATGCACACCGTGGTTCTAAATTAATAGGAATTCTAATAATTCTGGAGGCTAAAATCTTCCAAATCACAGGGAATTAGTTAGAAATTCTCAAGTAATCAAAATAATTAATACACAATCAATAGATCAGGCAAGAAGAACACTGCCCTGCATCAGGAGATTCAACATTTCATTGCATGGCATCTTTGTTTACTTCTGTGTGCCGTAACCATGTGTCAGTTCTGCTATGTTAGCCCATTCCATGTTATAAAGCATGGGGAACAGAAATTGTTCCTCTAACATTTTGATAAATTCAGAAACTAGAGAAGAGGAAGACTACAAGGTAAAGAGTAAAGGTGGCATATTCTTTGTGGCATACCCAGATATAAAAAACAAAACAAAAATACAATGTAAATACTGTTGAGTGTCATGAAAAAATTAAATGGACAATTGTTTTAAATAGCCAATACTTTTCTTATGGAAATACACTAGTATTATTTGCAATGTGATTTGATCAACAAATATTGTTCTAACTCTTAGTGTTGTGCCAATCATGACAACACAGCTAGTGCCATGAGCACAAACATAAAGTGATCTCTGGCCCTAATGATTTAATATCATTTACGATAAGATGTAGCAAACGGAAATTCTGTGTCTGGCTTTCTAACCAAGGTGCATGTCAGTCTGCAGCCAGAAAGCTGCAGTTCAACTGGCAATAAATATAACCCATTTTAATTAGCAGGTTCTGAGAATTTCACTTTAGATACAAATTTATAAAGAATAGAAGCTAAACTTCATGGTTCACAGAAACCATTTAGAAAAGGCAATTATTAGAGCTAATTAAAAATTCACACATCTGGGACTATAAAAAAAAAACTTCATGATAACTTCAGACCCAAATTGATATCAGACACAATGGGAATACCAGAAAGACAGATGGATGCTGTGATTCCGGCAACACGTATGCTGCAAGCTGATAAAATAATAGAAGGGTCTTGTTCACATTTCCATTTCTGGTCTGATAAAAATCACCACAAGAGTTCAAACATGCATTCATTTCTTAGGGCTGACAAAAATAAGGTTTGTGTAGATATTGCATTTTGCTGCTTTTAAGAAAAATCCCACAATTTGTTGAATAGAGTACAAAGCAATATCTGCAGACTCGTGTTCTGAGTCTGCTTCAGAGCCCATGGTTGATAAATATAATTTAAGATAGTGTAACCCTTCTGTCAGAGGCATGGGAAGGTTAAAGGGTCAGATACTCATTTTCCAGGTCTTTTTTCTAAAACTTAAATAACTCTGTCCTGTGCATCTACCCTGTAACTGGGAAACACATTATAAATAGCATAGAATAATAGAAGTGTAGAATTGGAATGGACCTCAAGAGGTCTTCTCATCCAGTTCCCTACACTGAAGGCAGAAATCCATATTATCTTCTAGACCATCCCTGACAGGTGTTTGTCTAACCTGCTCTTAAAAAACCTCCACTGAAGAAGATTCCACAACTCCCTAGGCAATTTATTCCAGTGGTTAACTTCAATGACCATTAGGAAGTTTTTCCTAATGTCCAAGCTAAACCTCCCTTGCGGCAATTTAAGCCCATTGCTTCTTAGCCTATCCTCAGAGGTTAAAGGAGAACAACAAATACCACATCTACTGCTTCCTCTACAAGGTTAGTTACTTTTTCAAAGATAGTTATTAGATTGCTTTGACATGATTTGTTCTTGTTACTTATCTTCTAGATATTTGCAAATTGATCATTTGATTATTTGTTTCATTATCTTTCTGAGGACTGAAGTTCAGACGACTGAATTTTAATTCCCTGGCATATCATTATTCCTCTTTTTTATAGATTGACACTATATTTGCCCTTTTCCAGTCCTCTGGAATCTTTCCCATGTTCCATGATTTTTCAAGATAATTGCCAATGATTCAGATATCTCCTCAGTCAGCTCCCTGAATATTCTAGGATGTATTTCCTCAGGTCTCGGTGACTTGAAGACATCTAACCTGTTTAAGTAATTTTTAACTCATTCTTTCTCTATTTTAGCCTCAGATCCTGTTTATTTTCACTGGCATTCATTATGTTAGCATCCAATCAATACTAAACTTTTTGGTGAAGACTGAAACAAAAAATTGTTTAGCATTTCATCCATTTCCAAGTTTTCTGTTATTGTTTTTCTCCCCAAGTGAGTAATGACCTATCTTGACATTAGAAAGACAACAGAGTCCTGTGGCACTTTTAAAGACTAACAGATTTATTTATCGCATGAGCTTTCGTGGGAGAAGATCCCACTTCGTCAGACGCTTTGAAGATAGGAAGTTACAGAGTGG
>ML685779.1:15197921-15258811 GCA_007922175.1 Pelusios castaneus
TCCTTAATTCGAACTAACTTGCCAGTGTAGACATAGCCTGTGCTTCCAGCTATGTCAAGGATAGGCAAACTATGGCCTGCAGGCTGCTTTCATCAATCTCTCCAGCTGGGCCTAGCCAAAGAACAGCAGCCATTCCCCCACTACATGCAGCTGTGGCCCCCGGCACCATGGCTGGAGTTCAGTGGCTGCCCCTCTCCCACCCTATAGGCCTATTGGAGGCGCCATGTCCTGAACATGGTGACTGCTCCTCCCAAGGCCCAGAGGTATCCTGCACGGTAACTGTTCCCCCTCTCCTCCCTTGCCTCTTCCTCCCACCACCATATGGGCCCAGCAGCACCCTGGCCAGAGCATAAGGGCCGCTCCCCCTCTCCTAGCCCTTCCCCTCTCTGGGCCACATATATGCAGATGTGGCTTTCAGGCCAAAAGGTTTGCCCCTCCCTGAGCTATGTCATAGTTGTGTTTATTCACTGGCATTTCTAGTCTTCTTGATTATTCTCCATGTTTCTCACATTGGCACATCTAAGATACTGATTTGATTTCCCTCCCTCTTGTCTCTCCCTTATTCCTGCTATTATGGCCTATTCTCCTCCCAGACTTTGACCTTTCTCCCAAGTCTCCAAGTTTTTTACTTAACTTTGGGCTTTAGTTTGCTGTCCTACCATTGAACCTAAAGCCTTCCTCATTAGGTTAACCCAGTCTGTATACAAAGATACTCTTGTCCTTCCTTAACAGGTGGACCCCATCTCTACTTAGTGGTCCTTCTTCCTGAAACAGCATCCCATGGTCAAGGAAGCTGAAATTCTGCTAGTGACACTATCCTTGCAGCCAGGCATTCATCTTCAGGATGCATCTATCTCTGTCTGGGCCTCTACATTGACTAGAAGGATAAAAGAGAACACCACCTGTGCCCCCATCTCTTTCACCATTACTCTCAGAGCCCTGTAATCCCTCTCCTTTTGACTGTGATTGATAACTCCCACATAGCTGCTTCTGGTGGTCTGGAACTGCTATTCCGCTCTGTTCATAGATGTTGGATCTCTGCTGGGACCAGATCTGCTTCTCTGCTCTTCTGTAGATGGTAGCTTTCAGCCAGGAACTGGATCTACTGCTCACTCCCTTCACTGAATGCATTTGCTACTTGCTTTTAGAAAGGAATCAGTGATATACAGAGTCCCTATCACCCAGAGGGATGCCCCAAAAGGAAGCCAGGAGCAAACAATCTCTCTCTCTTGACTTTGACGCAGTCCAGGGCCTCATACTCAACATCAGCAAACATCAATCTTAATCACAGTGACAGCCTCTGCCCCACCCCATTGTTACGGCCTTGCCCATGTGGTTCCCAAAAGAGTGGTCTTCAAAATGACAAAGTACAAAATGTAGCCAGATTATCCTTCAAGGTCTCCAGATTATATATAAATGAGGTTCTGCCTCACTCAGTCGACTTCTTTTCCTCTTCAGCAGATGACAGCCAAGACAATTGATATGTAAATTAGGTACTGCCTCATTAAGTCTATTCTTTACTCTCATAGGCTTCAGGCCACAGGGCTTACAACAGGAACAGATCAGATAGGTCATCTAGTTAGTTCAGTGGACCTGTCAGTTCTCCTGCAAGTTTTCTTTTTCTGATATAGTTAACATTTTTTCTTATTTTGTTTTTATATTTTTAACTATTTTCTTGCCATTTACCGTATTTCCCCAACGATAAGCCGCCCCACATTATAGGCCACCCCATTCTATAAGCCGCAGAAAATGCTCATTTAAGTTTTAGAACTCTAAGATAAGCCGCCCCATGTTATTAGCCGCCCCGTTCTATAAGCCGCAGATAATGCTCATTTCCGTTTTAGAACTCTAAGATAAGCCGCCCCATGTTATTAGCCGCGGCGTTACTGGAATTTACCACTCTCAAGTAAAAGCATCTAATTTGGCATGCCCCTGGAGGCCTTTGCAATTCTATAGTAACATTATACCATAGTTGAGTGTGAACAATTAAATTGATAAAATTTTACACTTACCGATACCATGCCACAACGCAAGTCCTACGCAGCAGAATTTAAGCTCCAGGTCGTTGCTTTCGCGAAAGAAAACGGCAATCGTGCAGCTGGACGCCACTTTGAAGTAGATGAAAAACAAGTGAGAAATTGGCGGAAAGATGAGGAAGCTTTGCGCGCGCTTCCGCCACGTAGGCGTGCAAGGCGTACAAGGGAAGCAAAATGGCCAAGCTTGGAGAAGCGACTTAAAGAATGGATTCTCGCGCAGCGTGAGAACAATCGGGTAGTTTCAACAATAGCCATCAAAATGAAGGCACGAGGAATGGCGACTGAAATGGCAATTGATGACTTCAAAGGGGGTCATAATTGGGTTTCTCGCTTCATGAAACGAAATGGTCTATCTATCCGAGCCAGAACGACTGTGGGACAGAGACTGCCAGATGACTGGGAGAAGAAACTTGACAGTTTTAGAGAGTTCGTTGGCAAGGAAATCGAGACACTGAAACTAACACCGGATGACATCATCAACATGGATGAGGTCCCAATGCAGATGGACATTCCATCAACACGCACTGTCGATAAGATTGGTAAAAAGACCATATCAGTAACTACCACAGGTCACGAGCGGACAAGTTTTACGGTTGTTATAGCTTGCACGGCAAGTGGCAAAAAGCTGAAGCTATTCGTGATTTTTAAGAGGGTGACAATGCCAAGGGAAAAAGTACCCAAGGGTATCGAGGTCTCAGTGAACAAGAAGGGCTGGATGAATGAAGATGTTATGGTGGAATGGGTGGACAAATGCTACAGAAGGCGGCCTGGTGCTGGATTTTTTAACAAGAAGAAGTCCTTGCTAATTTTCGACTCTATGTCTGCTCATCTGATGGATAGTGTTCAGAAGGCAGTGAACAAGGTTGGTGGTCACGTGGCTGTAATACCTGGTGGACTTACATGCAAACTGCAGCCACTTGACATTGCTGTCAATCATGCATTTAAGTGCCTTGTGAGGATCGAGTGGGAAAAATGGATGGCGGATGGTGAGCATACATTCACTCCGTCTGGCCGGCAGCGACGTGCGACGTACAGTCAAGTGTGCGATTGGGTTATTTCGGCGTGGAACAACGTAAAACCAGAAAGCATACAGAACGGTTTTCGCAAAGCCGGAATCCTTCCTCCACCTACAAGCCTACCAGCAGCACAAGCAACGTCTGCAATATCCGAGAGCGATACCAGTGACGGAAGCGTGTCCGACATCAGCGATAGCAAAGCAACACAGGTCGCAATCGAGTTGTTCGGCGACGATGATGACGTTTACGGATCTGATTTTGAAGGATTTGAAGAAAGGTAAGCCTAATAATTTTTGCATTTCAGTGTTGCTAATTTTATACTGAAGAATTTACATGTAGACAGATGATTGACATTGCTGTACTGCAGTACCCCCACCCTCCAGTCATTCAAACGAAAATTAAAAACTCATCTTTTCCAGTCAACAATCAACTTTTGTTCCTTTTATTTCTGTTAAATTTTGCTTTTTCCTAGCTTGTATTATATACTAGGATGTAATGTAATGTAGCAGAGGCTTGAAAAAGTTTAATGTTTACATTGCAGCAACGAACCTGAACTAGACGAATGTGAAGAAGAGGCTGGATGCGGCAGCGCCAATTAAGTGATAGAACATCATCACTGATCTATCTTTGCTTTGCGTTGCTTTTTGAACTGTTCATTGCTGCAGTAAACAGTACATTTAAATTCAACTAATCATTTGGGTATGTCGTCTTTTTGTGCACTGAATTATACTTTTAGCGAATGCGTTTTCATGTTTTTAGATAGGCCGCCCCATTTAAGGAAGCCGCACCCAATACGCAGTTTGTAAAATCGATGTATAAGCCGCGGCCTATCGTTGGGGAAATACGGTAACCATATTTTATTTCCTTTCTTACTTACTCTCTTTTCATTCAATGGTAACATAAGAACCTAAGAATGTTCACAGTGGGTCACCCCAAGGGTCCATCTAGCCCAGTATCCTGTCTTACAATAGCAGTCAAATCCAGATGTTTCATAGGGAATGAACAGAAGGGGTAATCATCAAGTGATCCATGCTGTTGTCCGTTCCCAGTCTCTGGAAAATAGCAATCCCTGCCTATAAAGGCTAATGGCCATTGATGAACTTATCCTCCATTAATTTACCTAGTTCTTTTTGCAACCCTATTGTAGACTTGGTCTTCACAATATTCTCTAGCAAGGAATTCCACAAATTGACTGTGCATTGTGGGAACAAATTCTTCCTTTTATTTGTTTTGAACCTGCTTCCTATTAATTTCATGTGGTGATCCCTACATGAAAAGTTTTGTGTTATGAGAAGGAGTAAATAACACTTCCTTATTTACTTGCTCTACACCAGTCACAATTTTATAGACTTTTATCATATCTCCCACCCCTTAATCTTCTCTTTTCCAAGCTGAAGAGTCCCAGTCTTATTAATATCTCATCATATGGAAGCTTTTCTATACTCCAGTCATATTACTTTCCCTTTTCTGTACTTTTCCAGTTCCAGTACATCTTTTTTGAGATGTGGCAACCAGATTTGCATGCAATGTTCAAGATGTGGGCATACCAGTGATTTATCTTATTATCTATCCCTTTCCTAATGATTCCCAAAATTCTGTTAGTTTTATTGACAGCTGCTGCACATTGAATGGATCCCCATCATTTTATATGCAGGGGTATGCATGCTTCTATTATTTTGCTATAATATACTTAAGTACTATAAGTAGTATCCACACAAAGACTACGCATTTTAAATCTTTAGTATAGTGTTTTTGACTTGCTGGCTGAAGAAGCAATAATTTAAAGTAACAAAAAATTGTTTCTCTGAATTTTGACCTGTCATGTCATCAGACCAGTTTATAGGTAGCTGAAGGTAATTCCATTATTACTCTTTTGTTAGACTAAGTTGCCTCTGATCTCTCTGAACATTTTGTACTTAATATCCTCTTCCTCATCAAGAAACCATTAGTATAAGCCTATTCATACAAAGACTTGGCCTTTGTGCCATATGTGTTCTACTGAACAGTCCTCTCTACTATAAGAGAGCAGCTCACCAATCTCTATGAGCTCGTATGTTCTTCCTGTATAGCAGCTATTATAGAAATTCATTGACTTTTTTTTCATTCCTTAATATACCAGTAAAAGATCTATTAAGTCAATGACCTCTTCCTGTGCCAGGCATTCTAATTCACATATTTTTGCTTTTAAGCTTCTTGACCTTTTTTTAAAAAAAAAATTATTTGTTGTTGAGCTTTTTTGTTTCCTTTGCCATAAATTCATTTTTATGTAACCCTTTTGTTTCACATTGATCTTTTCCCAGAATGTACCTCTGTGACTTCAACCTGTTCCTTCACCAGTTCAGTTATAATTTCTGTCTTTTACCTTTAGGCTTGAAGCTGGCCCAGCTTTGTAATGACTGAAAACTTTTAACATTTTATAGCCATTCAGTGACCTATTTGAAATCAGCTGTGGTCTCTGTCCAGTTCCTCATGGACAGTTCACATCTCTAAACCAGTGGTTTTCAAACTTAGGGTCGGGACCCAGTACTGGGAACTGACCCTCAGGTACTGGATCGCAGCACCCCCTGCTGCTGCCACCAAAAAACTGGAAAACATTGTTTAAATATGTAATTGTTGGGCCGCAGGCATAAATGATTTTTTTTCAAGTGGATCCTAAGAAAAAAAGTTTGAAAACCACTACTCTAAACCACTGCCACACTTGGCACTAACTGGAAGCCTTATTCTCAGTTTTAGTAGAGGCTAAAGATTGAATGAGCCTGTAAAAGGAATTATTCTCCCATTCCTAGAAGTAGTCCACCCAGGTCAGTGTTGGAGTACATTGGTGAGACAGGAGAAGCAGGAATAATTTTCCACTCTTTCTGTATCTTTTCTGTAGACCTCAGTCTCCAGGGCTTTTTATCCTTCATATTTCATGGTTGCTAAAGTGAATTTAAGAAAAATAACATACAAAACCTCTTTGCAAACTTGATTGTCTCAACAACTTCACCTTTTTAATTCAGTAATGACTAATATATTACCTGAATGTTAATATAGTGACTAGTTAGGGAATAATTCTATTACTGGGTGTGGGCAACACTTTAAGAAGAAATCATGAAAAAGGAAATAGGGATCTGGTCTTCATACACTGCATTGTGATTCTCAGACATATTTAGATAGAAGCTGAGCACTATGAATGGCAGATGGCAACCAATATGCACCTATGAAGGAGGCTACAGCTTGCTACAAGTATCCTTGGTAAAGATGACATAGTAAAATAAACCCAGCACGGAGTACAGTACAAGGAGGGAGCAGTCTGAAAGAGGCAACCATTCCCTGTGGGATTGGATCCATATTATCACGTGAAACATTCAAAACACTTTTAAACAAGGAATCTGAATTTATTATTTATTGAGCACAGACCCTGGAAAAGATTATTGATGACTGCATTATAAACACAGCCACTTAACTGGGTGTTATTGACTGCCAAGAGGAAATTAAAAAAAAAAAAAATCTGTCCTGCAAGCAGCACTTTCTACCAGGTAGGCTACAGCTGGGATGAAGAGGGAACCCAGAAAGCAGCTGTGGAGAATAGATGAGGTATTAGATATAGTGGAGAGAAGAGAAGAATCTAAATCCAAAGGGCATTGTTCAGAATGCTCTGAGTATAAGAATCTTGACAGGATGATGCTGAAACAAGACACGTTAGCAGAACAGCAGCAGAGTGACAGAGGCAACACCAAATGATACTGTTACGTTATTAGGAAGCTCAGCAACATACACAGCCTTCATCACCATGTCATCAGTACAGATGGCAGCAGTTGGCAAAGACGAGACACAGCATGACTGGAAAGCAACAAGAGCCTATAGAAGAAATAATATCATGAAAGACTTTTGGAAACATAAATGAATATCCCAAATTTTTCCAGATGTAAATTAGTAACCTAGCTTCAACCCTCTGATTATTTACTATGATTCATTAATATGGCATCATTATCCATATTAATGAATTTTTACAGAGAAATAAAAGATGTGTTTCCTACTTCAAGGAACTTGTAGAAAATTGTTAAGAGAACCAAAGGGACACAAGGAGAAATATATGGCCAGCAGAGGTAAGGAGAATAAGAAGTAGTGACTAAAATATATATTAGAATAAAAAAGAATCCTGCCAATGGTATTGGTCCAATACTAGGTGGAAATGGTAGAATTACCAGGAATAATGCAGAAAAGGCTAAAGTATTCAATCAATATTTCTGTTCTATTTGTCATTTGTCTATTTGTTCATATTTGTCTGTTCTGTTTCATATTTACAGAAAGATAGATGATATAGTCTCATCCTATGGTGATGACAATTTCCATTCCACTGGTATGTCAGGAGGATATTAAATAGCAGTTACTAAAGGCAAATATTTTTAAACCAGCAGGTCCAGGTAACTTGCAACCAGAAGTTTTAAAAGGGCTAGTTGTGTTGGATCATTAATATTGATTTTCAATTAATCTTGAAGCTCTGGGGAAGTTCCAGGAGACTAGAAGAAAGCTAATGTTGGGCTAAGTTTTACAAAAGGTAAATGGAATGATCAGCTTGACCTCATTCTCTAGCAAGATAATGGAGTGGTTGATAGGTGACTCAATTAATAAGCATTTAAAGGAGGGCAATGTAATTAATGCAAATCAGCATGCATTTATGGAAAATAGATCCTATAAAATAACTAGACATCTTTTTTGATGAAATAACTTAAGGTTTCTTTAATAAAGGGTAATAGCATTGATATAATGCACTAAGACTTTGGTTAACCACTTGACTTGGCACCACATGACATTTTAATTAGCAAACTAAAATGATATAAAATTAACCACTTTCTTTCTCTGTGCCTCAGTTTCCTAGCTATAAAACAGGTGTAATATATTTACCGACTGCACAGGAGTTTTATGAGACTTGATTCATTAATGTTTGTAAAGAACTTTAAATATATAGTCTGATCCTCCGGACTATAACTGCAAAGTATTATGTTTTTTATCTACAGAATAAGAATAAAGCTTTGCTTCTGTGGAATCGTGACCATCATTAATTTTAAACTCAGTTCCTGTTTTTCAAAAATCAGTGAGACCTTCTCCACCTGCTAAATCTAAGGTCTTTTCATCTTTCCCTACCTTCCTTCTCTTCCCCTCTCTCGAAGAGAACTGAAGTTCAAATCTGAGCCTCTTGAGGTCAAAAAGTCAAGTTGATTTGATAGGACCCAAGGCCTGACCTGAGGTACAAGCATGTACAGTCTTAGAGCTTTATTCCCCCCTTCCCTCCCTTCATACACAATTTCCATTAACGTTAATGGAAGTAATGACTGCCGATTGAAAGAAGAAAGATTCATTTGTGTCTTCATTAAAAAGAAAATCTTATATTTACGAAATTTAATTAATCATGCCTGGCAGACAAATTAGAAACTCCCAGTCCATTATCTGCCATGCAGGTACAAGCAACTGTGCTCTAATTTTTCATATAAGAATTGTAATTCATTAGGAAATCTATTATTTCTACTACAGCAAAATACATTTAAAAGATTACATTGTGACACTGGTGCCCTCAAATACCCTCATCAGTGACACCGGAATGTTTCCAAGGCAACAGAAGGATGCAGGAGCTGACATCTTTGGGAAGGCTTAAGTTGACAAGGAATAGTTCAGTACAAGACAGAGGGATGTGTGTATGCTTTTCTCTCACAAGGGATCATCGTGGATTGTTGTTGGTGATCTTTAACTCAGAAAAACCCTTCTTGAAAGGAGGAGTTGAGTTCTAGTATCTATAAATATTCGTGAATGCACCAACAACGAAGCCTTTTCTGAAATCAAAGAGAAGGAGGGAGGTAAAAATTGAACAAAGTATCTTAGAAAGAGTCATGCTTAGGGCCTAACCTATAACCTACTTCAGTCAATGGAAAGATTCCCTTCAACTTCAGCAAGATTTAAACCATGTCCCTAATGTCATGTAGAGTAAGGCTCTTTATTTTAAGTCTGAAAACATCCATCTGAATCAGGTTTTGTTTGCAGATATGTTTGCATAAAGAGAAACTCATGAACATTCCTTCAAACATGAATATCCAAGAATTTTCACACTGGAAGTGTTCACAATACTGTCATGAAAGCTCTCTCTGGTTTGGACAGTCAGCCAGTCAAGGAGAAGGAGCACCTGACCATCCACACAGAAAAGAAAATTACAACTAGCTAATATTCAAAATAATAGGTATGGTGACTTGTCACAAACAATCCATTGTAAAAATATATTTGTATGCAGCATTTCTTTAATAACTTTGAATTGCATAAAATCTCAATTTAAGTGATGTCTTTGTGACTAATTCAAAAACAGAAAATGATATAACAGAGTATTAATTATGTATTAGACTATTCCTAATTATATCACAGGTGTGGTTTTGGCTCCTCCTACATACCTTAATTGACATTCTATAATGCTAGCAGTAGCTTGTGACCTCATAAGGTTATTGATTAAGTTCACTTTATCTTTAGTCATTTAATGATCTCATCAACATTTTGCCTAGTCAAATCCTATATTCATTTGCTCAGTCAAAACTCCGATTGTCTTCAAAATGGATAGATGCTTCCCTGAATAAAGACTATGGATTCAATCCCAGAGAAAAAGAAAGAGAGAGGGATTGCCAGTAATGGAAACTGGCAAATCTTCAGTACATATTCTAGATATAAGTGCATAACACTGAAATTTGGTGATTTATAGTTAGTCAGCTTGAGGAGATTTTTAAACTGGGCTCCGAAACTGGCTGAACCCCTTTCATAAAGGATGCATCTTTCTCAATACTGGTGTATCTGGGCCCTGATCTGACTGTGGCTGGATCAGCTAGTCAATCAAATAAACTGTTAGAGATTTTATGAGCAACAGAACTAGCATCAGTATACCAGGTGAGATCAATGGGTACTTTCCATGCATGAGGACTGCAGGATTTGATCAATGGCTTTGAACCTTAGCAGCACCAATAATTAAAGCTGTTTTTAAAACAGCCAAAATTTCATTTGAATACATCTGCGAAAGAGGGGAAGTAATAAAGATTAAGATTATTTTAAGAGATGCAGGAGCATCCTATGTCAATGTAAAAATACAGCAAATTGTATAATTTGTGAAAATAATCCTCACTGCTCCACTTAGAAAATTTAAGTGAGATGGCCCAGAACACAAAGCCTGGATTTACAGACCGCTGAACTTTGTGAAAAATCAGATCCAGATCTCCTGATCACAGACTTAACCAAAAAACCTGATTCAAACACCCAGGAATTCACATCCAAGTCCAAACTACATGAATTTGGACAATCTCTAATACTGATATTTTTAGAAAAAAAGTTACAGCATTTTCTACCAACTAACTCATGGAACTGAATGAAAGAGTGAAATTAAAGTTGCTCATTTAATCATTAAACCTGCAAAAATGCATATACCCTGAAAGAGAGCTGTTATATGTGGTTGGAGGGGGGGAATTATAAAATGGTGGTGCCCCCCCACCCTCCAAAATGAAGATATATCACATTTGGCTTCCTGCCCAAGCCCCGCCATTTAGCAAAACCTTTCTCCTTTGTATATTCTGAACAAGTTTCATGAGAAGTATCTCACAAACATCTGCCTTCATTATAATTATATTTCTATTTCAGCTGCACCAAGCTATTTACAGATGAGCCTGTTCATAAAGAGCTTTATAATTAAGCAAACAGAAATATCTTTTTATAGGATGCAGATCTAGGGGTGATAATCACACACAAAATACACAGCAACAGTTGCAAATAGAGTGTTTAATGCTAGTTATATAGTTAGTGATGTGCTCAATAAAGCCTGACATGTCTTTGTTTCTAAATGCAAGAAAATATCGTCTTTGCTATACAAGAGTGTAAACTGTCTCTTTTTACATAGAAAAGGCCATATATTTCAGGGTGATACCACTTTATAACCACAGTGTAAAAACAAACCCACATTTCTTCAACTTAGCATGCTTTGAAAGCTGTTGGGTACAAAAAGGATTTTATATTATATATCAACAATGCCTAAAGGAACTAAGTTAATGGATGCTAGATGCTATCTAATAGTTCTACAGAGAAAAGCTGAGGGACAGCGCTGCTGGTTAAAATGCTAATGGCAGGACAGAGAAAACACAGTATACAATATAAAATTGTAATTGTGTAAAGCTTACTTACTCTGTAGGTGCTCCATAAATATAAGCAAATCTGTTCTCAATAACATTTCTGTCACTCACTTCCCACAACATTGCAAACGTGGTACTTTTAAAAATGCTTTCTTGCAGTTTCTATGAGCAATATTAGCCCCTATCAAGCAACACCTAAATTATTTTTCAATCTCAGGCCATGTACACACGATCACTTTATCGCGCATTAACAGTCATTACCACGCGATAACAACAACAGCGTACACACGTGCAATAGGGCTCTTGCGCGTCAACAGCCCAGTTGTAGCGCAATACGAAAAACACCTCAACAAGGGTGGTAGCAGTTAACGCGGAACAGCTGTTGCACCTTTCGACTCGTGTGTACGCTTACCGCACAATGATTGCCTCCGGAAGCGTCCCAGCATTCCAAAGTTGTCCTCTCTAGTCTTCCCCCCCCCTGCTCTGTGGCTGTGATGAAACAGTCCCCCCCCCCCCCGTTTCGATTCCTGGGATTTTTGAATTTTTCCTCAGTTTCACTTCCTGTTCTCTTCCTCGTGGTGTGGAGTGCAGCTCTGATCTTCACTAACAATGGCAGCCCATCATGGAAGACGCGCACCCATTTGGAGCACAGCAGAGGTGCTGGATCTGATCAGCATCTGGGGAGAGTCTGCTGTGCAGGCGCAGCTACGCGGCAGCAGGCAAAATTTCGATACTTATGGCATAATTTCTCAGGCCATGTCAGAGAGAGGTTATGAGAGAGACTATGCAGTGCAGATCAAAGGTGAAGGAGCTAAGAATAACCTATCACCGAGCGAAGGAGGCAAACCGCTGTTCGGGATCAGCGCCTGCTACATGCAAGTACTACAAAGAGATCGAAGCCATCCTCAGTGGGGACCCCACAACCACTGCAAAGAGTCCTGTGGACACATCGCCCCCCCCCCCATCCACTGAATGCCAGAGCCGAGCAGGATGAGGACATGATCGATGAGGAGGAGGAGATGGAGGATGACCTGGAGGAGAGCGCAACAGTGTGTAGCCAGGAGCTCTTCTGCACCCCCGCTGAGACGTCCACACAAGACATGAATTGCAGCATGGCATCTGAGGCGGCAGAGGGGGGTTCAAGTAAGTTTCTCTTCCGTGCAGCTATGGCTCCAACTAAAAAATCATTGTCCGGGGCGGGGGTGCTTGCTGTCTCGGTCCCCGCTGTGGACAGTCTTTACTCTGCATTCATTAGAAGTGCATCAACACAAGCAGTGATTGTCAAAAAAACACCTGTATTTAGGTCACTAAAGGTTTCCTCGATGTACCGCCAGAGCCTCCTACTCAGGTTTGTTGGGATAGCGTATGTGTCTACACTCCCGTATAAGGATACTCGGCCTCGCAAGCTGCAAAGCACAGCACTGGGAACCATGGCAGCACACAAGGCAGCAGCATATGGTCCCAGCTGGCATCCAGTGGCATGTAGGGTATGTATTCTAGCTGGCAGGGGCACTCTGAGGAGAGAGATATCGGGTTCCATCTGTGTGCCCTGTGTAGAATGTTAGCCCCCAGTAAGGTTGCTATTAGGACGTACCTTGTCCGCTTCAGCAAAGCACAGGATGTTGACTTCCCTGTACCTTCCAGTGGAATGTGCTCTGGAAGGTTACATTGGTTATCTAGGCTATGTGTTAACAATAGCTTTATTATTCTTTTTTTATTAGATGCAACCCTCACAAGGCCGGTGTCTACCCCAGCTGACCGCATGAGAAACATTCAGCGGCGTGTTCAAAGAAACAGGGAGGATATGTTTCAGGAACTGTTGAAAACAACAGAGGCATCCGCGAGGGAGAATCGAGCCTGGAGAGAGGAATCCCAACAGAGGAGGCAGAAACACAGGGACGAACTGATAAGCGTCATGAAGGAGCAAACAGAACTGCTCAAGAGCATGATTGCTTTGCAGACCCAGGCGATTAATGTACAGGCTCCACTCCAGACAGTTCAGCCGTGTCTGCCTACCACACCCCGTAGTCCTTCAAAGCATTTCTTTGAAGGCCACCCGTCCCCCTGGTATTCTGCAACATCCAGTCCCTCACAGAGCTACTTTTTAGAGACCCGCAGCTACACCCACCTGTAACCCCTCCAAAAAAACCCAACCCCCCCTTTTATCTTTTAATAAAAACAGTAACAAAAAATTTGAAGAGTGGCTTTATTTGTACACAGTGACAATCTCATAAGGTGCACCTGATGCGTCCTTGAAGTGAACTACGGGAGGGCATCTTTGAAATGCTCCCTGAGTGCCTCCCTTATGCGAGCAGCTCCTCGTTGGGCCCCCCTAATACTCCTAGTGGCTGGCTATTCGTATGCTTCCTCGAGGCACTGTGCCTCCATAGCCCACCCTGGGGAAAACTTTTCTCCCCTATTTTCATAAATGTTATGAAGGACACAGCACGCTGCAATTACAGCAGGGATGTTGTCCTCGTCCATGTCCAGCCTCCCATACAAACAGCACCAGCGCCCTTTTAAGCGGCCGAAGGCACACTCCACAGTCATTCTGCAGTGGCTCAATCGGTAATTGAACCGCTCCTTGCTGCGATCCAGGTTCCCGGTATACGGCTTCATGAGCCATGGCATCAGTGGGTATGCTGGGTCTCCAAGGATGGCTATGGGCATCTCCACATCCCCCACAGTAATTTTTTGATCTGGGAAGAAGGTACCCCCTTGCAGCTTCCGGTACAGTCCAGTGTTTCTGAAAATGCAGGCATCATGCACCTTTCCCGACCACCCAGCATTGATATCCGTAAAACGCCCCTTGTGATCCACAAGTGCTTGCAGCACCATGGAGAAGTAGCCCTTCCTGTTTATATACTCAGTCGCGAGATGGTCTGGAGCCAAAATCGGGATATGTGTGCCATCCATTGCTCCCCCACAGTTAGGGAATCCCATGGCAGCAAAGCCGTCCACAATCTCACGAATGTTGCCCAACGTCACCGTCCTCTGTAGCAGAACGCGATTTATGGCTTGGCACACTTGTGAGAGGGCTAATCTGACAGTGGACCTCCTGACTCCAAACTGGTTTGCAACCGACCGATCAGGAGTCGCCATCTTCCAGACTGCAATCGCAACACGCTTCTCCACGGTTAGGGCTGACCTCATGTTGGTGTCTTTACATTGCAGGGCAGGGGCCAACTCTGAACACAGTTCCAGAAAGGTTGCTTTCCGCATTCGAAAGTTCTGTACCCACTGCTCGTCATCCCACAGCTGCATAACAATGCGATCCCACCACTCGGTGCTCATCTCTCGCGACCAGAAACGGCGTTGGACCGTGTGCAGATGATCGGTGAAGGCGCTGAGCAATGCAGTGCTGTTGCTCTGCAGGGCATCAATCAGCCCCTGCTCCTCGGTGTCCTCGTCTGATTCGGAGTTCATTGCATACTGAGCAACCAGCCGAGATGTATTTAGAATGCTGAAGGCGACAGTGGAGATTAGAGCAGGATCCATGCTGTCGCAGTTGTGATTGCTCGCAAGTAGTGCGTCACTATACTGTTGAAAATAGGCGCGAGTTGCTATTGGCAACGAGGAAGACGCAAGGGGAACACAGTGCACCACAGGAAAATGAAAGTTTACCCATGGCGCTTTGCGTTCCTTTCCTTCATCCCAGGATTCCAAGTGCCGATTGAGGGAAAATTGAACTGTGGGATAGGTGCCCAGAATTCATTGCGCTACACCACGGTATTGCAAAGAATTCTGTTGCGTTGCAAGGAGCGACGTGTGTACACGCTCTCCCACAATAAAGATCACGTGTTTTTTATAGTGCGATTGCCATCGTGTGTACATAGCCTCAGATCCACATCTCCTCAGAAAACAATGAAAACATGAACACGTTTCATTTTTCAGCGACTAGACTACAGTTGTATTTCTGTAGTTTTCTCTTTATTACTTATACCGCACCCTAAAGAACACAGAGGAGGCAAGTCCCCTGTTTACAATTTATAATAAACATGTAAGTTGGGGTAACTGCAAACATAAAAACAGGTGGATGAGAGAATTACATTGACTAAATCACATGCTAACTTAGTCAGGTCTTCTACTTGGTATAATTATGTTTAGTTTTTTTGTTTAAAATTGTTGTACTCTCACTAGATTATAGTCACTTCCAGTAGCTATCACCATAGATGAGGGGTTTTTAGGAGGGATTTGAAATAGGCAAACGTGGAAAACTTGCTTCAGTTTTTGCCAAAGTCTCAATTCTGTCTTAGTGTTGCTTTTCCCCAGCAAAATGCAATGTTTTCTTATTTGCAACAATATCTGTTTCAGAGAGTCAAATAATTATTGTATAGTGCTAAACAAACAGAGAATCAAGTTCCATGGTGGAAGATACAAATGTGATCTAGCAGCTGATACCAATTAAACATATTGCATTAATCAAGATCTTTTGAAATAAGCCTTGCCAATTGATCAAGGCTTCTAACAAATGCTAAATTTCCTAATAGGAAATTTTAAGTGCAAATGATGCACATAAACCAACTGGAATAAAGAAGTGCAGAGAAAGAATGAAAACATTTGGCCTAATTTTGACCCACTAACATAGTGATATCTTCTCAACATTTTTCTCAAATCAGTGCCTTCCAGTTTGACCTGCATAAAAGTCACCCACCATGATTTAGTTGCCAAGCCACGTGCTTTGGTGTATAGTGACAGTCACTTATCTACACTAGTACTTCATCTGTGAGTATGTGATAGACTATAAGTAATTTGTAAGCGTAAAATAGTGAATGTAAAAACGAGCATGGTAGCATCAAAATGTTAACTTTAAATATATAATGATTTATAGTCCTTAATGGTTTATATGTCAATATGTTTTGTATGTGTTGATAATCTGATGGCCCTTCAGGGTCGTAAAAATGATATTTGTGGCCCTCAAGCCAAAAGGATTAGGAACCACTGCACTACAGAGCTGAACACATACATGTGACGTCAGACAAATGCAAGAACTGCAAACATGATTACGTGCAAGACAGACAAGATTATCCATAACTATTGTAGACTGTATTTTTGCTTTGCACTTTTTACATAAGGAATTAATGCACCTTGATTCAAAGCACTGCTGTTGTCCTTAAGCCAATCAAGTAGCTCAATTGGGGCTAAGCTGTGCTCATTATCCTCCTGGGAGTTAAGCTAGTTAGGTAGGCAGCCTTGCTGTGGGTCCTTACTCCTGACAGTACCTCAACAGAACTCCACTGATCATCATCTACAACCCCCAAGTCAGACCTCTTCAGCACATCATTGAGGATCTTCAGCCTATTCTACAAAACAACCCCTCACTCTCTCAAGCCTTGAGAGTCAGACCTCTCCTCACTTGCAGACAGCCCCCCAAGCTTAAGCAGATACTCACCAGTAACTACAGACCAAACAACAGAAACATTAAAGTAGGGTTAAACAGGCGCTACAGATTTTTTTCTCATTACAATAGGTGATTTGATTTCACCTTCCTCTATGTGCTGTTCTCCAGTGTTTGAATCTAAACTACTGCATTGATTTCCTCTAACTGCCTGACCTGATCCTATGACTTACACTTCCCTGCATTTGTTTTCCTCCCATTCTGTAAGTTCCCTATCTTCAAAGTGTCTGACGAAGTGGAATTTTCTCCAACGAAGCTCATGCAATAAATAAATTTGTTAGTCTTTAAAAGTGCCACAGGACTCCTTGTTTGTTTTTTCCAGAGGGGTAGCCGTGTTAGTCTGTGTATACCAAAAACAATGAGAGTCCTGTGGGACCTTATAGACTAACAGATTTCTTCGGGCATAAGCTTTCGTGGGCTATAACCCACTTTGTCAGATGCATGAAGTGGAAACCGCAGTAGAGAGGTATATATACACATGCCAGGATGGAGGAGGGCTACCTTTTGTGGTAAAGGCCATCATCCTATAACCTAAACTATATGATTGGTGGGTTGCCAACCCCAACCAAGCTCTGGTGGATCTGAACAGTGACCTGGTCAACAGGGAATAAGGAATGGATGGAAGATTTCAAGTTGCTGTCTATTATCTCATTAATAAAATTGGATACCTTAAAGAACCTTGGTCTTGGGATCAATCTTATTTAACATTTTTATTACTGACTTTGGCACAAAAAGTGGGAGTGTACTCATAAAGCTTGCTCATGGTGAAACCAAGCTACTTAAATGAGAAATGTATCACTTTCATGCAAGCATGGAAATGTTGCAGATTGAACAACTTTCCATCAGTAAAGAGCTGAATAAATATGCATCTGCCAGTGTCATAAACTGCATTCATAAGCAAAACCAAAAGATTACTAGGAAAAGTGTGGGAGCCATCACGCAATCTTGGTTGTGCCATTGGTGACTGGAAAGGGATCTGATATCTCGCCGCTTTTTACCATTCTGGTAATCATTCGATCAAGGAAGGACCAAATCTCAAGCATTAAACTGTGCTGGACATCCAAAGACAAAGAAGTTTCTAGAGTCCCTCATAATTTAAAGTAAAAAAAATTTTGCTGTCTCAATGAAGTTTTGCTCCCAGCACTTTTCTTGAAGCTCATAGGCTATTGTGCCCCATTCAAACCAAAATCCACACTGAGACATGAAGAGGATGGTTGCAACAAGATAGGTGTGTTGTCTATTCAATATGATTCATTCAAGAATTTGGAGAGTAGGGAAATGATGCAGTTATTATCAATTGGCCCTGCCACCCTTACCTTTATTGAGGTGAACAGTGTTGATGGAATCGTAAAAATGTAGTACTAAAAGGGATCTCAGGAGATTGTCAAGTCCAACCTTCTGTGCTGAGGCTGGACCAAGTGAAAGTAGACCATCCCTGGTATTTGTTTAATCTGTTCTTATCTGCCAATGATGGAGATTCCAAAACCTCCCTGAGAATCCTATTCCAGGATTATAGTTAGAAAGTTTTTCTTAATATCTAATTTAGATCCCACTAGTATCCCTGAAATCCTATAGCACTAACTCTTTGTTCCAAATAATGTAGAAGAACCACATGAGATGCTTTATAATGATGTAGCCACCTTGTTTTTAGATCTCTGTAGATCTCTGCTGGAATGCCAACCAGTCCAGTTGTTTTCCCTTATGACATCTGCATGATTACTGTTATGGTCTCATATAAAGTGAGAATTAATGCAAGCTCTTCTTTTAATGAGTATTATAGAAGAAGATTATTGCTTCCTCAAAAAATATCAGAAGAGTGATTGAGAAGCTTGAGATTTTTGTCTTCTAAAGTAGTGATCACAGTGCTGCATTTTACAAATAATTATAATTCTCCTTTCGGTGCTGTCTTAGTGCTTGTATGATGTGGGAATAGGAGAGGAAACTTCAGAGTCTTTGGAATTCCAAAGTTTCTGTCACCTGGGTTCATTTCACAGTGCTGCTGAGAGCATTCCTTCTCTTGGTGTATTAGAGAATAAAGCTACTTGGCAGTACCTTAGGAGAAAAGGGGTTAACCACACTGAGGTAGTGATTACTATCTCTGAACTCCAACTCACACAAGCAAACAAATTAAAAACAATAACTATAAACTTTATATAAGGATTTTATTAAAAGGAATATAGTCATTACAGATATTAAATGACTAGTGGTATCAACAATGCTTTTTAATTACTAAAGGCTGTGTTGGCAAAAACACTAAGACCACACTCCCCAATGTTCCTAATAAAAAGTGTCTCCCCACTCAGTTCCGTATGTTCCCACCATCTGAGATACCCAGGGGGTGCACATAGTCATGCTGTACGCCTGTAAGAGGATACTGTTAGAAAAACAGTTTGTTGTATTGGGAATTGGATGATCCAGGTAAATGAAAGTGTTTTTGGAGATGCAGCGTGGCCGGCGCATCCTCCCTGGGGCTGGCTGGAGAGGGACTAACTGTCCCATCCCCTATGGGACTGTGCTGATAGTCTTTAAAGTTCGGAACCTGCAAGGTCAGATGCAAGTAGATCAGGTCTCTGGATCCAAAATCTTGGATCTGGTGCAGGCTAACTGCAGGAAAGATTCTGATCTCTGCAGGAGAGAGGACTGTCTCCTCCTGTTGCTGGCAGACTGGTGGCAGAAGGGATGAACTGTTTCTTACTTGTGATCTTTTGCCAGCTGAGGTTAAAGCCAAACCAGCTGCTGGGCCTTTTCTTTCTTTCCATTGATTGAGGGAGGAGGTTGCCAGGGTGGTCACTTTCCCTTTTGCTGCTCGATGAAAACAAAAACGTAGAACTTAGTTAACAACCCCACACGGGCCCAAATGGTGCATCTTTTCTCTTAGGGCAGAGCCGCTTTTTAAGGGGGAGACAACATAAGGCATTAGTAATAATAATGAAATGATGCATTCGAAAATGTGTTATTTTTCTTATACATTTTAACTGCAACAATGCAGTAAATTTAAAGAATTTTGTGGCAAGTACCTGTAAATAAAAGCATAACACAGTATGACCTTGAACTAGATTTGATGACCTTAATGTCTCTAACCCACGGTCTGACAGATCTGCAGAACTTTGATCCCCACTGCTTTAAAGTGAGTTAAATATGGGTTTTACTAGAGCTAAAAATACAGTGTTTGGATGACTTATGATCTTAAGATCTGTAGAACTCAGTCACACTTTAACACCTAGTTCTGTGGCAAGCACTCTTGTATTGTTCAACTGAAAAATGAAACTTCTGAGACTCATTTCTCTGAGATATGATCATAGCTATTTTGATGGAAAAAATCCACAAGTTGACAAACACTAAGTTTCAATGAACAATGATTAACTGAACAGTTAAAAATTAGCAGTTTAAAAGTACAGAACACTTTCTTAACCATATGTTGTTCCTTATGTAGCTTGCAGACCCCCGCTGCTCATCCAGGGTGCGTCTACACTTGTAAATTAAGTCGACTTAAGCTTGCTTAAGTCGACTTAATTTACTCCGCATCTACACTACACTTTCCTTAAGTTGACTTTTTAAAACCTCGTTTTAAGTTGACTTTTGGCTTAAGTCAACTTTCTAAAGTCGACTTAAGCCAGTGTAGACCTGCAGTAGCCCTAAGTCGACTCTCCAGGACTCCCCCACTGCCCTCCCTGCTGGGGGGGTGGCACAGGGAGAGCCTGGCATGCCCCCCCAGGGCAGAGCCCAGCCCACCCTGCCCCTATGCCCTGCCAGTGTCAGTGTCTCCCTTTGCCCCATTGTACCCAGGTATAATGGGGCAAAGGCTGAGCCCCCTGGCACTTGGCAAGGGTTGCCCCCCCACCGTGGACCTGTTCCAGGTCCACCTAGCCCCTACATGTCGACCTAGGCATTCATGTGGACGCTCTAGGTCGACTTTGTAGGGTTCCCCCCAAAGTCGACTTAAAATTTAAGTGTAGACATGCTAAGTCAACTTAACAAAGTCAACCTAAATTTACAAATGTAGATCTAGCCCCAGTTACCTTTTCCTATTGCCTCTAGACTATGTAGAAAATTATTCTTAGCCATACCTCTAATACAGTTGCTGTGGCGCGGCAACACCCGATTAATTAAACATCATCTCACAGAAGTTGTTCGTCTGATGAGTCATGGAGGCCATTTGAATTTGGAGGAAGTATTAGCAGCATTTCAAAGCAGAAAGGTACTGGTGATTTTTTTTTTTCCCCAAGAGCTGAATATCCAATCTGCAAATAATTCTTTGGCTATATGTACTGCTCCTCATGCACGGAAAGAGGTTTCCATAAATATCTGCAAATTTATCTCTGTTTCTGCCCAGCTTAGGTCTCCCAGTTTTTCCAGTGGGTTTGACTCCCAACAACTGACTAGGGCTCTGACCCTGGCCACTAGAACCTGCTGCCCACTTCAATCACCACGCTAGACCATTCTTATCCTGGTCAGCTGACAGGGGGTTCCTGGAGAGAGTGGACTGGAGTAAATTGAAGGCTGAATATCCTTATGTTCTTTTTTGGAGGGCTGGAGTAAACTGGGGGCAGTCTAACCCCAGGACTGAGCCTCTCACGTCTTCCCCAATGTCAGAAGCTCCCTGCCGCTCCTCTTCTTGGCAGTTCCTTCTCCACAGTGAACTAGCCAGAAGAACAGTGAGAGGGACACAAAAAGAGACCACTGACAAAACAGGCACCACATTGACGTCTGGTAGCTGATACTAGCAGTTCCTGCAGTCCAGCAGAGTCCGTGACATCTCAGCTGGGCAACGGGAATTCATGAAACTTGGCAGCCCTGAAATTTAGAGTCATATTGCACAGAAACCAAAGAGCATAACCATTACATAAGTAGGTTCACCACATTTATAACTCATTCAAGCTATCCTCCCAGCCACACAGACCCCAAATGAACCCACATTTCTAAAGTAAGGGCTGGGTTATGTATAATTTTATGGACTTTCTAGCCCACAGCTGGGAGAGCTGAAAAAACAGAGTCCAATGTGTTAGTTAGATGGTGTTACCAACTGGCTATGGTGAAGAAAAAGAAACTATGAAGAAAAGAATCCAGACTGAATTTATTGATGTTTTCCATCCCTCCAAATGACTGCTTCAGTGTAAACTTGGAAGCAGCATAAATGTATAACATCTGATCCTTGTGTTCTTTACTCCCCGGAGGCATAGATTCTGGGTTAAGTGCTGATTTTCTGGCTCAATACCAGTCTACTATCAAGTAACATCAGTGCATTGTTCCAGACTAAAATACAACTCGAGAAAAGAATGTCAGAAGTTAGGAATTGGAGAATTATGACGGATGGAGCAGCCATCAATCCGTTGCTGCTGACAGATGAAATAAAGTAACTACATGTGAGTGTCAATTATTTGTGACTCCTGGAGGGATTTTCCGACTAAACAAACAATACGGATGAATACGCGTGCAGGTGAGTGAGGTAGGTTGAGGACTTCTTCATAACAGCAAGGTAACAAACCAACACTTCCCTCCCCCTTAGGATTTAAACAAGGGGATAAGGTGCATAGAGAGAAATGTGTTCTTTAGTCCTATCCTAAATAGTCCGAAGATTTGAGAATGTGCCAGAGGTTATAGGTGTTGTCACATACTCATGTACAGATCAGCTACATTATGCTGCCAGTCTTATTATGGAACTGTTTGATGCCACAATAAGCCTGGCAGGATGAAAGAACAACATCTAGCCTACGTCTACGTTATGAGTTTGGGGTGCTGCTCATGCACATCTACTGCACTGAGCTCAAGTATAAATAGCACTGTATCTCTGGTAACACTAGTAGAGGCATATTTGAGCCACACCAAGTACAAACATACCCCAAACCAGTGGGTAAGTACTCATCATTCCTCCACTTCCACCACCAGTGGTACCATAGCCATGTAACTAGTTATGGTCATGCTAGCCGGATGACGACTAGTGGTACCATGTGTCTGGAAGCAGGGGAAATACATCCCTAGCTCACAGTGTAGACAAAGCCTTTGAGGAAGAATAAGAAGCCAACTGGCTAGGGCTGCAACGTGTTTGGCTTCAGGATTCTGTCCTGCTATATATTCAAACAGCAAATTCAGTCTGGTTGCATGCACGTCACTCATGACCCTGAGCTTGACCTTCTATGCATGGATATGTCTTTCTCAAAACTTGTCCCATGAGCAATGACATGAGCTTTCAGCAGGGGCAGGGAGTTACTGGAGCTGCTTCTTTTACAATAAAAAGGTTTTAATTTCATTCATTTTTGTCCTTCCCTTTATTCTGGATTACACCATCCATTCTCAAAAAGAACATTCTCCATGTTTTCAAATAAACTAGATTTTTTTTGTTACTTCTTTGAACTTTTTACATTATTGCCCTTATAAAAAATTGGCTTCATCATTACCCTATGTATACATTATCCCAACAGAGGTATAAGGAATCTACTCAGAATTCACCCATCAGGAGGCCTGGTAATGTTCACTGCAGAACTAAGCAAGTGTTTCATCCATAAACATGCACAACCCCTGATACCTAAGAAGAAATCAGAGGATCTCTAGGTGTAACCCATATGCCTAAAACAGGCTGTCTCTTTAAGAGGCCTTATTCAGGATGGGTTACTGTTGCTGGGCAGATTAGCTGTCCACAACCAGAAACTTCTGGAAACAGAGAGTGGTAGCATTTTGAGCATGCTCCACAGGGTTCCCTGCGGGTGTGGTCAGGCCACATGAGAGCAGCAGACTGTGCAGAGGGCAGGCAGGAGGTGCAGTGAGAAGAGGCCATGTGCTCAGTGTTCATGAGAGAAGCTGAGCCAGGAGTGAACAGCGGGATGTTTTCTCCCTCCAATGGAGTCTTCTGCAGCAGAGTTTCTGCACATGCATTTGGGACTGAGGGCTGGTTAACCAGTAAAATGACTGGAAGGTGCTGGCTCCAGAGGAGAAAGAAAAGCCTGCATGGAATTCTACTGAAGATTCCTGCAACTGAAGAAGAGGTGGACAATAGCTACTTCTTTTCACTCACACCTTTGGACTTGACCAGAGACTGTAGCAGAGATTTTGGGTGAAGTCCACCTGGATTTTGGGACTCTTGGGTATTTTTCTCACAAAGTTTCTGTAGGGACTCTTCTGTTTAAATTGATTTTGTTTTCTTAGGATAAGATTTATTCAGTTAATAAAGTTCATTGTTATGTTTGTTCTTATCTGCATTTTAATGTGGGATGGTAACTCTGAGCAATCTTTGCTGTGAATCCCTTACAGACTGGATCCTGGGTCTCCAGGTGCTTCTCCATAGTGGTTGGGAGTTGATATCTGTAAAGCACTGGAGAAGGGCAATTGAATGAATTTTAGCCCATGGGACATGTGGCTATCTGTTATCATCTTCAGATATTAAGTAAAAGCTTGGTTCTAACATGTACCGACCTCATCAAGGTGCCAGGATCTTGCCTTAATCTTGTGACTAAAAAATAGCACTAGGTGCAATCCATACTGCCTTCTGCAGGGATGACTAAAGACACATTTATTAAAATGATAAATGTTGAAAAAGATGAGCAGTAAAGTCTAAGTTGCTGCCATTCATTTTATGTATATGAAAACCACATGGCAGATTGGCAATAAGCTATTCAGATTCATTCCAAGTGTATAGTACTCAAATATCATTTCTTTTTGTTCAACACTGGCCCCTTGCAATGGAAGGAATAACAAAAAAGAAGAGTATTTGTGCACTTATAGAAATGTAAATCCCTTTGTAAATGACTTTGATTTTTAACCTCCTGGAAGCTACACAAGAGATGTGTCTCACTTGGAGATTCATAGCTGAGCAGCAAAACAGTGTTATGATTGTTTAGCTATCCAAATTAAACCCAATGCACAAGAAAATTCATATTTAAATCTAACATGGAGAGCATTGACACACAGTACATTGGAAGAGTGACACAGGCTATTAACTTTTTCTAGTAGCTATACATGTTAATATAACATTACCTACATTATTTTCTCTCATTCATTATTGAGATATCCACTCCTGCCTCTAATCCCAAGATGCCAGCCTCCTTCATCCACTAGCCAAATTTTCAAACAAGTACCTTTGGCTATGTCTACACTTGTAAAGTTAAGTCGACTTTATTAAGTCGACTTAACAAGGTTGACTTTAAGTTCACTTAAAGTCAGCCTTTTTAAGTCGACTTAACAGAGTGGCTACACTTTAAGTCGACTTAAGTTGACCTTCTTAAATCGATTTAACAGTAGACATAGCCATCCACTCTGGCTTTAAGCTGACTTAATAAAGCTGACTTAGCGCTATTCTCTGTTCATACTGGCTTGAAGTCGACTTAAGGCTTAAGTCGACCTTCAGAGGTGGTGTTATTAAGTCAACTTAAGGAAGCGCTTAAGTCAACTTAATAAAAGCCCAGTTTGGACGCAGCTTTGTGTAGGTCAACTTAAGTGTCCTTAAGTCGACCTAAATTCCCAATGTAGATGCACCCTTTGTGCTTTCTCCCATGCTGCTCTCTCTAAAAATAGCTAATCCTCCTCCTGTAAATTCCCTCCTTAAAACTCTCCTTTGCTGTGATGCCTATCAAGGGCTATGATGTATGATGTATGATGTCTACACTGGCAAGTTAGTTCGAATTAAGGAAGCTTAATTCGAACTAACTTAAGCCTTGGCTACACTAGGCTTTCATTAGTTCGAATTAAGGGCTTCCTTAATTCAAACTAATAAATTCGCTTATACTTTTCGAAGTAAGGGTTAATTCAAACTAGTTAGTTCAAATTAACCCAATGTGGCCATGTTAGTTCGAACTAAGCGCTTAGTTCGAACTAACCGGCACATTGAGCTCAATGCAATTGACTAATTCTAACTAAGCAAGTCCCATGCATGGCACTTGCTTAGTTCAAACTAAAATTTGCTAGTTTGAATTAAGTTAATTCGAACTACCTTTGGTAAGTGTAGACATAACCAAGAAAACTTGACAAGTGTTAAGGCAAAGGTGTGCTGAGACAACTGCCTGTCATGCTGGCCAGTATTGTCTCATTATTTCCTGGTACCCCCATTGGTCTGTATCTATCTGTTGTCTCTTGTTTTACACTTCTATTATAAGCTTCTTGGAGCCAGGGACAATCTTTTTGTTCTGTATTTGTACAGTGCCTAGCACAGTGGGGTCATACGCAAGGACTCTGTGGCAGTAATAAAAATATTATTAACAAACCCAACTTGGGCGGGATTTGAATCAACAACTGAGAAATAAAGACCCGGAAGCCGTTACCAACATTCTGAACAATGAAGTTTCCATTACTGTGGTTTTATGGAGCTCTGCTGATTTACACCAGCTGAGGAACTAGATCTTTATAGCTGCACTTCACATCTTTGTTTACTAATCCACATTTACAACTTAAATGTAAAAGGTGAAGCTTTTTATTAATCATTATGCTCTTAGCAAGCCCAGTGGTGTGGAAAACAGCATTGATCATTTCCAAATCTGCCACATGGCAGCTGTAAGCTTGTTTCCTAAAGTCTTCCTCTTGTTGGTCAGGTAATAGAGCCAAGTCATTGCTTCATGGCTTCCTATCCAGACAGAGAATGCAAAAAATAAGTTATCAGCAGGGAAGTCAAAATTATGGAGGGAATGCTGGCCCCATAGTAAGTGCCTGACACCAAATTATTTGCAATAGCAAAACAAATAAAGTAAATACTGCATTGATGAGAAGTCCCTGGCAAACCCAACAGCTTCTGAAAGAGTTTAAGAGTACCAGTTCAGTTTCTAAAAGCAAATGCATTACCCATTCAGACTACTACAACCACCACCCTACAGAATGAGGTCAGTTCATCATCCATCCTAATTCTACAGTCTACATACAACACATGCACAGGAAAAAGAAGTAGCCTGATAGCATAACTCTCCAAGACATGCCATATTGACAGTTAAGGTTAATGCCAGCATCAGCCTTCTTGCAACTTTACATTAAAACAGAAAGCTGGATGAGAAATTTTCTTCTGACTTACTCGCTATGCAGTCGCTTTAGATGACGTCACCCTTCCACACACCCACTGAGTGCAGAAATCCCAGGATCCTTAGAATCACTATGCTAGGACTGCAAGGGGCAAGCTGTAAAAAGACTGCAGACAGTCACCCCTTCCTTCCGTCTTCTGCCCCTCTGCTCCCCGCTGCCAGCACTACAGCAGTGTATGAGAGATCCAGTGGCGCATAGGACCCCAAAGAGTCCTACAGCCCACAGTAGCAGTTATAGAACATCTCCTCCATACTCTGCCCAGCAGATGGAAGAGGATTGCTTCTCTATGAGTGCTAGACAACCTCAACACCTTTTGCTTACCCCACACAAAAAGAATTTTCGCAAGTGGGAGATAGCAGCCACCCCACTGGCTGCAAGAGAGAATTGGGCTCAAACTTATATTAAAAGTGACAGGGATGAAGTGGCAAACTGGACAACACAGCTTTTAGTAGAATATATTAGCCAATACCCCTTGTACAGTATGATTAATAGCAGCCATAGCTGAATACTCTACTGTAGAAAATAAAGCCTTGTTTAATCTATATATTTATTTTAAAAGAACAGAAGGCTTTTCCAAGTTGAATAAATAGCAGCATTACTGGATCTCATTTGGAATGGACAACGTTTGGCCTATTGTGTTAAATTCCTATGGGCTTGCCTATTTTTGTATCAGATTACAGCTTTATTAGGTACAACTGTTTTTACATTGAATTTTTGTGATTAATGATGCTAAAAAGGTTTTGGCATTTCAAATGTTGTACACAAACCTAATGGGCAAAATCTTCTGTAAACTTCTTCTAAGCTCTTGGCAAACTTTCCTCGGGAGCAAATATTAACTCCAGATAGTGTTTATTAGCTTTTATAAAATAATCACTGTAATAGTGGCATGTAATTGCTGGAGGTAAGAGCACATCCAGGCCAAGAATTAATCAAGTTTGAGCTCCCTAATAGAAACAGGTCGGGAGCAATTTATTTCTTGCCAGTTTTTATTTAAAATAATAATTTTCTTCTGACTTTGCTTAATATTCCAAGAGTGATTTCATGCACAACATTCCCTGAAGAAATTATGATGTTAACTAGAGACGGGTCTGTGCTATAAAGCTCAGGTTCAGATACATGCTTCCACAAAAGAACAGAGGTGTTTGGATCTAGAATTTCAGTTTGACTCATTACACAGAGCAGTACCAGGCATAACATTCAGGTCTGAATTTTAATTCCCCCAAAGTTTGGGGAAATTCAGATCCAGGTTTTATTTTGATCAGATCTACTGATAACATCAGACAGTAAGAAAGTAAAGCCAAGTCCTTTTATTCATGTCCGAATACTGTTGACCTCACAGCAGAATTTTCTGAATCATAGTCCATCCATCACTAGCTTCTCACATTCAGTTGCTGACCTTCAAGTAATCTGCCGCAAACCACCTATCCCTCTCCTCACCGGCCATCCTGTATTATGATAACCCACCATCATGCCTTCCATGATATCTTTCTTCAGGTTATTTCCATCTATACACCAGTTGTGAACAAAATACGTAAGTTTGTTCCTATTGATTTCCGAGAGCAAAGTCTGCTTCTCTCCAATAATATTTCTAATGTAAGTGCTCATCTTTTTCATCCAGGAGATATCTTCAGCAGTACTGCATCTCAAAGGCTTCTGTTTTATTCTTGTCAGCAGTATTAATGCAACAGGATTCACACTGATAAATTGTTATGGAAAAAATGAATCTTTTCACTAGTCAAATCTTCATTGAGATGCCAATTTTCCCACACATTAGTAGAAGAAGCCACAACTGAACAAGCCATCCCCAGTCTTCCTATGATTTCTTTGAGGCACCCTCCTTGTATGTCTGAGTTACTCTGCCTCTACAGCTTGACCATTAAATGTGTTGTTCACTTGCATCATGTAATTACTGATCATGTCAACATATATGTATTTCATTGTTGACCCATTCAAAGAGTCCCTTTTCCTCACTAACAAATTCCAACATTCATGTGTTGCATTAATGGTTGCAGCGAAGAGCATTGTATCATCAACATATGTGAAAGAAATGACCAACAAAAGAAATCCAGCTCCTTCCACCTTACCAAACTTTTCCAGGACTTGGCTCATAATACATTCTCCTTATATATTGAAAAGACTTAGGGACAGAATGCACCTTTATCGCACACCATGCCTCATTGAAAAGAATTCACTGGTGCTTGCTCTTGTTCAATCCATGGTTTCTTATTGATAGCAAAGACTTGCAATAAGATCAATGAGTTGTTATGGAATCTCCACGTCTACAAGTATCCTGCAGAGACAATCACATCAAATGGTACCTGTGATGCTGGCAGACTATGTACCAGCTTCTGCCAAAGTTCCTAGTCTCATTTAACACTGACAAATGCATAGCTTGACACCAGTCTAGCTCCCCTGTGAGTTACCATTGTTAAAATAGATGTTAAGTTGATAAGAATGTGTTTAGTCTTGATGAAATGCTTGTAGGATGATGCATGTACTGATCTCTCATGTAGCCCCGGTATAAAGTTATTCTGTTTGCATTGTAAACATCTGTAATTGTGTACCTCACTAAACAGGGAAGAAGCATTAATGAATGTAAAGTCCTGGGTCTGCAAACAAGAAGGCCCAAGTAAGGAAATATGTCATTGGGAAACATCAAAGAACAGAAACTGTTGATTACTCCACACACCCATCTACAGGAGACAGATGCCAATGTTTAATCCAGGGGTCAGCAACCCCCGGCACTCGTGCCAAACCTGGCACGCGGGCCGAGCCTGAGTAACATGCAGCGCTGCTCAGGCTCCCCTGCTGGCCCCGCCTCCCAGGGCATCCTGGCCCCCGCTCGCCTCGCTTCCCTGCTGGGGAACGTGGCCAGCAGTTGCAGCGCGACTGCTGGCCCCACTCGCCACTGGGCAGGGCTGCTGGAGGGGAGGAAGGCGGGGTGGTTCTGCTGGCCCACCCAAAGCTGTGCCGCTGCAGGCAGGACAGAAGGGGATGGGTCAGCTTGGCCTGCTCGGAGAGCAGCCTCCGGGGCCAGCAGTGGCAGCTCCGGGCAAGCCAAGCTGACCTGCCCGCTTGCCGGCCATGGCCGGGGAAAGGATCTGTCCTGCTGGCAGCGGCACAGCTCTGGGCAGGCTGAGCCGACCCGCTCCCCTCCAGTCCAGCAGGGAGCTGGGACCGGGGACCGGAGGCCTCCTGCTGGCAGCGGCAGCGCTGAGCGGGCCGAGCCGCCCCTCCCCATTGCCAGCCATGCCAAGGCCGGCTTTGTCCTGCTGGCAGCAACGCGGCTCTGGGTGGGCCGACCCAACTCGCCCCAACCCACTCCGCTCCCATCCAGCAGGGGGCGGGGCCATCCAGGGCCATCAGCCCCGCACCACGACTGCTGACAGGAGCCGGCCCCACCTTTTGGCCCTGACTTGGCACCTGCCACAGGTGCGGTGGACGGGGCTGGCACAGGGGCTGGCAAAGTTTTCCGACCCCTGTAATCCATTAGTTTGAAGTTTTGGGAAATGGAATAAAAATCCCTAGCCAGAAAGAAGTGTTGCACTCTTCAAAGCGTCTGACGAAGTGGGATTTTCTCCCACGAAAGCTCATGTGATAAATAAATCTGTTAGTCTTTAAAAGTGCCACAGGACTCTGTTGTCTTTCTAAAGTGTAGGGTTTGTGACCTGTTTCTTTATAGGCTTCCCTGGCACTCAATATCATAAGCCATTCTAGACAGTTTGAAACACTTTGGAATAGACAATGAAGCACATAATCAACAGGCAATTATACTCCCTGCAATGTTTTAATGATGTGACAGATAGCTGCAATTTGATCACACATGCCATCCTCCTCTCTGACACCAGCTTGTTGTGGTAGTTCTCTTTCTACCATTTGCTTCATGCAATCCAAAATTATGTGGAGTAGTACTTCACTCACATGCAGTATCAGGGTGATGGTATGATGGTTATTGCGTTCTGTTATATTAGCTTTCTTTGATGAGGGCACAAAGATTCCATTTGTCCAATTGTCCAAACAATTTCTAATCAAGCACACATCATTGTAGAATTTTCTACAGGAGATCAATACCACAATCACTGATAGCTTTGAGCAGCTTTGCTGGTACCTTTTCTACCTCAATACTTTCCTGTGCTTCATTTTTATAAGAGTATTCACCACTTCCTCTAGCAGAAATTGGTGGCTCGGGCTTCATACTCTCTTTTCTGATGTCCTGTATTGTAAGTAGCTCTGATGAGGCACATAGATTGCCACAATAGTCTCTCCATCTGCATTTCCACATCACCATCTGCACTGAGAACTCTGCCATCATGATTTTTATCCTGCGTCGTCACAGTGAAATCGGTTTAGTAAGAAGTCTATTGTGAACATACCTTTTATATTATTACTCTCTTTATAGTTCCTCCAATTTTACCCTGACGTATTCACATTTGTCTTCTGAGGTCTGCCTTTGAATTAGTCTTCTCAATTCCTTTTCATCTCTCCTGCATTCTTCAAACTCCAAGTCACTCTCTTTCACCTTGCCTCATTTTTTCCACCAGCTCAAACACAATCTCTTTTAACCATGAAGTCTGATGATGATGTTTCTGACTGTGCACTTGCTACTGCACCACCTTATATTGTGTGATCCCATCAAAACTCATAAGTAGCAGGTCAATCTGGGACAGTATTTGGGTAGGAGACATTCGAGGAACACCTTGGTGCCGCAAGAAGTGGTGACTGCTTTCTGTATCTTAGCTTAATTGATGAGAAAAGAGATCCACTCTCTGTAAAGCTCTTAGGCTATGTCTACACTTGTTAATTTAAGTTGACTTAGCTAAGTCGACTTACTATAGTCGACTTTATGTCGACTTTGTTAAATCGACTTAGCATGTCCCCACTCAAAAAGTAAGTCGACTTAGAGGGGACTCTGCCAAATCGACCTAGAGTGTCCACACTGTATGCCTAGGTTGACTTGTAGGGGCTAGGTGGACCTGGGACAGGTCCACAGTGGTGGGGGGGCACCCCTTGCCAAGTGCCAGGGGGCTCAGCATTTGCCCCATTGTACCTTGGTATAATGGGGGCTAAGAGGGACAGGGACCCTGGCAGGTCATAGGAGCAGGGTGGGCAGGGCTCTGTCCTGCCCTGTGGGGGGGCATGCCAGGCTGTGGCTGTGCCAGCCACCCTGGCAGAGAGTGCAGTGGGGAAGCCCTTAAGCCCCCTAAGTCGACTTAAAGTTGACTTAGGGTTACTCTGCGTCCACACTGGCTAAGTCGACTTTATAAAGTCAACTTAGCCAGAAAAGTCGACTTAAAACTAGGTTTAGTAAAGTCGACTTTATTTTTCCTTAAGTTGACTTAAGCAGCTGCTTAAGTTGACTTAAGGAAAATGTAGTGTGGACACAGATTAAATTAAGTCGACTTAAGCAAGCTTAAGTCGACTTAATTTGTAAATGAAGATGCATCCTTAGTTTCTCTAGCTACTTTTTACCAAGAAAAGCAGCTTTCCTTCAATCTCTTTTGTAACTTTAAAAGAAGTCAGTTATTAAATCACTAGACAGGAGTGTCATCATCACTGTAAATGATCTACCAAAATGATCTACCAAAAGGAAGTATAAAAGCGTAATATCTTAGCTGAATAAATCCATGCCAGAATCTTGTAAAAGAAAATCCATATTTCTTATAAAAGCAGCTGAGCCTAGTCCATTCTGCTTTTATAATCTATTATGCACCGTTCAATCAAATTTCCATTTATATAATCATTTTCGAACTAAAATCTCAAGACACTTTTAGTCAAATAAATTAATTGAATCCAAACATTAAAATCCTTTATAATGTCAAAACAAAGAATAAAATCTTTAAGTTTGTCCAAATCATAGCCAAGATCTATTTAGTTTTTTCTTGTCCTTCCCATGTGCATATTTTGATAAGATCAAGATGATCTATATTAGTACTGTAGATGTGAACAGTGTAGATGTACAATAGTTTCAAAGAAGTACAATGTCAAACAGATACAGTAAAGCATTACAAAGGTAAAGAACTGTACAGAAGGCACAGAGATATATCTTGTAGAAGGAGACCAACGGCTTGTCTACAGTGGCAGCTGATCAGAGATACACAAGTTACATAATGTAGTTTGCATATATACTGTCAACATACATTCATTCAAGAAGCCCAGCATCTTCACGGTGTTGTGCTGATGGGAGATGTTCTCCCATCAGTGTAGCCTTACTCCTTTTGGGGAAGTGTATTACTGGAGTTGATTAGAGAGTGCTCTCCGATCAACTGAGTAGGCTTACACAGACTCACTCACTCAACCAGTGCCACTGCATTGATGCCTGATGCCCCAGCAGTGAAAACATACCCTAAGAAGAATCAAAATTAGAGACATTGTTAGGGCAGAAAATATGTGGGAGGTTTGCAAAGGTTTTCCATGAGGCTTTCACTTCTGTCATCGAAACTGGAGCCAAAATGGTTGCATAGATGCGAATGGGGATATATGTTGTCCTGTAGACTGTTTACTACTGACAGTGAGTTATGAGAAGGAAGAAGGTTACAGAGAGGAAAGAAGTTGTGAGAAGGAAGAGAAGACTTTCAGATCTCATAGGCTATGTCTACACTTGCTAAAATTAATTTGAATTACTTAGTTCAAACTAACTAATTTTAGTTCGTTCGAATTAACTTAATTAGAACTAAGCAAGTGCCATTCATGGAATTCATTCATGGAATTAACGATCCCCATTAATTTCAATGGCCGGTTAGTTAGAACTAAGAAATTAGTTTGAATAAACATGGCCACATTGGTTAATTTGAACTAGTTAGTTTGAATTAAAGCCTTACTTCTAAAGCCATATTCGAATTTATTAGTTCGAATTAAAGAAGCCCTTAATTCGAACTAACTAAAGCCTAGTGTAGCCATGGCTTTAGTTAGTATGAATTAAGCCTCCTTAATTCGAACTAACTTGCCAGTGTAGACATAGCCATAGAGTGTTAGAGGGTCTTGTTGTTAGTCTGATTTGGAATCAGTGAGACACAATGGCTATGTCTACACTAAGAAAAGCTAAGTTGACTTTGTTAAGTCGACTTAATAAGGTCGAATTTAAGTCAACTTAAAGTTGACCTTATTAAGTCAACTTAACAAAGTGGCACCACTTTAAGTCAACCTTATCAAGTCGACTTAACATGTCCACACTAGCATTAAGTCGACTTAATAAAGTCAACTTAAGGGCTACTCCACATCCACACTGGCCTTAAGTCAACTTAAGGAGTCGACTTAAGGTGTAAGTCGACCTAAAGAGGGGAAGTTATTAAGTCGATTTAAGCTTTCATTAAGTCGACTTAAGGGATTTCTTAAATTGACCTAATGAAAGTCCAGTGTGGATGTGGAGTAATTTAGGTCCACTTAAGAATCCTTAAGTCAACCTAAATTGCTAGTGTAGACATAGCCAATAAGAATACCATCGTGCAATTTCCATACTATTACTTTTTAATGTAGATCTGCACTTTCAACTACACTTACTCTTCAAAACCATATTTTGGGAACCAGTCAGTTTTCTTTTACCAGTCAGATAGCTCTTCTTTATTTGTCATATATGTATGTTTCAGGCACACTGTGAAGCATAGTATTAAATGGTATTTCTGATGCCATAATCTCCCAACCAGAAATGTATGTCATGCCTATTATTTTGGTAGGGCTATAATACTTAAAACAAGTATTTCTAAAAATCAGTGTTTTGTACTGAGGACTAAAATATAAAAAGTCCCTGCCAGAAAGGGTTTACAATCTAAACAGGAAGCACAACCCAAAGATAGAGCATGTGATGCAATAAGAAAAGAGGGAGTAAGTTGAGACAATTGGCATCCACCTTGTTAGTTCCATTATTTTAAAAAATCCGATAAAAAAATTCAAGATTTTAAAAAAAAATGTTACCTATGGTATTTTTAATAACACATAGATTACTAAAATTGAAAGAATTTTAAAAATCTTTGTATCTCACTTGTGCTCTTTGTTTACTTTTTGCACTTCACTAACCTTGGAGTGTGCAATGAAAGCAGCCAATCTCACTCTTGTTCACACGCAGTAGCACAACGTTGTTGCTTTTGTCCCTCTGAAACAGCTGCAATTTTTACATTTTGAAAAAAAGTTTTCATTGAAAGAAGCAATCCTCAATTCACATTAAGTTTTGTGAAAAATTAAACTACCCAATAAATCATTTTATATAACACATCCTTTGTGGCCTGAACTACATAACAGTAGCCCTTTGGAGATAGGGTGTGAATTGGACTATGTACTTTTGCAAGCAAAAACAACTTTTTTCATGACCATTTCGGAGCTACCTAGACTTTGGCCCCAGATACATAAAAGTAAGCTAAGCTACTTCCCTCAATACTCCCACCTTGGCCCCAATGGGCAGAGAGTGGACAGGAAATGGGTAGAATCTTGGATACACTCCTTTCAGTTGCTATTTAGAGTATGTGTGAGCTTGTATGTGATGGGGGTGGATAGTAATTTGCTACTTCTTTAGGCCAGCAGTTATTTACTACTCACTGGGAGCAAATAGGAAGCAGGAGATATTGTGACTCAGAAGTGTATCTCTCTCGAAGTAGCAATGCATCCTGGAGCTACCCCTGGGATGATACAGTTTATACTTGTTCTCAGAGCTGTTCCTAACCTGACAATCTAGTTCTTCATATTATAACTAATAAGCTCCAACCTTTACAAGTGTGGCCTCAATAACGACAGCAGTGACATCAAGGAATCTTTATTACTTTGAAACCTTTAATACAAATGCAGTTTGAATCATAGGGAACAGTCTATGAGATATGGTGCAAACAAATTGCCATATGGAATAGATTATTTGGACTGCACAATATACAATTGTATTTCCATGGAAGGTCTCTGAGAACAGTATGACATAAAAATGAGTTTGCACCTATCATCAGAATCCTGAAATACAAAAATGGGGCTGAAATCTGTTTGTCTTAACTCACATGAATAGGCACATTTTGCTTGTGTAAGAAAGGGAAGCAGAGTTCAATCCCAAGGTCAGAGCTGATCAAAAAAATGGGTATATTACCCTGCAGAAAGTTTTGACTCTTCATTGAAATACTGAAAGCCACAAAACCTAAAAATTTTTAGAACTCTTTTCATCTTTTCAGTGATAGGTCAAAATTTTCCACAGAAGTAGACGTTGGACTCTACCCAATATATTTTTCATTCTTTTCCTCTTCAACCAATATGTGGATCCCAGGCCTTATTTAACACATACCATTCAAAAACTCTACATAATATGACAAATTATAAATTTCTTCCTTGATGCTTTTGTGAAGCTCTCGGAATAGCAGCATGCTGCACAAACAAGAGTGAGTTTATCTTCATTACGCCCCTAGGAGATTAGTTGTTATTATTATTATTATACTCATTTTACACTTGAGGAATTCACAGAGCAAGTAAAGTCAAAAAAGTGTCCATTAATTTGGGGTGCCCAATTTGAGAGACCATCCTAGAGCATGATTTTTCAGAGTACTCAGAATTTTCATAGTACTTCATAAGTTCAAAACACTGCTCCCCCTCACTTTCAAGGGTCTAGTAGACTGCTGCTGGTCTGTACCAGCAGCAAAATATGACACCATTTGCACTGGCCAGTGTATAAGAGAGGTGGTGGAATCAAAGTTGTCCTAAACATCTGCCCATTCCCAACTATCTACTCTTTGAAAAGGATGTAAAGTTGAACAGTTCTGCTTAATCCCATGTACACAGGTCCCAGGGTCTGGGTAACAAGTATAGGGATACAAGGGGGGTTCTTACTCTCTTTTACTCCCTTGCCCAGGTGTGAAGTCAAAATCTAGCTCTGAGAATATTCCCCCATTCTTTTTATTCTGGAATTACAAAATGATCTCAATGGCTGTTCAGGATTTAGCACTTTCTGAATGTACAGATCAGGGTCTTTTAGAAGGGTCCAAAAAGTGATTGAGAGCATTTTATAATCCTAGAAAGAGACCATCATCACTTAGAAATGTTGCTGGCCTTTCTGCCAACACCAGTGTCCTATTCTGATACCAAGCTTTCAGGTCAGCTTTGTAGTGGACAAGAAGTCAGTGACATGGAGTATATTCTAATAGTATATTCTGAAATTTCCAGAGGGGTAGCCGTGTTAGTCTGTGTACAGCAAAAAACAACAAGAGTCCTGTGGCACTTTATAGAGTTTATAGACTAACAGATTTTCTTCTTTCTTCACATCTGGCGAAGTGGGTTATAGCCCACGAAATCTTATGCCGAAGAAAATCTGCTAGTCTATAAGGTGCCACAGGACTCTCATTGTTTTTTAGTATATTCTGAGTATATTCTAAGTGTAATGGTTTATTTACACACATACATCAGTCTTGGAATAAAGGGAATTAAACAGAATATAGATTATTTTTGTTTCAGGACTCTCTGCCCAACACCAACATGAGCAGCCGTAAGTAACTTCGCCCCAAGAATGTTGCAGAATGCAACACATGGTTTGGAGACAGATTAGTTCTGCTTCTCAGAAAATATATATTTACAAAAATATGCAAAATATTCAATATTTTAATTCAAAATTTGTGAAACTTCACATAAAAATACAATTTACAAGTTGCTTGAAAGAGAAACTGCACAACTGGAATTTATATGTAAATTTGACTCCATTGCCCCAGGGTTAAACAGGGACTATGGATTTTTTTTCTCATTACAACTGGTGATTTGACCTCACCTTCCAATGCTGTTCCCCAGCGGTTGAATCTCAACATCTATTTTGATTTGCTGTTACAGCCTGACCTGATCCGGTGTCATACATTTCCCTGCATTTAATTTCCTCCCATTCTGTAAATTCCCTATCTTCAAAGCATCTGATGAAGTAGGATTTTCTCCCATGAAAGCTCATGTGATAAACAAATGTGTTAGTCTTTAAAAGTGCCACAGGACTCTGTGTTTGTTTTGCTGACCTAGACTAACTCGGCTACCCTTTGGAAAATTGTAACCATTACATACACACACACACACACCACAGGCATTTTGATAATTTATCTGTCCAAAGTATTACAGTATATCTTAGAATATTTGAGTACCAACAAAAAACAAAGACAATTTGGACCTGATTTTCAGTCAGCAGCCTCTCATGATGCAGGAACAAGTTTGTGTGTGTCCCTTTCCGCTCATACACTTTTGCTGCATTTAGATCTGTATCTACATTGAACAAATCAAGTGTGTATTTGAAAATATTATCACTTGTATGTACAAGTGCTAGACTCTCTTAGTGTGCTTAAGCCGTGATCCATTTCCCACTGAAATCAATGGAAAGACTTACATTAGTTGCAGTGAGCCATAGAAGTGCACGCATGTGTGAATAGCTGTGCAAGCATAAATGGAGACTGGATTGAGAGTCCTTAATGAAAATCGGACACTTAATGTAGCATTTGCAAGTTCGTATTAAGTCATTTATGTCACTCATTATACAACTGACTTTTCTGTCTTCCAAACATGCACACATCATAATGGGTTAAAAAGGAAAGAATCAGATTAAAGTTGTCTTAAAAAAATAACTAAAAACTGCTTCTCTCTGACATTACAGACAGCCGCTCCAACCATCATCAAGGGATAAATCAATTTGCAGCAGCTGTGGCAGCTATTCAAATCCAGGGCATGTGGCCAGAGCCATGTTAAGATTTTTTTTCCTCATCCCATTGCACTGCATTCCAATGATCAGGAGCAGAATTGGTCAGACTATTTTGCTATGAACAATTTATTCATCAGTTTGATTCTCTCACTCTCAGTTTATCAGTTAAATGTAAACAGATCATATTGGATTTTTCCCCAAAAAATGTGTTCATTTTTTTCATATTTTTAAATAATTTTGACTAAATATGTGAGCTTGTTAATTATTTGGGAGCTTTTTGTAGTGAATCCTTCTTCATTATACAAAACCCGCTATTCAAGCTGTATCATCTCAATCACATCTTTTGGTTTCTCTCTCCTAATTGGCTGACCTTGCTTTAATGTAACAATTTATTTAAACATGATCCAAGCGCCTGCATTAAAAATATTAAAGTAACCATATGTTTTGTTATATAATGTAATCTCCCACCACTGAAACATTTATGTTTCCCCATCATTAGTAACCATCATGCCCTCCAGGGCCAATTGAGAGACTACTGCCAAAGGCCACAAGGCATGGCGCCCCACGAAAGAGAAACTGACATGCTAATGTAATAACGACTGCTCGGGTTCTAGTGCCATATGGTGGGCAGGAAGAGATCTGTGATGCTGTTTGCCATGCTACAGCTATTTTTTTCATCTTATTCCATAGCAATGAAACAAAGACATGTTACCGCCAGCCCATCAAACAACTGGAAAAAGTTCAGCGGCATTGAGTCATTATGCCTATCAGCCGGCAAGATAAAATCATATATAATATGTTTCTCCAAAAGGATCCCACAGCTTATAAATTGCAACTTCATTGGCATGGACATGTCATTCACAATAAAGATACCAAACACCCAAAGCAAATATTGTATAATAACAGCAAATCTTTGATGGGCAAAAGATCAAAGGGCAGGAAAATGAGCGATCTCCTAAAGAATGCACCCATTTTGACACCGTATCAACATGTAACAGATTCAGGGCTTGCCAGTTGGCAAGTTCCATACAAAGAGTCAAGAGACATATGTAAGGTCTTGTCCTATTCGAATACCCTATATTTGTTATGGATCCGCACACTCTATAGATTGTAATATCTCTTGTGATTATCAGTGTCTTCACCCTCTCTTTTTGTCGACTTGTCTATCACTGGCCTCGGTCTTTGCAATTTGTTGTCACCTTTCTACATGAAGCAAATCTCCCACTGCATATAATTATATTGTAAGTAGCCTACATATTTTTATTTGCATTTACTACACCATTTCTTAAAATAAGTAAGTTTAATAAATAATTATTATTGAGAAGAGCAGATGTACTAATGCCTGATACTTGGTTTGAAAACCTACAAGCAAAAGCAGATGATGTGTGAAGTGATGCTAGGGGCTTCATTAGATCTTAGTCCTCCTTTGAGCCAATATAGATGCCTCCAGTTCATGTTAGAAGTCTGTGCTGATAAGCATATCATCTCTAATAGAAAAATAAAATGTATTTTCCATCAGCTTTCAATGATCTAGGACTCAGTTGTCTGAGAGACTGCCTGTAACCCAATGTCCCAATGTGATCCATTCTCTTCCTTCTATTTCCAGTCCAGGCATGGCACTTGTGATTAGATGCTTTCTTCCTGGTGTTGGACAGAGGCTCTGACAACAGGACATTACCAATGGGAAGTGGCTCTGGCATGTGGTGTGCTGGTAGTCTGTCAAGTCATACCACTTTTAAAGCTCAGTGCAAAATTAATTTCTTTCACTGCCCGGCTTGGAAGACTAAATTCTTCACTACTTGTCTTTAAATGTGAAACAGTTCTCTTGGTCTACCCAAGAGGTGAGTGCATTTCATAGGTAGTTAAGATGAATCAGATATTTGTATATGGTTTGTCAAGTTCTTTAGGATCCTTTGGAATTAAAAAGCTCTATGCCATGGTAAATTATCATATTATTGTATATAGAAAAACATAGTTTATTTAAAGCTAGCTAATTAGGTATGTAGACCAATTATATTTATCAAACTGGAGTATCTTGATAGTATGAATTTTCCATACATTTTGCTATACCAACAATTTATCACCAGCTGCTAAAGCCAACTTACCTGTGAAAGAAGAAGTACATACAACTCCATATCATTTTCCAACTCAGAGGGGATTGAAACAAAAGTGGAAAGTAGAATGAAAAATAATCTGAAGAGTGAAAAGTAAGAAAATCTAGAAAAGAAAAGTGTTGGAATAGATACTGGAGTTTTCCATTGCAAATTATCATCACTAACCGGCTGTCTGGGAACCACTCCAACCTGATGTTGGGTTCTCTTTGATAATGTGATGTTTCTAAGCAACATTTCTAAGCAGCTCATGCATATGAGTGGTCAGTCACCACTCCATGACTTCAAAAAAATGAATTCCTTTTGTTAAATGCAGATCCAATTTGTTGTTTATTTTTATATAAAAAAATTACAGCAGGCCTTTTAAGATACAGTTTTTAAAAAAATGAATCAGTACTAAGTACTGTAACACATTTTACCACATACAGCAGAGAGACTAATTTATTCAACAATATATTAATGAACCTCCCATTTCTCTTCTTAACAGACGGGTATTCATGTAACGTGTTAAAGTTGTCAGGTATTTATGTTCTAATTCTCGTGCATAATCAGCTGAAGACATCTCTTATTTAACAGTGACAATTTCTATTCATTTGATGTGGTTGTGCTAGGATTTCAGGTGAAATATTTTACAAAGAAAGGAGACCTGTCCCACCAGAATTTCTAAATGTCAGTCTCTTTTCAAATCTCATGGAAAATCTGGACTCAAATCATTTAATTTTCATGTGGTGTCTCAGTTTCCAAATGGCTTATAATGAACAGGTGGTATGTGATTTCTGTGGCTTCTCTGGAACATTTAGAAGCCATTCCTGTCCTCCTAACATTATGTCTGATTTCACACATGCATCTGTAAGACCAGTAGCTAGTAGAGAAGAACAGTAATACTTCTCTAAAGCATGAGATTTTCCAGTTTCAACAAGCTGAATGAGCTGTTGACAGCCATCACAGGCAGAATATGAAGAATGGGGCAAAGATATTCATGTGCAATATCTCATCTGTGAAAAGCTGAAATGCACAGACAACAGATGACTCCCAGTACCAGATTTGAATAGACAGGAATTTAGATACTTGTAGCAGAAGAGAACCAGACCCATCTTTGACTAATGGATATTGAGAAAGATACAAGTCTGTAGATTGTTGACCTGGACCATGTTTTTGTAGAGTCGTGGGAGATCATCATCTTCAGCATTAAAGAGCGGGAATGGCTACAGATTATTGGCAGTGGTAATCACATTCCAAATTTAGGAAGATAATACTTTAGATTTCCATTTTTAAAAAAGCTTCTTATCAAAAAGGACTATTCTCTGAGATCAAACCTGAAAATTTCCATCTCACTCAGGTAAACTACAAATGAGACCATTGATTAACTACATATCATATACAGTCACATATACCAACCCAATTTGCCAGTCTCAGCCTGAAACCACATGCTTCTTTCTTAGGAAGACACAAACCTTTATTTTATTAATATTAGGATATCCACTGCATGGAATAAGACTTTCACAATGGGCACATCCTCACTTAAGGTTAAATTCTGACTACTTCTGTATACGGTACATATGTTATAGAAATAAAGAGTGCACAAGGCTTCTCTGCCACTACAGATTCCCCAGAGGGGCCCACGCAGAATATGAAATGTCCGTGTGTTAGAGTGGAGGCTGACTGGCAGACCTTGTAGCCCGCTACATGCACAGATGGCCTCAGCAGATTAGGGACACAGACAGTGCCTACCCAACCCATCACTGTCCTTTCTAGCTTCAGGCAATGGAGACAGCTCTCACTATACTTTTCAGTATCAATGTAACAAGACTTTTACAGCATTCTGCAGTCAGCACTGCCTGATATATTCTGTGCACATCTTCCCTGCCTACACTGATGACCTCAGAGCACCCATTTGGTCATGATAGAGCCACATGACCTCTCCACAAGTACTGCATGGGGGTGGGGAGGAAGACCGCAGTTTGACTCCAACTGCTTAGGACCCCAAAGTAAATAACTGAAAGTGCATGTGCATATTTCCAATCCTGAGACATGACAACAAGTTTCTGAAGATATTGGAAACAGCAAACTCACAAAATAAAGCCACTGCAGCACACAGTAAGATCCAAAGCAGGGAAACTAAACAAATCATCTGCCGAATTTAGCCTTTTTGTGTGTTATTTTTAAGAGAGCTGAAGGGTTTTGCAACGTGTCTATGGAAAGACCACAGTTTCCACACATTGCTTTGTCGTTGGTAATTCTTCATTAAAAGTTTTACATCAACATATTTTGGTCTATGTTTCCTCCTGATTCTTCACTACATTGCTGTGAGTGTTCATTATCCATGGGTGTTGGAAGTAGAGGTGATGGGGATTCAGTTGTACCCCTGGACTTGAAGTGGTTTCTGTCATATATACAGGATTTACAGTTTGATTCAAATGCTCTTAGCAGCCATGCTATACAAATTATTCCTGGCTGACTGTCACTATCTGCAGTTCAGAACCCAAGCTGTTCATCTCCAAAGATGAAAGACCTCCAAAACCATGTTCCTCAAGCCATCACTTTCATCTCATTCTGACTCCCTCTAAAAACTCTTCACCGTCTCTCGAAAAATGTGAGAAGAAAAGAGGAAGGAAAGGGTTTATTTTCTAAATGAACGTCTTTCAAGTTAGGTGTTTCCATTTTTTTCAGTTTGAAATTACTTGTTTTAAAATTTCCTTTAATTTTATTATTAAAAATCCAAAATAAAACATTACTATTTTGTCAAATAGCATTCCATTCAAACAAATATTTTTTGCTTTTGATTTACAAAAAAAATCAGTCTAACCTGAATCAATTTTTTAAAAATTTTTGAAATTGCCAACAAACTGAAAAGTCTGTTATTCACTTAGTTCTAGTTGTGTACCCACTGTACAGCATGATGTAAAGCAAACAAAAGACAGACTCCAATTGGCTTTGAATCAGCTCCTTACTGAGTGACCATTTGATTTTATTGTCTCTATTGCCCTTCCTGTCCCTTTATGTGTTTGCTTATGATTCCCACTTGTGCCTTATCCTATTGAGATCACTCACACTTGGGAGTAGGAATTAGGTCTTTACTTTATTTTGAAAGGTAGTTAGAATGTTTCTGGGTGCTCAAAAATAATAAAACCTCATTCTGATTGGCTTTTATAGATCGTGTGTTATTGGTTTTGTTCCCAGAGTGAATGCAAACCTCAGAATCTAGTTTCCACCTAGAATACTAGTGAGTGTGATTTTGAAATTAACTTTCCACAAATATTCTCCATTAATCATGTAAAGTGAGAAACATTTTTGCTACCAAACATGCTTGCTGAATATTAACAGAAAGTGAATGTAACGAGGATTGAATACAGTCAAAATGAGTTCAAATATTAATAATAAGCATAATCTGCCTATTGGTGATGTTTCTGCCACACTTAAATCATGCAGAGTAGTCCATGAATAAACAAGTAGTCTCATAGTAATAAACATGAGAAAGGTTAGTGAAATTAAGTCATGTGAATAATTTTTTGCAGCATTCACCCAGGTCTAGTATGGCCTTAGAGTAGGTCTGAAAGCATCGTGGAGTAGAGAGTAAGATTAGCAGTAAGATTATTTTGTAGTTAAGACTCCTGATTTAGACTCAAGAGACCGGGGTCCAAATCCTTAGCCTGCTGTGCTCTCCCAAACCATTTAGGAAATTATCTGAAATCAATGGAGCTCTTTATTAATCTCAAATGGCTTTGGATCAAGCCCTTAATATCTCTGCCCCTCAGTCTAATTCATTAATGTTTGCGAGATGCTCAGATATCAGCGATTGTGGTCGTAAAAGTACCTAGACAGACTGACTAAAGAATCACAGTTTAGAATTCATTCCCAATCTCTGCTGTGATCAATTTATGCCTTGAAGCACAAGATTTGAGACTCTTCCCATTGACTACCAAGAGCTGGATCCTACAAGTTGCTGAAAACCTCACAGGAAATGTTGAGAGTTGGCAAAGGAACTGATGGAGCTCTGGACTTTCGACAATCCATGCACTAATTAGGAATGTGGAGGTGCTCTGACAGTACACATATGCACAGTGCTATTTTTTCCTACATGGCCTTTTAAAAAAAAAAGTCAAGAGAGCCCCCAGCTCAGGGCTGGCTCCTGCAAAGTGCAAAGCGCAAAGCATACTGGTTCCAAACCACCGGAGCACTTAACTGCATGCTTAACTTTAAGCATGAGTAGTTTAATTGAATTTACATGCCTAATGTTAAACACATGGTTAAGTGCTTTGCTAGGTCAAGCCCAAAGCACACATCTAGATCAAGCCCTCGAAGATGACATTGAAAGGACATCCTTAAGAAGTGACACAGAAGTGCTACCTACAGTTATTTGTCTAAAGGCAAGTCAAACTCAGTGATAAGTTCATCCCTAACATAAATCCATTGACTCCAGTAAAGTTAGGCCAGTGGTGAATTTGGACTTTTTTTCCCTGAAAAACTCAATTGCTTTGGGAAAATTTCACTGATCTAATTTTATTAGCCAATGACACCGACTTACTAGTTGCTATAGGTTCCTATCTGAGGATTTATGATATTGACAATACGCAAAAACTTTCAACATGGTTGGCTTTCTATTTTTGCTTAGAAGGTTGCTCTGTTAAGAATGGTGTTTGTGCTTTAGGCCTATGGAGCTGAGCTAAGAAGAGCAGAACACTTGAAAGTAATGAACTTCTTTCCAGTCTGTAAAATGCTTGTGTTTTTTTGGTTTCCTAGAAGCGAGGTAGTCTAGCTAATCCACTGTACAGGATGTCAAAACTGACAGTGTCAAAGTTTTCAATACCAGCTCCTTCACAGATATTTGCTTGGAACTACACAACGTCTTACTGTTTTGCTTTTTCAGTTTTTAACTATCAAGCTGTAAGATTAAAGCATTAATTGTATCACAGTAAATAATGTCCAGCTGGTACAGCTCCAGCTGCAGTTGATCTGTTAGCTACTACTCCATATGTTGGGCCAAACAGCAACCATTCTTTTATGATTAAAATTAAAACAGGAACAGTTCAGCCATTTATTAATTCTAGATGTTTCATTTTACTATCTTGATATTGTTCCAGTTTTTTTTAAGTATAATTATTTTTAATAGCATCTGAATCTTCTTAAAACTAACTAGCACTTCCTTCTTCGCTAGGCCTCTACTGAAAAATACTGAAGCCCATCTACAATAGTACAAATTAATCCCATTAAGAGTCCAACAGAAGGGTTTCTATAGGTATACTCTCCTACTTTAATCTGTCATTTGTTCTTCAGTCATAGAAGTTTCAGTGAAAAGCAAACTTCCACTGGCTGCAGTAAATCCAGATAAAGGGTTATTTATGGAGGCTAAACAACCTTATAAAATAGGAGTCGTTTATTTTTATAGATGGCTTAAGAAATATTCCAATTCCTCCACTGCTCATCTATCCAATACATATCCTATGCACCCACTAGTATTAATGGCTATGTCCACACTGGCAAGTTAGTTTGAATTAAGGAGGCTTAATTCGAACTAACTAAAGCCATGGCTAGATTAGGCTTTAATTAGTTTGAATTAAGGGCTTCCTTAATTCAAACTAATAACTTCGAATAGGGCATTAGAAGTAAGGGTTAATTTGAACTAACTAGTTCAAATTAACCAATGTGGCCATGTTAATTTAAACTAATTTCTTAGTTCAAATTAACCGGCCCATTGAAATCAATGGGGATCGCCAATTCGAACTAAGCAAGTACCATGAATGGCACCCGCTTAGTTCGAACTAATTTTTTCTAGTTCAAATTAAGCTAATTCGAACTAACTAAAATTAGTTCGAATTAGTTAGTTCGAACTAACTAATTCAAACTAATTTTTAGTAAGTGTAGACATAGCCATTGTGACTGAGTTTTGCAAATGCTTTGTGCATCAATGGGGGAAAAGTGAGATGCTGATCTCCCTATCTGTTGAAGTTTTTACCCTGTCCAACCCAGCTGCCTGATAGCTGTTTTGTTGGGAGCTTTAACAACACTAATACATTCCAAACTGGAAAAGTTTCTACTTTAATGTCTTATGACTAGCTCAATATGCACTGACCTCAAACCCGGGATAGTAGTAACTTGATATAGCAGCTCATTAGTGTTACTCCCAGCAAGTTTCCCCTTGAAAGTGCCTAATGCTTTCTTTCTCCCTCACTCTCCCACCCTCCACTCAGAATTTGTTTTTAATTGTTCAGGAGAGAAAATTCAAACCATGAGCCAACAATATATTTCCAGGGGGTACAAGATATTAATAGAGCAACATTGTAGCCCCATATATTGTAATAAACTGTGTTGTAATTTGTTTATCCACCATAGACAGTAACTAACATTCAGATAAATGGAGCTGGCGCCTGTAAGATTTATGATACACTTCTGCGCTTAGCAATGTTTAATCAGGGAGTTAAAATATTATAGTGTAAAATCCTTTGCAAGCATGCACAAACAGAGAACTACCATTAGAGACTTGGCAGATGTACTCGATGTCAAATATTACCTCCAGACACTCTCAAAATACAAAGAGGAATATTCAAAGGAGCTACTAACTAACATTATTTGAGAACAACGTCAGGGCTCAATTTGTTTTAGGGGCGCTTGCTTTTGAAGTGACAGAGTGATAGGCAGGGACAAGTGGACTTGTCTGCAGGACCCATCAGTCTGAGAGGAATTGGGTTGAGGGGGAGGTGAATTTTGGTCAAAAAGGTGGTGGATGCCTGTCACAGAGCTTAGGGTGTTTGGATAAGACAGGCTAGCATGTGGGGGGGAATCAGCATGAAGCATCACACCTGGAGGAAAAGACAACCAGCTCCAGCCCCAGTGCCATAAGACTGGCTCCACAAAGTCTAGCCAACATCTGGAATGGATATCAAGAGACACAGTGCAGCCCTGACTGGCGCTCCACTCTACCTTTGTACTTTTCACTGCAAATTGAAAAGCAAAACAGACATCAAGGATATATTTATATAACTGTCTTCAAGCTGCATTTTCTTCTCCCATCTGCTGCACATGATAAGTTTCAAGTGTTTTCTAATAAAAAAGGATTTTTTCCCCTTCTTGTTCGGCATAAGACTGACCTCTTTTATTCACAGCTTTAAAGGAACAGTAAATATTTTACAGCCAAAGGAAGACTTTCAGTTATTGGTATTATTAACCAAGTGAGCAATTGGTCAAACTGTGCCCATGCATGGGTGTTTGTCTATTTGCGGGTGCACATGTGTGTTTTTCCAAATGAGAGAAATTCTTTCCAAGTATTAACTTTGTTTTCCCATCACGTTGTTACATCTTTTGAGATGTACTGTGCACAAATAGGAGATGGTGTGGTGAGCAACTCTCCAGGAGCAAGTGATACACAGAAGGAATGCAGTCATCAGATCAGAAAGAATTTGTTTTTTCGCTCCGCTTTGTAGCTGTGAAGCTAACTGGTCCAGATCTGACTTCTAGTCAGGCTGCTTAATTATGAAAAAGCTCACTAGAATGAGAACTGGTTATATTTGACTGTGGAGCTGGCAAATTCACTTTCACACCAGAGATAAGGCATCAAAATGGACTGGACATATATTCTAGAAAGGCAAGAGGTGCAGGGCATCCTGAGTTGACAAGACACCCCGTGACAAAAGTAAGCTGGGATCATATATACAAAAAATATTAAAGGCCAGATTGTAACACACATTGGTGAGCTGTTACTCACACAAGTAGCCATGAAAAGAGAGATTACTCATGTGAATACCTTCTCCACTAGTGGGAGTGAAGGATTCACAATCTGACCATACGGACATATTCATGCTTAAATATGGAACTATGAAAGGGATTTTTATCTCACCTATCCTGGTGTAAATAAGGGGTAATTACACTAAAGTCAACAGATTTATGCTGAGGTCAATGAAACAGGAATAATGTGCATAGTGTTTCATGCTGAAGATCTTATGCCACCAGATGTAAACAGGAACAACAATGTTGAATGTATTCGCTGGATTTAGAAAAACAATTATTTGTTATTTTGTTTTATTATCTCTTCTCATGGTGATAATAAGCAGTGTTCTGTTTTGCATACTATAAAAATGCTCCCCTGCCTCCCTCATATAAAAAAGTGCAATTGTCAACTGTTTGAGTGATACAAACAAGGAGTCCTGTGGCACTTTTAAAGACCAACAAATGTATTTATCATATGAGCTTTTGTGGGTGTAATCCCACTTCATCATATGCATAAAATGGAAGCTGTAGCATGTCAGGTGAATAAATACAGAAAAGGGTAAGTAACAAGGTCAGTTCAGTCTTTTTCAGCAAACCAAACAAGTTGTTTTGATTCAAACAGTGTGGAAAAATAGGTAAGAAATGAGAATGTTAAAAGAAGGGGGGAAATCACCTTTGGAAATGGATGAGCCAGCCCAAATCTCTATTCAGATCTAATGTAACAGTGTCAAATTTGCATATGAATTCTAACTCTGCAGTTTCATGTTGTAGTCTTGTTTTAAAGGGTTTATGTTGAAGAACTGTAACTATCATGTCTTTCGTAGAATGTGCACGGAGGTTGAAGTGTTCCTTGCTGGTTTTTCAATGTTGCCATTCTTGATATCTGATTTGTGTCTATTTATTCTTTGCAGAGAAACAGTCCAGTTTGGCCGATGTATAAGACAGAGGGGTATTGTTGGCACATGATGGCATATATCACATTGGTGACATTATATTATTATAGCATACTGTTGATAAGTTTGATTGACATTCAGTACAAGGAACTGGAGTTGGAAGTTGGTGTAGCTAAATCTGGCGACCTAGAATCCAGACCATTGATGGAAAATAGTCCTTTCAATTAAACAGAAATTTCTGTAGAAAAAAAGATTGTTGACATTTTCCATTTTTTGCCAATAAAGCAAAAACCCCAAATTACAACATTTTCAGGTTTTCAGGAGCTGATTTGGAGAAAACATTTTCCAAAAAAGTCCAGGTTGATAAAAAAGCGGAGGAGGGAGCATTGTTTTCACCAACGTTTTTCACAGGGGAAAGAACAAAAGATATCATTCCCCAACCAGGTCTACTTGTAACATGCACCAAGTTCTTTAATGCAAATCCCACTGCTAAGTGCAAATAATTAGTTAGGTTATCATAATTAGAATAAGGGAGATACTCTACACTCAGACGTAGAACTCAATTGAATTTAAGTAACATATTTTGGCTCAGAATATGTTCTTAACTGAAGCTTGCTACAAGAAGATACTACATCTATCAGGGTTGCTTTAGATATACTTGGCCTGACTTAGTGCAGAGGGCTGGACTAGATGACCTCTCAATGTCCTAACTTCTGTAATTCTATAAGACTACCTGCAGTCTGAAAATTGGCCATTTCATAATGGATAATGAAGATCATTCTGTGATACCTGAATAAAGAGGCATATTGCCTTGTTTAAATTAAAGCACCTGTCATTCATTTACAGCAGCCTTCCCTGGTTTTTGATCTTTCATTTAAAAAGTCCATTAAACCTTTCAAGTGGTGATTTTTGTTTTTTTGATTGTTTGTTTTTTGTTTTTGTTTGTTTGTTTTGAGAAAGGGCTAGTGAATCTGCACCTGATGAAAAACCACCAAAAAGTAGAATTTTGGTTTGGCTAATATTTTTCACTTTTGGGGTTTGACTCAAAATCAGACAAACTTTACAAGCAAACCAAATGAGCTACCCTTCGACGAGAAAAACAGTCTCTCTTACACTTTGAAATCTGCAAACTGGCAAATTTTGTCTATGCCCAACTTAATTCCACAATATTGATCAAAGTGAAATGTTGCTGTTATCACAGTAAAAAGTTTCATTCAATGACATAAGAATGGTCTTACTGGGTGAGACCTGTGGTCCACCGAGGCCAGTTTTCTGTCTTCCAACAGTAACCAATGCCAGGTGCTTCAGAGGCAATGAATAGAACAGGCTATCATTAAGTGATCAATCCTGTTAGCCATTCCCATCTTCTGGCAAACAGCAATCCCTGGTTATCATGGCTATGAACCATTGATAGACCTATCCTCCATGAATGTACCTAGTAGTTTTTTAGACCACTTATAGTTGCAGCCTTCACAACATCCTCTGGCAAAGAGTTCCACATGTTGACTATGTGTTATGTGAAGAAATACTTTCTTTTGTTCATTTAATCCTGCTGACTATTAATTTTATTTGGTGACCCTTTAGTACTTGTTTTATGAGGAGTAAACAACACTTCATTTACTTTTTTCTTTTTACACCAATCATAATTTTATAGACCTCTGTCAAATCCCTTTTTAGTTGTCTCTTTTCCAAGTTGAAAAGTCTCAGTCTTATTAATCTCCCTTCATATGGAAGCTGTTCCACATTCCTAATAATTTTTGTTGCCCTTTTCTGAACTTTTTCTAATTATACATCTTTTTTCAGATGGGGTGACCAGATCTACACACAGTATTCAATATGTGGGTATATCATGGATTTATAAAGAGGCGATATGATATTTTCTATCTTATTAGCTATCCTTTTCCTAATGATTCCTTGCATTCTGTTAGCTTTTTTACTGCTGAACATTGAGTGGATATTCTTGGAGAACCATCTACAGTGACTCCAAGATCTCTTTCTTGAGGGATAAAAGCTAACTTAGAGCCCATCATTTTATATGTATAGTTGGAATTATGTTTTCTAATGTGCTTTACTTTGCATTTATCAACATATTTCATCTGCTATTTTGTTGCCCAGTCATCCAGTTCTGTGACCCCCTATAATTCTTCAATCTGTTTTGTATTTAACTATCTTGAGTAGTTTTATATAATCTGCAAATGTTGCCACCTCACTGTTTACCCATTTTCCAGTTCATTTATGAATATATTGAATAGTACTGTTCCCAATACAAAACCTTACCATACACGCTATTTACCATTCTCCATTCTGAAAACTGACTATTTAGTGCTATCCTTTATTTCTTATCATACCACATTGTAATTGTCAGGATTGCCTCTAGAGACTTTTTTTTTAAATGGCATCATATTAGCTATCCATATTCACCTACAGATATTCACCATTCACACATTTTGCACATTTTTATTAATGCGAAAGTTCTATGGAAATAAATATGGGTTGCATTTCCAAAGTGACATAAAAGAGCAAGCATTTCCTCATTCTGAGATTAAATTTTCCAGATCACATCACACCATTCCTTAGAATATATTTTCACACTATTGTGCATATACATGTAAAATAAAACATCAGTTTGATCGTGAGGAGGTATCTTGACAGCATTTAAATTACTTAGTTCATAGATCAAAGGAAAAGAAACCAGGTGAGTTAATGGAAAACACAAGAACTTATTTCCCAAAGAAGTTAATATATTTTGGGACTAATTCATCTCAAGGTCTGTAGGCTACAAGCAATGACTAGTAGACTGACAACAGTGCTGTGTCATATTGGAACCACAAGAAAGATGCATTTCCTTATTAACTGTTTTCTTTAATTATTAAATTTCATTTGCTTATTTACCAATTAGAAAAATACTAAATAACTAAGAATGAAAAATAAAAAATCAAAGGAGTAAAAGCAAGAGAAAAAGGCATGTAACATATCTGAAATTAATGAATTGTGAGTCTCAATCCTATGTTTTCACGTTTTGTAATAATTAGCATTTAAAAAATGATTTAGAAAAAGATTTAGAAAATATAAAGAAAAGAATTATGTGCTGCCCTTCTGCATTAAAGTCTATTGTTTATTAGTGCAGCTATATAGAATGGCTCTCTAGGGAAGGGACAAGGAAACCAGCTAGTAATTTTTAGTGAGTCTTTAGTGGGATGATCTGGCTGTAGTAGACTATGCTACGTCTGTATAGTACAATGCAAAATGCAATGAAATTAGTACTCAGTGGAGTAGTTAGACTTCCAGTGCTGAAAGCACTGTCTGAAGAGTCTGCATTAAGATTTCATTAAAACCCTTCAAATTTATTGAATTCCGGTTCACTTTCTGTCCTAATCCTTCCTCGGGGTCAATATGATATATTCCATATGAAAAAAAACAAAACAACCCAACCTTTTAATTCTATCTTTTTACCAGAAACGGTCTGATAAAGCTAAGTTGAAAATTTTACATGTACTGTAATGCTGAAAAAGCTTTGACTCACAGAACAATTGCTTGCTACAGAAATAAAGTAATGCCATTCCTATGAAATCTATAAACTCAAAACAGGGCTACAGAACTAATGGTTGCCAATAACTTTAACTTCATTTATCTATATTTGGCAAAAATTGTGCTGCAGCTGGAGATGAAATACTGAGATAAATAACTGCAGCGACGTGAGCTCCAAAACAGCAATTACTAAGCTATGCTGCCTTGTATAAGATTTTACTTTTATTTATTGTATTTAAAGCAACTCTGTAGCTATGTACAGTACAAGAAGTGTTGCATATTCAAATAATGCCTTATCCCAAGGGCATCTCAGCTTCACGATCAATATATTGAAGTGTTTAGCAAGGCAATGTGTCTCTCATGCAATCAGACTAAAGTGGTGCGCATGGCAGGTTTACCACTCCATGAACCTTTTTATTGTTTCTAATAGCACAGTGACTCATTTTGAAACCTAAACTTGGCTTATTACAAACTGTTCACACATTCAATTTAATTTTTCTCCTTATCAGCAGAGCTATTGATAACTATAACATGCTGAAGGAAAAGCTATTGATTCTCCATTCACTGCCATAGCAAAAGCCACAATCTCCAAGGGCTTGACTGTTCAACCTGAACTCATGAAGAAAAGCACATACCCACATGCACCATCCCATTGGAGAGATTTACTCCTGTGAGTAACTGCCTACCAACATAAGTAAATGTTTCACCATATATATGTTAAAAGAGGATCATGGGGGTTATGAGTTCTTTTCCCCCACAGTCAATGTTAGTTCCTTCCACTAGGTTCTATTTACTAGTGTTAAATCCAGTAGGAATATTGAATGTTTCCCATTTATATATTTAATTAATAGACTTTGTGCAAAGGGAGGAAAAATAATATTCTGACACACTATGAAAGACCAAATCTCTTCTGGAAAAATGTTAGTATTTCCAAAAAAGGCTATAGGCACAGGGCAGTGACTGGTAAACATGCCTGTTCTGGAAAATGAAGGTCACCATCATAATTTCATCTCATTATGTAAAATAGTGCCACTATGAATAACATTACAAATACCACAAAAGTTGACTGACTGCCTTGATTGCAGAAGTGATCTAACATTTCTTAAGTTCTTATTTCCAAGATGACATGGCTTCTTTCAAACACTGAGTCTTGCGTCCAGTTAAAATTTCTCTTTCTGTTCACCTTTCTGACTTTGCATTCACTCTGCTTAGCTTCATTGTCAAGTCCAAAAAAAATATGCTCCTAAGCTTTCTCCTTCCCCCAGAAACACCTTCATCTGTAAGATGGCCTCTCTTGTAAACATGCACACCAAAACATTGCCAAAATTACTGAGAAATTCTTACTGTCTTTCTGTCTAGATTACAGCCCATTCTCCTCAATCCCTTAGGCCAGATTCATCCAAGTGGGTTGAGGAATAAGATGCAATTTGTACCCTACCACCTGCAGTCAGGGAGTGGCTATGGTAGAGGAGGCTTTGATCTCAGGGAAGGGGACATATTGATCTTACTGCCTCGCTCCCCTGTACAGTTCATCCAAGGAGAAGTAGCTTTAAGGGAGGCATCAAGATGACCTCTCCTTATTCTCTGAGACTGGTCCTACCCATTTCATGAGCTGCTTCAGGCCTCCTGGAGGAGTGGAAGTTGTGGTCAGCATCTCTTGAAGCATTCCATCATCCAAGAGGACATACAAAGGTAAATCTGACCCTTTGTTCTGAATAACTCCTACAGCTCAGCATGTTGCATTTAAACTATTTTCTTGCACAAAAAGTTAAGCTATATCATGCCATCCTCTACCACTTTCATTGGATTCCTGTCCATTTGTGAATACAATTTAAAATTGATGTTTTAATCTTCAGCATTCTTGATGAACTTGATCCATGTCTTCTTCGGGTCCCTAATAGCCACAGTTCACTTATTCCTCTCCCCCTAAATCTTTACTTCTTGTTTTCTGTCTTTTTCGTGCAGTTATCCAGTTAGTGGTTGCTATTTTCCACTTGTACCACATATGGCTCCTTCCCTTCCTCCTGAGGCACTTAAATCACTTTCTTTCTTTTAAAAAAACTCTGAAATACAATATCATCTTTAGTTTACAATTGACTCATTCACTCTCAGCCCACTGTTATGCTATACACATAACAACCTGTATCAAAACAAATAGCCCCCTAGTGTGTAATAGTATAGGGACTTAATGAAAATGAAAATCAAGAGTGTTCAAATAGGCAGGCTGTTTAAATGAGACCTTTGTTTTTCTGCATACTCCTTAGCTGCAAAAATACTAAGATTAGCTCCATCATCTTCTGTATTCAATATTATACTGAGATAGAGGAAAGGGCTAGTCTACTCTTAGAAGTTGTTAGGTAACTATTTCTGATTTCAGGATAATAAATGAGGATTGTTCTAATGACATTCGCTGAAATTTTTATCATTCGATATCTTACTGGACTGGAATTTCAACTTGTACTTGAATTAGTTCAATTTAGGAGAAGCAAGAAGCTGTTCATCTTCTAAGAAAGTTATCCGTTTTGGTTTTTGTTTTTGTTTTTTGTTTTTTTGCTTTCTCCTACAGAAAGAGTAATAGAAATACTTTCAGTCTACAATGATCTTAGATTAGGGGAACCCTCACAAGAAAGAACAAAAGTAAAGTCCGTGTGAAAGCACACATGAGTGTTGCCTCTGGCTTGGTTCTTTCAATGCAGAAAGGAAACATTTTTTACAAATATAAAGGAACAGTATGCAGAAAATAAAGACATATGAGTTTCATGCTATATATGCTACACTCTTTTTCTAATTCACCTGTGGAGTCTCAGGGCTGTGACTTTAAATAGTCTGAGTAAGCTGCACCAATCCACAATTAGCCCCAGAAGGCATTGTGACTCTGAGCCACAGTTCAGCCCCTCTTCCTCCATGCTAAAAGGATCATTGCTGGAGAGAAATTTGCTGCCAGTGCATATAAGCAGAAATTTACAACCTCCATTTCAGCTCATCTGCATTAGCCAGTGAATGAAACCTCTCCGGGGGGAAAGGAAATGAAACCAACACCCCACCTATTCCCTACCCCTTCCGTCCTCCTAATCTCTCAAGAATAAACAGGTTCCATTTTACTGTGCAACCAGACCCAAAGTCCTGTAGACCATGTAAGGTTATAAAGTCAGGATTCTTATACCCTTTTTCCCATACCCCATAGGCCTCACTGACTGAATGAGCACAGAGTCATTTAAAAAGTACTGTGCATCCTTGCCAGTCAGCTCACTCTTCGAATGCATTTATCGAACATCTCGATAATTATTACTTTAAACTCAACATAAGGAATAGGCTAAACATTCCAGCATCCTGGATCTCATCTTTGCAGAGTACAAGTTTCTACTTCTGTTTTTATTTCAGAAAAGATCCTTCTTATGTTAACCCACTGCTCAAAAAAAAAAAAGATACTATTCACACTCTTCCACACTCCAGTTCAACTTGGAGCAGATATGCTGCTGGAGATTAATAGAATTCATTTTCGTGATGCTGACACTTCTGATGTATGGATTTCTGCTTTTAACTTCATAAATTACAACCATTGTACATGTTAAATTTTGTTTGGGCTGTGATTCGTCAACATTACATGAAGCAGCAACTCCAAAGACACCTAATTTACAGTGTAGTGTCTACATTTTTATTTTCATATACAGAAGTCAGAAACAGCACTTCCTTTTAAAGTAACTCTTTCCTTTCCCTTCATCACATACTTCTAACCTCCATACTCCTGGATTTCACAGAAAAATTACCAGAAATTCTTACAGGATAAATGGTTAAAGCTTATTTTGGACATGTAAATTATGATGCAATAGCAGGGAATATGGTTTCAACCATCCTAAGAATAGGCTTAGTATATACCTAAAACGGACTCAATGGTCTTCAGTCTCCCTACACTTCACCATTTCATAGGCATGCACCTTCATAAGACTTCAATAAAATATTCCTAGCTGATCCTCAGAAAAGAAGCAGACCTCCCTTTAAAAAAAAAAAAACACACACTTGGAAGATTAATGGGTGGTCAGTAAGGCTATGTCAACACTAGAAAAGTTAAGTTGAGTTTATTAAGTCGACTTAACAAAAGTCAATTTAACTTTTCAGTGTAGACAGAGCCCCTTTTTGATCTTATTAAGTCGACAATGCTTTAAATCGACTTAATAAGGTCAATTTAGGCACTAATCCCTGTCCACACTGGCTTAAGCCGACCTAATAAAGTCGACTTAAGCATTAAGTGGACTTGAAATGAAGTGTTATTAAGGCGATTTATCTTTTCCTTAAGTTGACTTAAGGAAAGCCCAGTGTGGATGCAGAGTAGTTTAGGTCGACTTAAGCCCTCTTAAATTGACCTAACTTGTAAGTATGGATGCACCCTAAGAGATTGACTTACTCTGAGTTCCAAACAAAATAATGGCATCCACAATCTTCTGTTTCCCACCACCAAAATGGCAGGTGGTTTGGAGAAGATTTACCTTTTTGCAGGTTTCTGTGTTTGTTTGACTACAATTTGATTACATCTATTCTTATCATTAGGATCTGCTCTCTGTTATCTAGTCTATCATCCTTGAATGCCTTCTACTTCATTGTTGGAAGAAGAGTAAGGCTTTGGAATTTATGACATGTTGATGTTATTTATTGACTGAGGAAATGACAGCAGCAGGATCTTGCTCCTCAAATGATGGACACATTCTGCTGACTACAAGATGTCTTTTGCTCTGTTCATTTATGCTTATAGGATGCATTCTGATCTTATCTGCATTGGTCCATCCATAGTAGGTCAGTTATAAAATTACACTTCAGTGGCAGACATGGGATTTCAGCAGGCAAAGGCATTGAGAAGCTGACTATAGACTGTAATAAATCTGTAAGGTCGTAGTCCATGAGGTTCCTTTTGTATTGTATATGTACTCTGTTAGTTCTTGCCTGGGCTTACCTATTTTTGCTGTGAAGACCTAGATATTGCCTAGCATTTGTGCAAGTGTACAGGGAAAGGTGAGAATGCAAGAAGTCTTGGGAAGTGTCCAAGCACAATTGTTACACCCCCTACACCTGGACGGCACCCACTTCCAGGGGTTCAATTTACTGCTGAGGAGGCAGGAAAGGATAAGTAGCCGCCAAGGCATAGTCCTGCTCCATCTCTACTTCAGTGCAGTGTCTCCCAGAGCTCCCCATGTGGCTCTGCAGTTCCACATTCAGCTGTCTGAAGTTGAACTGCAGCTGATTTTAGGGTAAGTACAGTAGTCTAGCCAATCCTTCTTCCTTCTTCCACATGTCCGTTGTCTGTACAACACCAATGTTCTATCCTCATTCAGTTCTTACACTCATTTTCAGAGAATCATAGAAGATTAAGGTTGGAAGGGACATCAGGAGGTCATCTAGTCCAACTCTCTACTCAAAGCAGGACCAATCCCAAGTAAATTATCCCACCCAGGGTTTTTCAAGCCAGGCCTTAAAGACCTTTAAGGAGATTCCACTACCTCCCTATTGTAGCTTATTCCAGTGTTTCACCATCCGCCTAATGAAAAATTTTCTCCTAATAGCCACCTAGGTCTCCCCCACAGCAACGTAAGATGGTTGTTCCTTGATCTGTCATCTGCCACCACTAAGAACAGCCTAGTTCTATCTTCCCTGGAATTCCCTTTAGGTAGTTGAAAGTCTCTGTCATATCCCCACTCACTCTTCTCTTCTGCAGACTAAACTAGTTCTTTCAGCCTTTCCTCAAAGTCATGTGCTCCAGCCCCCTAATCATTTTCATTGCCCTCCGCTGGACTCTCTTCAATTTGTCCACATCCTTCCTAGTGGGTGGCTCAAAACTGGACACAATACTCAAATTGTGGCCTCACCAGTCCTGAATAGAGGAGAACAATCACTTTCCTCAGTCTGTTGGCAATGCTCCTATTAATGCAGCTCAATATGCCATTAACCTTCTTGGCAATAAGGGCACATATTGACTCATATGGTGCACTCTCATTGACTCATATGGTGCACTCTACACATGGTGAATGAGCTTTTGCTGGAAGAGTCATAAAAGCAGCACTACATATAAACAGTACATAGCAATCCTCCTTATCCAGACCAAAATACCAAGGCACCATACAGCTAAATTTTTATGAGGATATCTCAAGTATCTAAGGGATATGAAACAGCCTAATATGGCAACTATGGGAATGTAACACAGCATTCATCCTAGTCCAACACAGCAAACCAAAGAAAGAGGTGTCTTATAAGGAAGGAGTCACTGTAGGTGCATTGTACAGCCAACATCTGAGCAAAGAGAACAACCAATACACCACATAAACTTGAGTCCACACTGCACATAGCTAGATGTTATATGAGAAGGCAGGGAAAACAACATACACTTACCTTAAAAACTAAAACAGAGGAATTGCCAGTATCCAGTGACCCATCCTGTGGCACTCCAAATCACCAGGTTGAATGCAATTTTCCCTTTCCTCATGACCATTTTTTGAAAATGACACTATTTTCCATACCAGCACAGCAAATGATGAATGGCTCAATCAGGCCCTGTGGATCTTATTTTCCACAGCATCGCACTGTGTGTAGTCACTGATATCAGAACAGAGTGGATATAAAATTATGCAATTTTTAATCTGGCACTAATTGCAATTAATGTAAATGACCACACAAGATAAAAGGTAGTAGAGAATCTGACGCTGTACATTCAAGAAAACAAGCTAAACTAGATATGGGGTAAAAGTACCTAACTTTGTAGATATACTTGTGTTAAAAAGTTTATGAATGGGATTATAGAGTTGCCTGCAGTAGTGGGGGATTAGATTTGATAATATAGGTGGTCCTATTCAGTCCTAATGATTCTTTGCCTATCCAAATTATTGGAAAATCACCATTTACCAACAATGACAAAAAACGGATAACTGACATACCATAGCTTTTTCCTATACTTAGAACAGAAAATAACTGTGGTCGCTGCATGTTGGCAAACATTGACTTTTGAATGGAGACCACTGGGCCAAGATCCATAGTAACCTTTCTAAAGAATTAAAAGCATGAACAGCAATTTATAAGATTTACACTAGAAAAGAGAAAGAAAGCTGTACCATTTCCATGTGTGGTCTGGCACTGACTTAAGCCTCTCGGATTTTTTAGTTTACTTTATTTTTGCATGCTTGCACAGATTGCAAGGCTAGGGTTAAAAACAAGGGACTCGTTGTTAGTAGAATTGGACTGAGTATCATACAGCCAACTCAAGTTATTAGTTGGAAACAAAACACACGCTATGATTAAATCCATATTCAACCATAAATACTTTGTCAGTAAGACAGTGAATTTTCTTCATGCAGCAAACAAGAGCTGAAGAGAGGCAATGATGAAGAGAGATAGTCAGCATAAGTGGGTGCCAACTGATAGGATGTTGTAATTCCCTGTTACAATATTGAACTGTGTTACTTAAATTCCCAGGTGACTTCAAAAGCAGTGGAAATTTAAAAAAAAAAATAGATTTCCTTTCTCACATTTTTACTCGGGTGAGGAAGAGACATTGCTTAAAATAACTGGTTAAGAATCTCTATTCCTGATTGAAAGGAAGAATGAAAATCTAGAGGGTATTTCTGAATGACCTTGAGCCCTCAGATTATTACACTCCCATGCAGAACTGGAATGTGCGTGGAAAAGGGTGCAGTGACAGTTCTGCCAACATCAGTGGAAGAATGATCAATCTGGCAAAATTGTATAAAACGGGATGGAAAAACAGGGACTACAGGAATAAAAATACTGCGCCAGATCTTCAGCTAGTGCAAATTCCAGTGAAGTCAATGGAACAATGCCAATTTACAGCAGTTAAGGATCTGTCCCAGAAGGATTTATTTTCTATTTTTTTGTTTGCTTTGTTTTCACACATTGTCTGCTGAAACTTTAAATAGCATTGTCAGACACTGAACAGATGCTCTGGTTAGATCAGGGGACTAGGTTAGGTTACTTATTATTTGTGTTACAGTGGAGAAACTAAAGACCATTGTGCTACGCACTGTATTCACTGAGAGCAGGCTTATATTTGGAACAGGAGGCCTGATTCCCAACTTGAGTAGGCATGTGCCAACTCATATTAATATAGTATGGCAAAACCAGTAGTGTAGCTGCATTAGCACAGGCAGTGGCAAGCAGTGGCAAGGGTTGGCCACCCTGAAAACATACCCATGGGGTCCAGGCAGTTTGTAACCAATGTGGCTAACCTCTGCCACCACTCACCAATGGCCATGCTACTATTTTTACCATGGTTCAATGAAAAGAAGCATGAGTACATCTAGTCAAGCTTGGAATCACCTCTTCCTTCCCCCTCCCCCCACAATTATAAGTGTAGGCATGCCACAGAGTAAGAAACACCCCCAGCCTTGAAAAGCTTACAAATCAACAGCCAGAGGCCTGGTTTACACTACCACAAGCAATAATTGATAGGAGACATTCAAGCTATATAACATAGC
>ML685779.1:15258821-15310365 GCA_007922175.1 Pelusios castaneus
ACCAGAAAGGTCATTGGGGATCGATTGAGTGGGTCGACATTGACCACCACAGAGCCCACAGTGTAGACATATGCAAAGGGTGGAGGAGAAACAAAGGTATAAAGAAAGTAAGTGGCTTGCCTAAAGTTGGGATTAGAATCCAGAGTGCCATGACAGTGCACTAGACAGCACTGCCTGCCCTACCTTCCCTCCTGTAGTGTCTGTCTCATTTCATATTGGAGTTCATAGAGTCTAAGGCCAGAAAGAACCATCATCATAACCTAGTCTGATGTCCTGCACAGACTACCTCACCCACCCATTCCTGTAGTAGACCCCTAACCTCTGGCTGAGTTACTGAAGTCCTCCAATCATGATTTAAAGATTTCAAGTTATGGCGAAACTACCATTTACATTAATTTGAACCTGCAAGTGGATAGTGCCCCATGGTGCAGAGGAAGGCACCAAAAAAAACCCCAAAACTAAAACCAAGGTCTCTGCCAATCTGAGGCAGGGAAAAATTTCTTCCCAACCCCAAATAGGGAAATCAGTTGAACCCTGAGCATGTGGGCAAGACCCATCAGCGAGACATTGGGGGTAAATTCTCTGTAGTAACTCAGAACCCACCCAACCCAGTGTCCTACCACCAGCCATTGGAGATATTTGCTGCTACAAGTTCCGGATTGGCTACATGTCATTGTTGGCAGTCTCATCATACAATGCCCTCTATAAACTTCTCAAGCTTAGTCTTGAAATCAGTTAGGCCTTTTGTCCCAAATACCCCCCTGGAAATGCTGCTCCAGAACTACACTGGTTAGATGGTTAGATAGTTAGAAACCTTTGTCAAATTTTAAGCCTAAATTTTTTGATGGCCAGTTAATCTCCATTTGTGCTTGTGTCTGCATTGGTGATGAATTTAAATAGCTCCTCTCCCTCCTAGCAATTATCCCTCTGATGTATTTATAGAGACCAAATCATATCTACCCTCAGCCTTTTTTTTGTTTGTTTGTTTTTTGTTAGGATAAACCAGCTAAGCCCTTTGTGTCTCCTCTCATAAGACAAGTTTTCCATTGCTCGGATCAACCCAGTAGCCCTTTTCTGTACCTTTTTCAGTTTGAATTAATCTTTCGTAAACATGGGAGATGAGAATTGCACATGGTAGCCTAGACGAGGAGTCACCAGTGCCTTGTATAATGGTACTAACACTTCCCTGTCTCTACTGGAAATACCTCACTGATGGATCCTAGGTCTGCCTTAGCCTTTTTTCACAGCCTCATCCTATTGATGGCTCATAGTTAGCCTGTGATCAACCAATACCCTCAAGTCTTCCTCCTGCTCTGTCAATTCCAAATGATTCCTTCCCAACTGATAGTAAAAATTCTTGTTAGTCCCTAAACGCACCCTACTGGCACCTCAGTCATTTAATCTCTCTGTAACTCACCTTCACTCAGTTACCCACCTTCCACTATTTGCCAGCCTATCCTAATATAAGTTTAGGGAGATGGTGTCCTGTCTGAGATATGACTAGATCAGTGGTTTTCAAACTACAGGTCAGGACCAAGCATTGGGTCACAGATCCTCAGGCACTGGGTGGTGGCACCCCCTGCTGCCGCCGCGAAAAAACTGGAATGCATTGCTGAAAGATGTAATTGTTGGATCACGGCATAAAGGATTTTTTTCAACTGGGTCCCGAGAAGAAAAGTTTGAAAACCACAGCACTAGATGGTAACTGTTGGTAATGACTATTTTTTTAATGGCAACCAATGAAAGGAAGGAGGAACACGTCAGTGGCAAAGACCACGAAGAAGAGTTGTCTCTTCATGCATAAGAGAAAAGAAATTGCACAGAAGGAACTATGAATACTCCCCACCTACAAGATTCAGTGAGCAGATGCAAAATAGCTACTTACAAATAGGGCTGTAAGGTGCTTGTCATTCCCATGTTTAAAAAGGGCAACTACCAGAAAAGCATTCTGGGAAAGAAGATGAATCAACCACTGAGGTTCCAATAGTGACTAGAAGGTCAAAAAAATATTCTCATACAGAAAGGTCTAAACTCCCACTTAAGGATTAGGCAGTTGACTTCAAGATATGCTATGGTTTTCAAGCAGAAATTATTCTGACTTTTGTTTTCTGTTCATGTTACATGTCTACCATAAAAAAGGAGATGCTTTTTGGCTACCAGCTGCTTCCTGTGCTCTTACTGTACTGCCCACTGCATCCCAGGGACACTGACCCTAAGTGAATAAAATCAGAAAAAATGCAAAATACAGAGGGGTCCAGATCCTCAGCAGATGTAAACTGGCATATCTTCATTGACTCCAGCAGAGGATCTGGTGCAACATATCTGTATTAGAGTTTCTTGTTAGTACTAATAGTTACTATTATATTGAATAATATAATGTGGATATATATATATAGTATAATAGTTACTATTATATTGAACAAAAGGATAGTACATACACATACACAGTACTGTAGTATATGTATACAATATGGGCTTGATGATTAGTACAAGTTACCCCCTCTCTTCTCACATCAGTGGAATTGGTTGGTGCTCAGTACCTCTGAAAAGTCAGTTCATATGTCCCTACATTCTGTCTAGTCTAGTATGACCTCTCAGATTCAGTATCATCCAGAGAAAGTGCTCCTAGAACACAGGATGCGCTTTTAGAAGATGCCCTGAAGCATTAACCAGACATTGTTATCTAGTAGCTTTTTCTGAGTCAATGCTTCTCTGTCTCGCCCTCACTGGACACCAGCTACTCCAAAGAGCAACTGCCTCACCCAACAGAAATAGCAAACTGCTGTTTCCATGGTAAATATTTCTGACTTGATTGGCACCACCAGTAATTGAACTGCAGTCTCTTGTGTGCAGCAAGTACTATTCATTAGCCCCTATTGTGTTAGACCACTGCATCAACCCACATTATTTTTCTGTTGGGGAGGGAATAAAGAGAAGAGACAATACAAAGAAAAAAAAGCAGCTATGAATAAAAAGTTATGTTCTCACACAAGATCTTGCAGTTTTGCTCATAGAAATGATTTATTAAATATAAGAATACTGCCCATGTGTATTATCCTATCAAGAATTTGCAACAGAGAATGAGCAAGACACATTTTAATGCCATAGTTACTTAGGTGAATATTATGTACGTCTGAAAACTGGAAGAGTTCCAGGATTTGTGTTTTAAAGACAGTTGCTTGTTTGTTTTTCATACTGACAAGATTCTAACAATCATCTTTGTCTTTTTCTCTCTTGGGCATATTCATATTATACACAAATCAAAATAATTAAAAATCCTCCGTGAATTTTAGTAATTTCAAGCTGATAAATTTATAAAAGGTTCTGATGATATATGAAATGTTTCGGGCCTGATCTTGTGGAGCTTTCACCCCTGAGTAGTCCTTGACTTCAGCAGGATGACCCGTGCTAATACTGGATCCTAGAATTCTCCTATTAAATTTCTGCTTTTAAAAAAGTACCCTTCTGACTCCATCTTTGCAAATAAGTTCAAGTAGGGGTGGTAGTTTGCTCCCTCAACCCCCATTTTAATCCCTTTTTTCTTTTTTAAATTACTCCACTGTGATAGCCAGAAAAATAGTACCACAGGATTCTTTCCTTCCATTATTATTTTTCCAGTTGGAAAGTGAAAAAAATGCAAAATTGTGTTAGTGTGTGGAAAGGAGAGACACGTACTATGGAGATACTGACAAGCCACAAAATGTTTCTCCTTGTAGTTTGCTATTAATCTATTCTGCATCCTCTCAGTGTAGGTGCAGTGCCAAAATTCTCACTTCCCCACAATTTCCTCAATATGTCAGAAATGCAACAATATATCCCCTGTTTCTTCACTCTCCAGCCTGATCCCACTCCCATTACATTATATCCAGTCACATAGTCTTACCAGGAATGAGATCATGTCACACAATATGACACACTCAATAGGATATTATGACCCCATGCAATATTGCAGCACAAAGCCTCATTGTAAAATGCACACCTAATAGAGAGCATGGGCGGGATGGCAGTTTGTAAGTGAAGCAGAGTTGTAGAATAATGAATGAGGCTGTAAGGTCCCCACCTGCTCCATTCTGTGAAAAAGTTAGTAAGCATATAGGCTATGTCTAAGCTTGTCAAAATAAGTCAACTTTGCTAAGTCAACTTAACAAAATCGACTTTAAGTCGACTTAGCATGTCTACACTATAAAATGAAGTCGACTTAAAGTGGACCTTACCAAATTGACTTAGAGCACCACACTGGACTCCTAAGTTGATTTCTAGGGGCTAGGTGGACCTGGGACTGGTCCATGGTGGTGGGGGGCACCCCTTCCAAAGTTCCAGGGGGCTCAGCATTTGCCCCATTGTACTCTGGTACAATGGGGGCTGAGCAGGACAGGGACAGGGGCAGGGTATAGGAGTGGGGTGGGCAGGGCTGTGTCCTGCCCTGTGGGTGGGCATGCCAGGCTCTGGCTGTGCCAGCCACCCTGGCAGGGAGATCAGTGGGGGAGCTCTGGGACGTTTTAAGGCAATTTAAAGTCGACTTAGGGCTAATCTGCATCTACACTGGCTAAATCGACTTTATTAAGTTGATTTAGCCAGTAAAGTCGACTTTATACTGGGTTTAATAAAGTCGACTTAAAATTTCCTTAAGTCAATTTAAGCAGCAGCTTAAGTCGACTTGAGGAAATTATAGTGTAGACACAGATTAAATTAAGTTGATTTAAGCAGGCTTAAATCGACTTAATTCACAATTGTAGACGCACCCGTAGTGAATGAGGAAGGAAGCTGAAGAAAGAAAAGGGCTGGTCTGTGATAAAGGCATTAGCGGAGGACTCAGAACAAATAGGTTTTATGCCTGTCTCTGCCATAAACTGACTGCATCAGGCTGGGCAAGGCATTTGAGCCACAGTTTTCAGAGGTGACTACTAACTATGTGTTCGTCATTGTATGAGTCCCCAGTGAGACCCTTCTGGCCTAATTTTCATAAATTCTGAGTGCTCACAACTCCAGTTGAGGACAAAGGGAGCTGCTGCTGCTGATGATGTTCAGTGCATCTGCAGAACTTGGCCTTGCATGTCTCGTGTCAGGCACACCATGACAGAGGTACCTAAAATTAGTGGACACTTGAAAAATATGGCCCGACTCCTCCTCTCTCTCTGTTTCCCATCAGTAAAATTGAGATAATGGTACTTGCCATCCCACGGGGGTGTTGTGAGGATAAATTCATTAATGTTTGTGAGCTGCTGAGTTACTACAGTGATGAGCATCAGAGGAAAAGCCCAGGAGGAAATAATGAGTTTGAATTCAGGGCAGGTTTTGTCTAGTAAACAATGCCTGAGTTCACAGTGTGAATGATAAAGGAAAAAAAGGAATACTGTACAGCTACCTCACTCAATGAGCGCCGGGTGCTGAATTAGGCAGGGGTCCTGCAGAAAAAAAAAAATAGAATGTGATCATGTAATTAGTACTCGCATAATGCACACACACCGGGGGTCCAAATTAAGAATATATGGCTACCTTTATGGTTATTTCTAAACTTTAAAATGCTTCATTTTACAACCTTAATGATACGTTACAAATTGTGTACATATAAATACTTATGTATAACTATATGTGTAAATATCTATCTACAATCTATAGATGAGAGACAGACACCCCCACACTGTATGTAGTGCTTCATGAATTGGACCACCAGGTGGGATCTGATGTTTAGCATAGCAACTCCCTAACTAGTCACCCTGAGGTGTGCTAACTGTATGCTTTGTTTCACAGTCTAGGCAGTCCTTTACACACACTGTCTGAGATCGCTACAAGCAAAACTCAAACACAAGCGGTCTGGTTATTTTCATGCCCTTCAGCTTTCAGGTTTTTTTGTTGGCCAACATGCTTGTTGCATAAATAATTGTGGTTTAAGAGTAGTGCTAAATTCTGTTCCTCTGTTTAACATACTAAACTAACTGCAAATATTCTCAGCTCAGCTTTCTAGGTCAGTCTGTAAACAGCACAGAGACTTGATGTTGCTCGGAAGGACAGCATTAGGTAAATAGAGAAGACTATTTAAAATACAATCCTGCAGCTTGATATTTCACGACCATTTGAATGTTACGCCTATAGGTAGTTCTACACAGCAACAAATCTAACCTGGAAACTGCTACTGTATTAGCATAAACTTGAATACATTATATGCGTTTCAGGACCTTAGAAGCCACAGTCAGTAGTGATAATAAGTAGTGGACTTTACTATTGAGCGGAACATTTAGGGAGAGATTTTTCAAAAATCCCTTAGAGTTTTATGCACCAAAGTCTTTAGGGGCTTTGAAAAATCTCCCCCATAATTGCTGTTATGTATACCAACCATAGCTCAAAAATGTATTAAATTCACTCACTTTCTTATTTGCTTCAGCTAGTCAGAACAATAGTTATAACTTTTCCATTTAATGCCCTAGAATCAGATTCTGAATAGCATCTTTCATCTAGTTCTACTAAAATAAATCTTGCGGCTAAAGGTGCCTCTCCTGGAAGTATAGACATTAAAACCTGGCACATACTGTTCCTGTCCCTGTTCCCCCTTACTGTTAGCTCTGTTCCCTTGTTTTTTACACTTTGTACTTAGCTCTACCCATCAATAATCTGATTTCCTTCTTGTTTATTATGATATATATATAGTGTGGTTTTGATTTTTAACCCAATAATGGTTACTATGTAGACAGCTAGTTTGATCACAGAATGGGTTACTGAAGTAGCTGACTCCCTTCCCAAGCTAAAGTGTGCTGATGAGGATAGCACTCAGGTTAAATCTTTTTTCTTCCTGGAGTGGATGAAAATAATTACATTTCTTAACCATACTGAACTGAAACTTTGCTCTATTTCAATGAAAACATTTCTGATTCTCCATGGAGCTGCAGTCAGAGATAACGGAGAGTGGTGGCCAGAGAAGGGTGATCATGGTTCCCTAAATCAGAGCGCTTCCAGGACAGGTTGATTTCAGTGGGAGGGAGGTGCTTAGGGTGTTTTGAAAATCCCAGTGGCTGCTGAAAGATCTTTAAAAATCTGGCCCAGATGGTCTGCAGGGCCAAGAGCTTTAGCATAATTTTTTTTAAAGTGACTATTAAATGAGGATGCCTTCATTTTGGGGGTGGGGGGCGAGGGCTTCAGATAACTAAGATATCTCAAAAATACAGGCACCAAAAAAATCTATTGCCACTTTTCAAAAAAATGTTGAGCCTAACTACTTGTTGCCTACATTTCTAACAGCGTATTCCCCACAGGAGAAGAGGAGACTTAATCCTTTCTTGCCTATAAGGTGTATACAGATGTCTACAGGAGAATTACAAGGTACAATTTCCCCTTCCCTTGCTTCTATTCTCCTTATTATAAAAAAGAAGGAAACTACCACTAATTATGAATATTGTTTGCATTACAGCAATGCCTGAGAACCCCACCCTAGGACATATTTAAAAAAAAAAAAAAGTCAGTCCCTGTACCAGTGAGGCAAAAAGGGGACTCTGTCCTTTCTCTAGAACTCCCCGTCTGCTGGGCGCTGCATTTGACATTTAAATCCAAATGCTAACAAAACAAATTTCAACTGAGTGTGAGCACATGCACACACATACACAGCCCAGTTACTGTTATTCTATTTTGTTAGCAGCAAAACTTCCATTGACTTTAGTGGGTGCAGAACTGCATCCATAGATCACATTAAATTAACAACATGGGAGCTGAAGCATCTGTCTAGAGCATAAATGAGACAAAGCATTCCTGAGACATACTTGACTTCTGCAGCCCAGGTGTTGGATTACATGACCTGTAACGTGTGCAATATGTCTTTCCAACTCTTGTTTCTGAACTATGTTCTGATACCTTTCCTGGGGGTGAGAAGTAGCTTATCCCATAAATAAAGTCAGTGGGTTAAAGATACTTCTCAGCCTGAAGAAGGGAAACAGAATCTAGCCTTCTGAGGTTCTTGACATTTGTGTAAATAAAGTAATTTATAACCTCTTGCTTCTTTGAGGGTTTGGCTTGTTGTCTTCTCCTCCTCCCAGAACAGGAAGCAAAAACTCCTATTGAGAGGCTATGAAGGGAAAGAACGAGAGTCCTGTGGCACCTTAGGCTATGTCTACACTTGGCCAAATAAGTCGACTTTACTAAGTCAACTTAACAAAGTCGACTTTAAGTCGACTTTGCTAAGTCGACTTAGCATGTCTACACTCAAAAATTAAGTCGACTTAAAGGGGACCCTGCCAAATCGACTTACAGCGTCCACACTGTATGCCTAAGTTGACTTGTAGGGGCTAGGTGGACCTAGGACTAGTCCATGGTGGCGGAGGGGGGCACCCCTTGCCAAGTCCCAGGGGGCTCAGCATTTGCCCCATTGTACCTGGGTACAATGGGGGCTGAGCAGGACAGGGACACTGTCAGGGCATATGAGCAGGGTGGGCAGGGCTCTGTCCTGCCCTGTGGGGGGGCATGCCAGGCTCTGCCTGTGCCAGCCTCCCTGGCAGGGAGGGCAGTGGGGGAGTCCTGGAGCCCTTTAAGTCAACAAAGTCAATTTAGGTCCAATCTGCGTCTACACTGGCTAAGTCAACTTAATAAAGTCGACTTAGCCAGTAAAGTCGACTTTATACTAGGTTTTATAAAGTCGACTTTAATTTTCCTTAAGTCGACTTAAGCTGCTGCTTAAATCGACTTAAGGAAAATGTAGTGTAGGCACAGATTAAATTAAGTCCGACTTAATTTGTAAGTGTAGACGCACCCTTAAAGACTAACAAATTTCTTTGGGCATAAGCTTGTGTGAAACTGACTCTGTCCTGTTCCTCCCTCCTCCAGCCAAACTGACTGAGGTCATTCGAGTCCACCTCGTTCTCTGCATACTCTCTAATTAAGCATCCAACATGAGAGAGGCAATTGTCACAAGGAGAGGGAACAGCTAGCACACTATAATTTTTGAAATACATTAGCAGTAATATCGTGACAAATAATTCAGTGCCTGAAAACTTTGAATGACAGTGGCATACTCACCAACCTACAAGTGCGGGAATTATTTCCAGATGTACTACTGCCAGAGCAGAGTACGGAGAGGCAATTTTGAAAAGCATAAAGGGAAGTTGGGCCCCTATCACCCACCGTCTTCAGTGCAAGTTGGGTGTCTAATTCCCATCCTTGATATCCCTCTTGAAAAGTAACACGTTAGAACTTATATTAAATCTTTACTAACTAATTCATATTAAATTATTGACTGTACCATTGCTGAAAACATCTTATAGCTGAAGCCAGTGTTCTTTTAATGACATTTTTTTCAAATAGCCCATTCTCCTGATCTCAAGAGTAGCCAACTCCCTGCATGTGAGCAGATAGTGGCATCAGAGCCCATTTGGAGCAGCATGCTGCACCCTCTGCGGTGTCACACAAATTGCTGTTCTTGCCACTGAAAGCTATTCTGGGCAGCTTCTTTTGGGGGCAGCTGGATCTCCGCCATGCCCAGGCCCCAGGCATGCTGCGGAAAGAAGCTGCCTGGAGCAACTCCTCTCTGCAGCACACTGCCGCCAAAAGGAGCCACCTGGGCAGCTTCTTTTCGCAGCATGCCTATGGATCATCCAAGAGGAGCTGCTCCAGGCAGCTTCTTTTCATAGCGTATCTGAGAAGTATGCCCACCTCACCCTGCCCCACTACAGCCATGGGCCCCACCAAATTCTCAGAGGCCCCTGCTTTTGTTTGGTGGAGGGGGGCTCCTGGCACCAGCTGAGGGCTGGGGCGGAGGGGTCAGCATGGAGGTTAGCAAAAGTTGCCGACCCCTCTATAGCATCACATGCTGGAAACAGTGATCCTGAGCTCGTGTCACGCTATGGGGGAAGCATACCAGGGTGGGAGTTTTTAAAAGATGCAGTTATAAAATAAACTGCCCTTACAACAACACTAGATGTAAGAAATGTATGCAGTATATAACACATAGTTTACAGACAAAGGAGTTGGTGCGTTACACTTGGTGTGATCTAAACATCACTTTGGCTATGTCGACACTTTCTAAAATTAGTTCAAATTAGTTAGTTCGAACTAATTAATTTGAACTAATTTTAGTTAGTTCAAATTAGCTTAATTTGAACTAGAGAAAGTTAGTTCGAACTAAGCAAGTGCCATTCATGGCACTTGCTTAGTTCGAATTAACGATCCCCATTCATTTCAATGGCCAGTTAGTTTGAACTAAGAAATTAGTTCGAATTAACATGGCTACATTGGCTAATTCGAACTAGTTAGTTTGAATTAAAGCCTTACTTCTGAAGCCCTATTCAAACTTATTAGTTCGAATTAAGGAAGCTCTTAATTTGAACTAACTAAAGCCTAGTGTAGCCATGGCTTTAGTTAGTTCGAATTAAGCTTCCTTCATTTGAACTAACTTGCCAGTGTAGACATAGCCACTGAAGTCAATGAAAAGACTACAAACAGTTGAACAGGCCATAGTATTAATGAAATAGTAGGCACAGTTTCACTAATAAAATGCTAAAGTTCCAAGCAAGCCTCTTAAATTGCATCCTTTAAAATCTGAATATACAACTGTTGTGCATGTGCAAAACCCACATGTATATACATAAGGATAGTTGTACATACCCATGCCCCTGTATATGCACATTTAAAGACTAACCGATTTATTTATTGCCTGACCTTTTGTGGGAGATTTTCTCCCACAAAAGCTCATGCGATAAATAAATCTATTAGTCTTTAAAAGTGCCACAGGACTCTGTTTTTCTGCAATTGACTAACACGGCTACCCCTTTGGAACTTGTATATGCACAGTTAACAGTAGGATAATGCAATAGGTGCATACACAAGTTTTGTGGGCGTGACTAAATCAGAGGTTTGACAATTTGACTCAGATATAGTCAGTGACAGGTTTTTGCATCTTGGTGCATTTCTACTTGCATAAAATTAACTAGACTATGGTATTCTCCGGTAATAATATTTCACTGCAGTAGCAACATTGTAAGCCCTGGGGAACGATTTTATTCTCCCTAAGTCTGGTTTTACACTGACATAACTTCACTGGAGATACTCTTGATTTACACCTCTGAGTGAGATCAGAATCAAGCCTCTACTGCTTTGGACAATACTGCTGAGTGTAGCACTTTTCAAATAAAAGGCAATGAACACGACATTCCAGATCCATCATATAATTTAAAGAATGTTTGCTGTAGGCACAAAATGACTTCCAACTGTTGCTCCTCTATCCAATGAACATGAAATTCTAGATCAGAGGTCTGCAACCCAAAAGATAAGAAGAGCCATTTTTGAAAATTCCTTCAATAACAAAGTGTTTTGAGAGCCACAATGGTTGTAGCCTCCTGGTGGGAGGTGCAGGGAGGTGACCCAGGATTTCTGCTGCAGGGTCCCCTTATGCGGGGGGGGGGGGGTTAGCCTGGAGCTTGGTATGGGCTGCCTGTGGGGTCCCTGGTGGCTGGGGGAAGCCCAGAGCCAGGCATGGCCCTCCTGCAGGGTACCCCGGTGGTTGGGGGAGCCCAGAGCCGCAAGGGGGCAGCCAAAGAGCCGCATGTGGCTCCAGAGCCATAGGTTGCAGACCCCTGTGGATCCATCCCGGTTTTTCTTTCCTTACTAAGTCTTTGTCAGCAATGGATTACTGCCTCACCTGGAGAGGCAGGTAAGTCAGAGACTCACCCATAATTAGAGAAACGTGGAATCCTGGCTTCTTACTACTATCTGAATTTTATACTTCCAAGTGTTAATCTGTCCTCGGGTTTTGCCTTTAAGTTTCACTCCAGTGCTGAGTGAAACCATCAGGTTTTCCAAGCACTGACACCTTGGAAATGTTTTCCACATGGGAACCAATACAAAACGTGATTATTAACAATTTATTTGTGTTGATTTCCATGATGGTAGCACCCTGGAAAAAACCAGCATAGACAGTAATAAATCATCTACCAATTAAATGTACCGAGTGCGACGTTTTGTTTGAAATGACTGTTTTGTGTAGAAGATACTGTTATGCTCATTGTTATTATTGAGATCGCAGCTTGGTTTTGGAGCATCTAAGAGCTTCTTATACATTTTGTAACCTTAAGTATAGGCCTGACTAATACTTTATAAACCAGCACTACTGCTATTCTTACTAGATTTTAATGAAATACATAGAACAGCTGGAAGCTAAAAGCTGTAGCATAATTTAGTTCACAATTATTTCCTATGCTACTGTACTAAAATAAATCAGAGCACACTGTAATTTACTAAATACATTCAGGAAGGCATTCAACCCTATTAATCAAAATATTTTTAAATTATATATTGCTACTAGGTATCAGAGATTGATCCAAATGAAAACCCTAGCTCCAATCACCACCATATCCTTCCTTAAATATGTTCAAAAGCCTTTGTGCTTTGGGGTCACTTCTAATTTAAACATTGCTGGTAGTCTGCACTGGTAGTGCTCGTATTGCTAAAGGGAATTGATATTTTAGCTTCATAATTAGCCTTTCTGAATGGGAAAACAGGGTTTTACCATTGCTGTGAGTGGGAGCAAGTTCGAATGCAACTTTGATCCAGTGCCCTGAGCAGATAGCAGTGCAAAGTTACATCCCCCCACAGGAGCTATGAGAAGCATTGTACCTTAGGGAGGCAAGGAGCCAAATCCTTAACTGGTGTCAATCAACATTGGGCCATTGGCGTGAACAGAGCACTGACAATTTATACCTGTTGAGGATCTGACCTATTGTGCCTCCAAGAGCTTTACGCTGTGTAGGGAATGTGCCCACTAAAACACACATTGAAAAGTTGCAATGCATGCTTGCTTTTTGATAGAGGGGAGAGGGGATCCTGGCTTGGCTTCCACTGACATGATCTGTCAGTACCTTTACTTTTCTGTGCACATAACCTAGCTGGCCCTTGTATTTCTTGCCCCTCCCTCTCTAGCCACCAAGTTTGTAGCTAGTTATTTGGTGTAGGAATCCTCTGGAATTTAAGAGCCCCCTTGTCCTTTCTTAATATAAATAATCCATCAATTCACAGGAAAAAATCAAAAATAAGAACTAAGCAGCAACAAATTAGCAAACATGCGACTTAGCAGATCCCTGCAAACATCAGTAGGGAGGCAGACATATAAGCAAGGAAACAAACAAAAAGATCTGTCATTCTCTGTTGCAATAGAAAAACCCAAGGAGAAAACCATACTTGAAAAATGGAAAAGGACATCAGCAGACGAGAAAAAATTGTGTTTTCAAAGTTTCTAGCAAGGAACGAATAAATAAAGAATGTAAAGAATGAGCATAAACAACAGCCAACTAAAAACAAACAGTGGCTGTGGTCCATCGTAACGTCCTCTGGCACTTCTCTTATGAGTCCCATTCCAAAAAGAACTACTGAGAAGGAGCAGATTTGCTGGTTTTATGACATATTTTACATGCACATTAATGTTCTACATAATGACTACATACGCCATACTTTTATGTGAAACACCATTAATTTCAGTGGGAGTTTGTGGGTTATGGTAATGATGTCATTAACCAGGGCTGTTAAACTCAGACTATATATTGCCCTGAGTTACACACACATGGCCCCCTCCAAGTCAACTTCCATGCCATCTTCCACACGAGTCACAAGCACAATCTTCCCCCTGTGGCTGGAAAAGGCTGGTCCACAGTACTGCTCCAGCATGTAATTAACATTTAATTTGTAATTTTACACATCCTGAATTGCACCTGGATGAGAGACAGGCAGATGAGATTTATCCCATAGTTGCATAGAAACCTACATTTCTTTACAGGAACTTAGTGCTATCTTAAGTTAGGAGCTGGAATGACCTTACTTATTTTCATCGATTTGTCTATGTATTTATATCACTTCTATCACTGTATCTGAGCTCTTCACAAACATCATAGGGTTTAAGTACATAATATCACAGAGTTAGGGATGATAATTTCCATTTCACATGATGGAATTTCACAGAAAGATTAAAAAATTTGCCCAAGGTCACACAGAAAAAGTCTGTGGAACAGCTAGGAACTAAACCCAGATCTTCTCAGTTCCAGAGCTTCCAGTCCATTGCCTTAATCAAAACTGGACTCTTCCCTATCTTTAGGATCATTCAAAGCAATAAAGAGTTAAATACGGGCCATGGTTTGGGCAGTTAAGCAGTGCTACACGTTCCTACATGTTCAATTCTTTGCAGGATGGTGTCTTTGCTTTACAAAGCTACCCAGTAAGGCCTAATTGTACCTTTGGGCACAGACCTGAGAGAAGTCTGGTGCATAAACTGTTCCATCCTTGGAATAGCTCTGGCAAGTATTGTACTTAATTCTGAGGCATCTTGCGCTGGGAAGGAGTCAATTGCTGCTGCCTATACTATTCCTGCCAATTGCCACGCAGAAGAAAGGAAGAGCCAAGATTCCACCCTTTCACTGCCGCCCACTATCCACCATACCCCTGCAGCACATGCAGAGATGTGAGGGAGCCGCTTACTCTCCCTCATTCCTCAGTGCCGCTGTGTAGTCCAAGTCACATCCTACCCCCAGAGTGCATCTCTGATTTTATCCTCCATCCATGTTCTTCCCTGTCTCTAGTAGCTATTCGGCCAGCTCAGAACTCCCATTCCTGTATTAGGGCTTATTCCTGCTCCACTGAAATCAATGGAGTTTTGCCTTTAACTTCAATGGGAGCAGGATAAAGCCTTTAAAAAAATCTAATTTGGATTGTAGTTATACTGGTTGACAACTTCACTACAATTGTATTGAATTGCTGTCCAAATCAGTAACACACTTTTATCTTAATTAACTAGAGTCATCGCTGAATTGAACTGGTTTCCTTAGAGATCTTTCACGGTAGCTGTCAATCCAAAAGGTATATTATAAAAATGCTGCATTTCTTTGTACTATTGCTTTAGAAACAAAGATGTTTTTCTTCATCTCCTACTCCCGGTTCTTGCATTTTCTTATTTCCTATTTCACTCCTATTGCCTTTTTAATATATTCTTTTCTCTGCTCTTATATTTTAATTATCATTCTATTTGAATTTAATTATTTTCTTCTTCAGCTAACTCCTGTCTTACAGAGTACACTATCTCAACACCCTTTTCAGTTAAACTCCTTCTATTAGCTTCACCGGCTTCTTTTAAGCATCTTTTTTTTTTTTTTCCATTTCTAATAATTCTTTAACTCATTAGGTGCCTTGCCATATCTAGGGCTCAGTTCTCTCACACTGGCTTTATAGAGATGTAAATCCATTGATTTCAAGTAAGTCACATCTGAGTTATACCTGTGTAAGTGACAGAAGAATTAGACCCCTAAAGGAACTGGAATGGTCGAGGACTGCTTTTGTACATAATGGCACATCATAGTCCCAGGCATGCAGAACTACAGTGCATGAAGGGGTTAACAAAACATTCTCTCTCTTTACTCTAAGACTTGACAAAACCTGGGTGCCAGGTCACCATGGCAACCTAGGTTTGTACCCTGGTTCCTAGCTCCGCTGCAGAAATGCAGTGGAGGAGCACCCTCTGGCAATTAAAGATAAAACTGCTGGTGCCTAGCTGGGAGCCAATTTTGTTGAGCCCTGCTTTACTCCCATCCTTCCTCCAGCCCTAATATCCCTTCCCCATACCTCCCAAAGGATGGGCCCTAGACTGAACTCATTATACTGATGTCAGTCTATTGAATTCTGTGTAGTTACACCTGACCTAAACTACTGAAAAGAAGAGCACAGCGAGGCCCTCTCTTTCTAGTAATCGTCTGGTTTTTTTTGCTTTTAAAATTAAATTAGAGCTCCTAGCTATCTTGACCTTTGCTTGGGCTGGAATTCATTTAATAGCCCTTCTCCAGTGCTTTAACAGAAATAAACCCCAACTCCTATAGAGAAACAGCTGAAGACCCAGGATTCAGTCTTTAAGGGACTCACAGCAAAGATTGCTCAGAGTTACCTTTTCCCACATTAAAATATTACTAAGAACATACATAGCAATGAACTTTATTAGCTACTAACTTAATACATTTTATCATAAGAAAACAAAATGAATTTAAACAGAACAGTCCCCACAGAAACACTGTGAGAAAGAAACCCAAGAGTCCCAAAGTTTAGGTGGAGTTCACCCAAATCTCAGTTACAGTCTCTGTTCAAATCCAAAGGCTTGAGTTGAAAGAAGCAGCTCCTTCTTCTTCCTTGGTTGCAGGAATCTTTAGTAGAAATCCATGCAGGCTTTTCTTTCTCTTCTGGAACCAGCAGCATCCAGTCAGCTCACTGGTTAACCAGCAGCAGCACTCACTCAGGTGAAGAAACTCTGCTGCAAAAGGCTCCAGAGTAGGGAGAATACATCTTGCTGTCCACTCCTGGCTCAGCTTCTCCCAGTCACACACTAAGTACAGGGGCTCTTCTCATGCAACTGTTCTGGCTGCTGCTATCATGTGGTCTGACCACACCAGCAGCAGAAAACCTTGTGGAGCATGCTCACAGCTACCACACCCAATTTCCAGAAATGTATGGCTCTGGGCAGCTAAATGTGCCCAATAACAGTAACCTAGTCTCAAGAGATATCTTTAAAAGACAGTCTCATTTAGGCATATGGGTTACACCTGCACTCTACTGTAGTTTCCTGCAGTTATTGCTTAATGAGATGCCTAGTATTGTCCACACTAGCATCAATAGTCCTACTTAAATGAGTGGCCCAGCTGAAGAGTGGAATCTTCTTTTCAGTGCTACAACACATGCAACTCATTCAAGTAGCCATAATGACCATTACAGTAGTGCTAAAACCAATATGAACAGAAGCCCTCGGTGTTCTAAGGGTTAGGCAACGCCATCTGTGAAAAAATAAACAGAGGAATACAATTCTCCACTGGCTATTCCCATGCTGCTAACAAAATTCCTTCCCTGACTTTGTCGAATGTACATTAGTCAGATTTTCATGCACTTAAAAAAAGAAAAAGAATTAGAAGACACCACACACAAAAGATTAAAAAAAACATTTCTCTGGATATTCTCTCTTAATTCCTGACCATTCCATGAAGATGTGAGAAGAGAGAGAAGGGATATATGCAGATACCAAACCAGAAATAGGAAATGCACATGTAGATTCCATGGATTCTCAGCTCTGTGCTTTCAGGGGTGGGTGCTTGGTTTGATGGGGTGGCACTAGCAGGGCTATTCTTGGTAACATCACTGCCCACCCTGACTCATAAGAACATAAGAACATAAGAAAGGCCGTACTGGGTCAGACCAGAGGTCCATCCAGCCCAGTATCTGTCTACCGACAGTGGCCAGTGCCCAGGTGCCCGAGGGAGTGAACCTAACAGGCAATGATCAAGTGATCACTCTCCTGCCATCCGTCTCCATCCTCTGATAAACAGAGGCTAGGGACACCATTCTTAACCCCTTTCTGGCTAATAGCCATTTATGGACTTAGCCCCCATGAACATATCCAGTTCCCTTTTAAATATTGTTATAGTCCCAGCCTTCACAACCTCCTCAGGTAAGGAGTTCCACAAGTTGACTGTGCATTGTGTGAAGAAGAACTTCCTTTTATTTGTTTTGAACCTGCTACCTATCAGTTTCATTTGGTGACCCCTGGTTCTTGTATTATGGGAGTATTTAAACAACTTTTCCTTGTCCACTTTTTCCACATCAGTCATAATTTTATATACTTCTATCATGTCCCCCCTCAGTCTCCTCTTTTCCAAGCTGAAGAGGCCCAGCCTTTTCAATCGTTCCTCATACGAGGCACTCTCCAAACCCCTAATCATTTTAGTTGCCCTTTTCTGAACCTGACTCCCTGGGAATTCTCTTATTTGGACTCCCCTCTGCAAAATGCAGCTCCCTGGAGCAGTGGTTCTCAACCTTTTGCGGGTCACGACATGCTTGGCAGCATGTTGCGACCCTACAGGACGCACCAGCCCATTCCCCCCGGTCTCCACAACACGCTTATCACTGTGTGGTGACACAGTAATGTGTCCTGACACGGTGGTTGAGAATCTCTGCCCTAGAGGGAAGGTTGCACACTGGAAACAGATTGCTTCTATAAAGTTATATTTTGATAAATAAATCTAAATAATAGCTCCATGTGAAGAGTGTATATGATCTGTCTTCTGCGGAGGCAACAAATGTACTATTACATTCCTAGATGGGAAGCCTAAATAAAGACTGCAGCTGTTCAATATTCTTATTATGTAGGACCAGATTCACTACTATCTGGCTTCTTTGTAGTCGCTCTATCGACACAGGACTTCTATAAACCCAACAGCCGACCAGTGCTTTGAATCACTATAGTTTAACAGTGAATCTGTCCTTTCATACTTCTATTTAAGTGCTACCAAATGGCCTCATAAGAGCTAGGAGCCATTGTACAAGGTGCTGTGCAAATACACAGTAAGGTACAGAGCCAGATTTATCTTGATTCTGAGCTTTTGGTAATCCTTTACAACAGCACAGAATAAAAAGGCTACCATTCTGATTTGATAGCATTTTGCACCCATCCTGAACTAGTACAATTGACTGCCCAAGGCAACAGTGAATAAGAACCACAGTCCCTGGCCCTGGAGAACTTACAAACTACCTTCTGAATTGTTCTACATTACAATGATATGAGTTCTATAAGCAGAGAGCTATCTTTATAGGCTAAGAAAGGCCCCTTGGAAAAAGAGCACATTTTGTTATATGATTAAATTGTGCTCACATCTGAAGCCATTATATGAGTGGTAATGATACCCTCACAGAACCCATCCCTCAGTATGCACCATAAGTGGAGAAAACCTGTATCCCAACAGATAATTTCTCCAGGGTCAGGGAAGGGGGAGGGAGGTGGGGGAATTGAGCAAAACATAGTTAGCCAAAGTGTCTCTAATCGGCCTCAGCACCGAGGCATGCAAATGTACACACAGAAAATTAGCACAGCTAGAAAGCAAACATCCCACAGGGCAAATCAATCCCCAGCAAAGGATAATGGGAGCCCTATTCAAGCAGCTGTGTCCTGCCCTCTGAGCATTAGCACCTGTCGGTGGAAGCAATCAATGCTGGTCAATGGACAGCTCAATTGACACAACGATTATTAGCTGGAACCAACATGGTGGCACCCCATGCTGCCAAATGATGCCCCTTTCTTGCTAAATGCAGGCAAACAATGACTTTTCCAAATAGCTGGCACTGCTCTTTTTAACCTTTTTTTTTTCCTTTTGCCCCTGTTTTGTCCTTTTCACAGTGTGCAAGGAGAGATCTACCATTACATAAAAATTAGGATATTCAGCTTAATTTCAGTATGTGTTCCACTACTGTGTTTAAGATCAATCTTGATTGACATGAGTCTCTTATATTCAGTCAAAACCAGGAAATAGCATTTAATCCATCATATCAGTTGATCTATCTAACTTGTATTTATTTATCCATAAGGACCTTAATTTATCACTTTCAAAAGGTGGGAGGAGGATGGGTGAAAAACAGCACTGGAGGAGGTGATGGCAGCCTGGAATTTGAATTACTCTCCCTGGCTATGTCTACACTAGGAAAAGCTAGGTTGACTTTGTTAAGTCGACTTAATAAGGTCGACTTTAAGTCGACTTAAAGTCGACCTAACAAAGTGGTGTCCATGGACGTGCACTAAGTCCACTTTGTTAAGTCCACCCTAGCTGCCCTTAGGTCGACTTAACAAAGTGGACTTAAGCATCCATACTGGGCTTAGGTTGACCTAAAGAAGGGTCAGGTCAGGCTAAGGAGGCTTAAGTCGACCTACCCAGCAATTCTTAGTAAGTCGAGGTAATGACAGCTTAAGTTGACTTAATGAAAGTCTGATGTACACGTGGCTTTGTTTAAGTCGACTTAAGCCTCCTTAAGTCAACTTAATTTGCCAGTGTAGACATAGCCCCTGAGACTGAGAAATTTTGCAGGAATGTTCTTTATGATTGAATACCATTTAAAACAAGACAACTTGATTCTTGTATAATTTTTCCATATGAACTGCATCACTGAGTGATTTGTGGAGTTACTTACATAGCTCAGGAGAAATAATTGTGACATAAGGCAGGGAGAAGAGATGTTTCCAGCTAAGAGCTGAAATACTATGGTAACTCAATGGGCCAGAGCAATAAAGGATGAATCCTGTGGCACTCTTCTAGTTGGCAGAAGAAAAGGCTCTCCTACGATGGTGAGGTGCGAAGAAGCCTGTGCTAGATGATAAGAGGGATCAAAAGATTGCCAACATTTGTAGAAATTAAGAATAGAAATTACAGTGTTCATCTTTACGGCAATTCGTATATCTATCTACTTAAAGGGCTCCCATTACTGTACCTGGCCACACCTGTAAAGTAGTGAAATACAGATGGAAAGTTCAGGCAAAAAGATTAAAATCTCAATGCAGAAAATTCCATGGGATTAGGCACACGCTCACAATTAAGCATTGTACTGAATTGCTTTACTGTTTTGTGGCCTATGGGCTTAATCCAGACATCGCTGATCAGTAGGAACCCTTCCCAAGGGCCATAGAAAACCTGAACAAAGTAGGAAATGAATTCAAACCAAATCCCAGTTCAGTACCTTAACCACATTAACACCCTGCCTGCCTCTAGATTATCTGAGGACATTACCAGACATAAAACATCCCCCTGCAGATTGTGTGAGAGTTGCCAACTGGTACGTTTGAAGATGAACAGCTGGTTAGTGTACTGGAAAACTACTGGAGATTTTATATATAACTAACATTTCAGCTAGAAAGAACCCAGAGACTGTCTACATTCTGTGTTTATGCCAAAGTACCTGGTATTACAGTTTATTTGTTAGCTAAAGTCACAAATTTCTAACACATATACATGATGCAGAATACGGTTTAGTGGATAGTGGGATTGGGATGAAATCCTTGACCATTCATTCAAATTAATATTAAAATTCAACGTTACATTATCACTTTGTATTCATTTTCTCTTCATGAATATTCAAGCCTTCAGAGCTTTACTAGTGCCATTTCTTGTGAGAAGTGCATATTTATCATAAAGAGCCTCCAGATGTGAATTTCAAAATTATATGGTGTTAATTAGCTATATAAGGCATCCAGTCAATGATATTATGTGACTTGGCACTGCCCAGCTAGCCAGAAAAAATATTCCCTCTTAATTTTTCATGACTTTTCCAAAATCTGGACACATTGTGAAAATTAAAATGTCCATTTCTACAATATGCACTCAGTGTCTTAAAATGTTGCCATTACTAATATTTCAGTTTCTGCTCTTGGAAAAAGATCTCAAGAACTCTGAAGTGCTCCACAGACGTTAGCAGCTGGGACTCTAGGCTTCTCCTTCACGTTTATGATTCTACAACTGAGACACTTGAGGTACTACCCGATCTCCAAAAAACATATGAAAATAAAAGAGTGAAATACATTTACTATTTCCTAGCTTTATGCACCATTCACTGCTGATAAATCATCACCATATTCCTTCTATATTAATGATTCATGAAGGGATAGCTGCTCCAGGGCTTCGGACCCCTAAGTAAACATTCCATAGGAGGTGCTACTGACCTGGTTGTCTAAGGAGCAAAACACATGAAAGGTGCTGAAGGCCCTCACCTCCCGTTAAGACAAATGCAATGCCAGTATCAAGAGGAGGGGAGCCAATGTCCCTTAGAATTATACATGTATAATGTACCTAAGAACATAGGATAGGAATTTGTACAATGAATCATTTTAATATTGCATACAATACACACCGAAACCCCTTTTACAAGAATATAAAATGCTGGAGTATTCTAGAGGTATTTCTTAAAAATCTTAGTTTTTTGCCTGCTATGTTTCAAACAATTTCCCATAATTAAAACATAGACAACACAATTAACAGACACACGTAATATAAAGGAGACAAGAAGATCAGTATTCATGTGCCTTTAATGGATCTCATCTACGTTGGGTTCAATATGCTCTCTCACTTCAGTGCACTGCACGTACAGTACTCTCTCCTGCAAGCAACATGTAAGGTATTCTAGGGGACTTCCTAGGTTTAAGTGAGCAATAATATAAAAATAAAGTGAGATTGGCAAGAATACAGTGATTATTACTACAAGTCAGCTACTTCTTCATGTATGACAATTTTGACTTTGAAAAAGAAGCTGATGGAAACTGACAGTGGAATTTGATTGGCAAAGAATCTGTGTATTTGTGAGCTTTTCCTAACAAACAATAATCATTGGTTAGCATATGCCTCTTTTGCACGACACGCAAGAGTGAACACTACAGGAATGACTCTTTCCCATCCTCCTCCTCCCCATCACCACCACCAAAAAAAGGGGGAAAAAGTCAATTCCTGATTAGGGGGATATTCTATATAGGGAATTTAAGAATACCCTAATCCCCTGCAGTGGTTAACTGCAAATAAAAAAAACTGGTAGCACTCTTCTGAGCTTCACACACAAAATAAACTCTACTTATATGAGTCACCAAAATGAGACATCCGTCAGATAGATGGTGCAAATGTTTGTAAGTGCAGTTGTTTGTTAATGTCGTATGGTTGTTTGTAAAGGTACCCTGGCAGCACTTTAGCTTAAATGACATTCTTCTGAAGCATTGATAGCCTTCAGTGTGTCTCCATAGGCAACAAAAAAACCGTTTGCTCAGAAGAGAACAAGGATGTAAGTCACAAAACACACTTACCCAGAAACTACATGGTTTGTACTAAATTGTTCCTGTGCAAAGCCCAAATTCTGTTGAGACTTATACCAGTGAAACTTCACTGGAGGCAATAGGGTAAAACTGATGTAAAGTAGCAAAAATTTGGTCTCAAGTCAGGATGCAAGCACACCAGATAAGTGAAGTTTAGCTAACTAGTATTTGCACATAGAAATCATTTCTGGCTATGAAGGAAAGCCTTTTGTTGTCCACAGAATGACTGATTCTCAGCTGGAGATTAAATAGACCCATAGATGTAGCACTAATAACCTTCTGGTGTAGCTCCAAAGCAGCAACAAAACAGGGGATGTTGAAGAGAAACAATTATTCACTTACAATTCAGCTGTCTCCCCCATACCTCTCAACCTGCCAAGGCCCAAATGTGGATGACAACATGCGATGGAGAACCAGAATCAGAGACACAGTTATTGATGTAGAAAACAGACAGCTGTTGCTCTCCTTCCTTTGATATAAATAGTTCTTTTTAGAACTTCGGTTTCATGTTTCTTCGTTTTTGATGGACATATTTTAACAATAAAAGTGAGGGAATATCATACTTGTGGAATGTAGGGAAAACTCAAACTAAAGAGTGTGGTGCAAGTAGTTGTAAACTCTCTCACTCTCACTGGCATTCAACTCTGACTATGCAGAAAAAATCATATCTGTAAGAAGGAAAAAAAGAAATAGCGGTGGCTTATGTGTAACAACCCTCAAAGGTGAGTGTAACAGTCTTCAGAAGGCCAGGCAGCCTAGTGGGTAGCACACCTAATATCACTATTCACTGGGAAGGCTCTTTCAGTCCAGTCCCTCACTCAAGGATGGGTTTAGCTTCACTCTGAGTTTGCAGAGTCCTTAGCATCTTGTTATCACAGAGAGAGAGTGAGATTGGAATGTGGCTTATGGCCGCCTGCAGCAGGGGCAGTTGGTAGGAGAACATAGGCCTGCCCACTCCACCAGCGTCTGACCCAAGACCCAACCCAAGGCCCTATGGCTATGTCTACACTTGAAAAGTTAGGTCGACTTTATGAAGTCGACTTAAAGTCGACTTTATTAAGTCGACTTAACAAAAGTCAACTTAACTTTTCAAGTGTAGACGTGGCCCCTTTTTGGCCTTATTAAGTCGACTTAATGTTTTAAGTCAACTTAAAAAGGTCCAATTAGGCACTACTCCATTTCTCCACTGGCTTAAGTCGACTTAATAAAGTTGACTTAAGTGCTAGTTTGAATTAAAACGAGGTGTTATTAATTCGAACTAACTTTTCCTTAATTCGACTTAAGGAGCAGCTTAAGTCAAATTAAGGAAAGCCCAGTGTAGATGTGGAGTAAATTAAGTCGACTTTAGCCTCCTTAAGTTGACTTAATTTCTAAGTATAGACACACCCTATGAGAGTCAACAGTGTCCAACCCTTACAGTTGCCTTCACCAAGTTACTTCCTACCATCTCTCTCTCTCCAAGTCCGATATAAGGTAACAAAAGAAAAAGATGAAGACAAGAAATGGTTACTCACTCTGTGTAGTGACTGTGTCTCTTTGAGATGTGTGTCCCTGTAGGTGCGCCACTCAAAGATGCACTTGTGCCCCCTGACCTTTTGATCAGAGATTTCTTATAGCTAGAGCTCTGCAATTCCATGTATATCCACATCTGCAGATCAATATATCTGGCAGCAATGAGGTGGGTGGAAGAATGTGTTTAAAGTCACACTAGCGGGTAATTGTTGTCCATTTTTGTAAGTGTAGGATGTAGACTGATTTCTACTATACAATAGCACTTTTTTTTCTACTGCCCCTGAGCACGTTCTTTCCAATCCCATGAACAATGGACAAGACATGCTGTGAGACTAAGTAGTCCAAGATTGGTGTAAAGGATCTTCCCATCTTTCTGGAAAAGGATATGAGGAGTGGCCTAGAGAGTGATCAGTGAGTAAACAGCCAGCTATATCAGGTAGGGAACCCATGGTTGTTGGGGTTAAATTGAAGCTATTAAAATAAGTCTGGCTTAATCCTCTTTTATTCTGAGTGAAACATTAGATATTAGAGGAGTCGGTCAACCGGATGACCACTGAAGGTGAAAGGTATCCCCCAACGAAAGTGATTCAGCCTGTCTCTGGAGCAGAACTGGGCACATTTCCTGTTTCTAACCTGGCAAACAGTTCATTTTGAGAAGTTCCCTATTGCCAAAATACATAGTATAGTATGATGGATTCTATCTCTCACGCATGGTCTTGGTGGAAGGGTCTGATTAGTGTATCCGCAAATCACATTTTGTACTCTTGGAAGGTAAGCTGCTGTGATAATGATCTCATTGGATAAACACTAATTCCAAAGCCTGACAGCCTCAACTGGTAGGGGGGAAATCCTGCCCCTCCTTGTCAATTTATATAGAATATGCATGGCATGTTGTCAATCATGGTCTTTATGTATTTACCCCAATTAATGATAGAAACTAGAGACCTGTGTATCTGACTGTGCTGAATTCCAGGAAGTTGATGTGTACAGAGTTCTTTTGAGGCATCTACTTGCCTTGGGCTGTGTTAATGTCCAGATATGCTTCCCACCCTAGCAGGGATACATCATTGTTACGACAACCATTGGGGAAGTGGCATACTAAGGGTATTTGCATCCCCCCCGCTGCCTCACACACACCCTGCACAGCAGAGTGGAGGGAGGGGCAGAGGCTATGGGGGCACAAATGCAGATTTGGCTGCGCTGCCCCCCCCCCTGCTCTTACCCAGTGTGCGGTACCCGCCCCTCCCCTGCAGACTGATGCTAGCTCTGAAGGAGCAGACTCATCCCCAGCTGGGAGCATGGGGCTCACTGGCCTTTCCTGGCACATGGGAGAGGGATGTGGATGAGTACCTCAGCATCTCCTGTGCCCCTACCACTGAGACGGCACCCACCCATCCACACTTACCTACTGATCCAGCCTCACAGCCTGGCGCCTCACTTCCAACCCACCCCAGCATCCTTATCAGATGTGATTTAAAAATCTGGAATCAACATCAACTTAGACTTGCCAAAGGGGAGACTGAATCCCCTAGAGAGGGCACATGACAAGTTTCTGGCTGCGGGGGAGGAGGCTAGTTCTGTGAGACTCTCAGTGGATGGAAGGAGTCAGGAGGATGCTGACCCGATGCTGACACTGAGATGATCACAGTGCTCACACCAAGTGCTCACTGCTCAGGCAGGTGAGCTTTGCAGGGCCAGCAGAGACCACGGGAGGCCCTCGGGAGGATGTAACAGAAGACTGGAAGATTTGGAGAAATAGAGCTGTGCTGCTATCTCACTTTCCTGCAAGGCAACAGTGACACTCCCCTTGCATGCCACAAGCTGTAGCAGAGCAGCTAGGGATGGGCAGCCCTGCCCCTCCATCCCCACTTCTTCAGGGCAGGAGACAGCTTTTTCAATCTCAGTCCCTGTAGTGGGAGACTTGAGGACAGCCCACACCCAAGCAGGTTCCATCCAGCTATTTGCCCGCCCCAGCCCAGGAGTGCCCCCTGGCTCCAACTCTCCCTTACTTACCAGGTTGCAATGCTGAAGGAATTGCCTAGCCCACCCAGGTAAGTCAGGGGTTGTCACAGCCTCCAGCCTTGCCTTCCCTGACTCTTTCAGGGCTGGAGGCAGATTTTCAGCCTCAGCCCCTGCAGCTGGAAGCCTGGGGCACAGCCCCCTCCCACTGCCAGGCAGTCAGTTCCAGAAAATCCAGGTCAGCCCTTATCCCCTGATGCCTCCCCTCTCTAATTGCTCAGTCCAGGAAGACAGAGTGGAGCTGCCTCCTGGGAAGAGCTGGGCACACAGAAGGGGGATAACTCCCACCCACGCTCAGGAGAATACTCACGCCCAGCCAGTGTGCCCCCCCAGGCCAGTGCCAGGGGGCATGGCCCACCCACCTCAGTACACCACTGGGGAAGAGCAGGCAAAGGGGACTCCTCCACTAACATTGTGAGTATTCCCACTAATTGAGAGATTCCTTCATGCCGATGGATTTGGAAAGTTGTGTAGTTGAATGGTGTCCAGTGAATAAACAACACTGAGCCACCTTTGAAGTCAATGATTCAGAGTCTTGCATGTTCTATAAAAGTACCGGCTGTCATGTACCTCTATAGCTGAAGATTGTTCCTGATCAGGGTTGGAGGGCTGATTGTGTTGACTATGCTGGATAAGGCCATGAATCTTTGCAGTGGAATGAAGGCTATTTCTGCTACTGAATCTAGATGATCTCTAATGAATTCTAACTTTTACACAGGATTCAAGTGGATTTTTTGAATGTTTAATTATAAATCTAATTTGAGGAAGATGTCTATAGCTTCACAGGTTTACCATGTAGTTAAGTCCAGGGAGCAACCATTCAGAAGCCAAATCATCTAGGTAAGGGAACACCAGATTCCTTTTCGGCAAAGGGGTGCTGTTACTACTGACACAAATCTTAAAAAGACCCTTCGGGAAGATGATAGACTGAAAGGGAGCACACTGTAATGAAAATGACTCTAGGCCACACTAAAATATAGGAATCATCATTTGTGAGATGGATAGATCATTATATGGAAATATGCATTCTCAAGGTCAAGGGTTGAAAACCAATTCCCAGTAATGGAAATATTACTATGAGTGTCACCATTTTGAATAGTTGAGTCTTCTTATTAGTGTTGAATAGCCTTAAGTCTAGTATGGGTCTTCAACTATTGTTCTTTTTTGCTAACAGGAAATACCAGGAATAAAACTCCTTTCTTCTGTACTGTATGGGACTTTGTTCTAGAGTCTATTTCTTATCAAAGTAAGCTCTTGTGAAAGGGACCTCTGAAGTGGGGTGAAGAAAGGGGTTGGCAGGGAGAAGGGAGGTAAAGTGGATGGAATATCTCATGGAGAAGATCTCCAAAATCCACTTGTCTGTAGTGATGGACTTCCAAGTACCATTGGAAGTGGTGAAGACAGTCACTGAGGAGAGGGTGACAGGTGAAATGATGCAACTGGTAAGAATGGGGATGGTAAATCAGGCTGTAGCAGCATAAGCCCACATTGTTCTCCACCCCCGTTTGGAAGTTCAGGGGATGAAAGGGGAATAGGGCATCCCCACAGGTTCAGTCTACCAGACTAGCCCCTCCTCGGCCATATGTCTCAAGGGGCTGAGTTAGGATGACTGCCCTTGGGGCCTAAGCTGCACAGCCTAATGGCCAAAATCAATAGTCATCCTCAAGTCAGGCCTGTGAGGTTTAGCAGCCAAAGTCAATATCCCTATTCAGAGAGCCAAGATAATATGCGATCTGTAGCCATCAGGTAAGAAGGGGAAAATGAGCTGTCTTTAGTGACAGCAGAGGTTTGTCCCTGTAGTCTAAGGCTCAGCTGGGGGGTTCAGTTACCCCAAGAAGGTTTGCAGGACGGTTAGGGGACATGGGCCCACCTGATTCCACTGTTTCCCAGCCCAAGGCCCTGTTCATGACATGGGTGGTCACCATCCTGGTCAGCAGGGATCCCACTGCAACATACTGACCTATCTCAGCCAGGAGGTACTACGCACTCTGTTTCTCTGGGCTTCTTCCTACTGTGCATCTATATGCCGTCATCTGGGTCTCACTGGGGTCATCGGGTTCCCTGGCACCAGTAATTCCCTGGAAGTCTGACTTGGGGCAGTCAGACATGGACAGCAAGTCTCCGTCCAGGTCTCCTGGGCTCTGGTTCCCTCAACTCGGGACTGAAGCAGCTCCCTGCTTGGAGCCTCTACCAAGGAGGAAGAGCATTTGGTGATCAGCCAGAAATGAGCTTGGCTACCCCCTTTTATACTGGGGCAGCAATTGGAGCATGCCCAGCACAGCCTGGGAGGGGTGTGTGGGTTTAACTCTCTCAGTGTGGGGTAAGTCCACCCAGTCATGCAGGTTCTTGACCCCGACCCCCCCATTAAAACTGGTGCTGGGAGGGCTGCAAGATCGAAGGTTGTGAAGTGAGCAGTTTTCTTCTCTGGGATCTTTGATTCTTGTATTGATGTTCATATGATCACTGGGAGCTTGAGAATTAGGGGAGGGGAGGGACAGGATCTTTGCGCCATCTGCGACTTAAACTCTCTTGTGTGGGCAGGAGTACAGAACCCACAAGAATGTAAAAGGAGCCCTGGCATGCTTTAGGATGTGTAGAGATTCTTCCATGAGGCCAGGGAACACTTTAATATCATGAAAAGGGAAGTCCTCAACTGTATTTTGGACCTCCATAGGAGATCCTGAAAGCTGTAGCCAAGAGTCCCTCCTCATAACTGCCTCTGTGGAGATCAAATGGGCAGCAATCTCAGCAACACTGAAGGAGGCTGCAGTGATGTTCTGGCAGGCAGCTGGCCTTACACAATAATTGCCTCAAATTGCTCTCTATGTTCAGCTGTTAGATGCTCACTAACAGAGTTCAGCCTGGTATAATTTGTATGATTGTATTCTGTCATTAATGCTTGGTAGTTGGTGATTCTGAATTGCAAAATAGTTGACAGATATGATTTTCTACCAAACAGGTCTAGGCACTTGTGATCCTTCTCATAGGGTGTAGATTTAGCGTTATGCTGCCTTCCGTGTTCATTAGCTACACTGATCACCAGAGAGTTAGGAAAGAGATCAGAGAATAAAAATTCTGAGTGCTGAGCTGGGACCTAATATTTCTTATCTGCTCTCTGACAGGTAGGTGGAATAGTGGCTGGGGTAACAAGCCCCTTCTGGACCCTGCAGAAGTTAACTAGCAAGGTAATATGGACAGAAGCAGCTTACGAAAGATGTCAAGCATACATAATATAGTTATAATTTTTTAACCTTCCCTTGAAGGATCTGCAAAGAATACACCATTCTCTTGACCAGTTCCTGAAACCATTTAAAGTCATTTGCTAAAGGAAATAGATCTGAGTGGAGTCTAAGCAAAGTTCTTCAGCACTAGGTGAGAAGATGTAGAGCTTGTCTTGCCACCCCACTCTGCTAATGGTACTGATGATCTTTCAGAGTCCAATATCTTGCAGTCTTTAGCTTTGACAGTAGCTTTGGTACCTGAGGAACTAGCAGCCTTGTGGGTACTGGGCCAAAGAGTAGCAGGTGCTGAAGTGACCGGAATCAGAGGCTTCAAATTCACCATGGTATTCTCCCTATCTGGAGAGGTCAAGGGATGGTCGTGGGTAGTCTTATGTGACAAATCTTGGGTTTTCCTCTTATGCGCCCTTGAGGAGTGTGGCTTGCAGACAGTGGATACAGCAAATATATTTGGTGTTCAGAGAACAAATGGGGTCTCCTGACCCTGGTCAGAAGTCAGGTGCAGCAAGATCCTCATCATGAGGAGATGAAGTTTGATCTCCCTGGGGGTTTTTTGGCTCTAGATTTTAGTAGTAGGCAGCAGTTGGATTTTGGGAAGTAGGAGTTTTCCCAAGGCAACAGTTTCGGTGGGAGTATCTATCGCTCACTAGGATGGCCACGTGGAATGACAGGAAACGTCTGAAGGGAAAATTGGCATACCTTTCCAATAAAGTAAAAACTATAGGGAAAAAATGTAAAGTTTTTTTTCTTTTAACATTAATACTACTTACGAGCTACTATTACTAAGAAAACATCGTAAACTACTAAATGAATTGTGAGGACACAAATGAGGTAAAACTCAACCCAGACAACTGCAAAGACTCCATATCAAGCCAAGTCAGTTAAAATGGAGCAGAAGACAATTCACCCATGTAGTGTTATACAACAACAATCGCCTGGAGCATTAGTATGAATAACACACATGTGCTGGCTGAATGGGTGCTGCTAGGAGAAGTCTCTAATTAAAGGTGCAAAAGCTGCAAGCACATGTAGAGTGGAGCACCCACAGGGCTATTATTTGAACTAACTGGGCTCAACAGGAAGTCCTATTCTTCTCAGGGAGGTTTCTTTGGTGTCTCTTTCTGGGAGTCCTTAGGGTAGGTCTGTCTTCCTCCCCTTTCTAAGCTAAAGTTGCTCCCTTTTAAGCTTCATCTCCAGTGAGATCATGGGCTATAGGCCTCACGAGACAGGTCTAACTGGGCCCAGTGTTCTCTTTTAGGCCAAGCAGGATGTTTATATACCTTATCACTGTGAGCAATAACTGACTCAAAACCACTACAAAATGTTCCTGCGTGTGCACGTGCCTCACACAACCTTTTTACCTGTCACTATCTGGAAAGCAAATTCTCTCATTTGGAATGCTATTCATTAACTTCTAATTCAAACTCTATAGCCAAATGCTACAGACCTAAAATCAGGCTAAACTCTAACAGATTCAGTAACCTTTGAGTGCTTGGCATCATAACTTTAAGGTTGCATTAATTCAAATTATTTAGCCTTTTAAAGAAATGGTGGTAATAATAAAGCTTTGCTCTTATATAGCACTATCTACATAGAAACTGCAGAACTCAAAGTGTTTTATAAAAGATTGCTGGAAAAACATGCAAAGAGGTGAAGTGAATCACTTGGCTCCTAGTTCAGTACTTTACCCATTGAACTACGGCGCCTTTAAAAATTAGCCATGTTTTCTCAATTAAGAAATTTCTCAATTTCTCAAACAATTAAGCAAATCAGGTATTTTGAAAAACTTATGGATCACCGAAAAGGGTTTTGATCAAAAATGTCATCAAGCTCTATGTACAAGTCCTAAATCTTAAGTGTAAGAACAGCCTTCTTTTACCAAGCAATTCAATCATCTTCATTCTTACATATGACTGTAATTAAGTTCAGAGACAATTGTGTGGTCTAAATCCTGGAACATTTACAGATTCAGTCTTACTATGCCATATTTTAATCAATAACCTTAATGTAAAGGTCATATCAAGTATATTTTCATGGCCTTTGGTGGCATCAGAACCATAATGCTTATATCAAATTTCAGTAACTAAGCAGCATTGGGATTGATCAATAAGTGAATGGAAAAACCTCCAGAAAAAACACAGGTGCTAGAGAGGATGATGTTGACACATATGTTAACTAATTAAGATTCCTAACAAATGATAAGTGAATGATATCAATTGGAGAGCACTCAGAATCTGAGCAGGTAGCTCCTACAGGGGTTGGTCCAAAGAAATTGACAATCAGCACAAAGATTCCTGTTGACTTTGTATCATGCTTGTAATGTAGCCACATGACCTATTTTTAAAATGATTACAGTAAAAGGGAAGACCATCCTTTAATGGTCAAAAACAATTGCTGCAATGTCATTGGGACTGTGTTCTGAGCTGTTCCTACACTGCATACCAAATAATTGTCTTAATGACACTTTGTAAAGCACTTTTTAAAGACAATTGTGTCTGGGTGCACCAGCTGTTTGTCCAACCAGATCAGATTTAGAATTAATGGTGGAATTCTACCCTGATTTGCACTACATATAGCCATAGTAAATGCAATAGTGTTGCATAGCATTTAAATCAGAGTTTAAATTTGACTTACTTTATTTACAATAATCTTATATTTAGATAATTCATAGAGTTGAAGGCCAGAAGGACCATGAGATTGAGTCTCAGTTCCTGTGTATCACTGGCTCCGAAACGTCACCTAGTGTGAGCCCTGTATCTTGTGTCTGGCTAAATATCTTTCACACCAGAGGATCTTAAAGTGCTTAACCTACTATTCAGTGTTTCAATTTATCCACCTCTGAAATACATCTACTGTTAAACTGCTGTGTTTGAATTGCTGCTTACAAAAGGATGTGAAAAATAAAATATGTAATTGAAACTCCAGGAAGACTATAAATTACCTGAGTTGGAATTTGACTAGATCACAGGAGTTATACCTCTACTCTTGTGAAAAGTACTGTAGGACTCTTTAATGACCATAATTTATCAAGGCCTCATCTTGTTATCTAATGGTAAATATCCCCAATGACCTGTGATGGGATGAGTTCCTCAAAGAATTCTTTTTCGAGTGTCTAGCTGGGGAGTCATGCCCACAGGCTCAGGGTTTAGCTGATCACCATATTCGGGCTGAGGAAGGAATTTTTTCCCAGATTGGCAGAGGCCCTGAGGGTTTTTCATCTTCCTCTGCATCATGGGACATGGATCACTTTCTGTGGATTCTCTGTACTTTGAAGCGTTTCAATCATGATTTAAAGACTTTAATAACTCGATCATAGGTTAGGGGTCTACTACAGGAGTGGGTATGTTTAGCCCCCCTCGAATTCTGTGCTGTAGCCTCCCAAGCTCCACTCTAGCTGGAGCGGAGAAACAGCCTAACCCCCAGACACTCACAGGCCAGGCCCTTGGCCAGAGAGGACCAGCCCCAGCTAGTGAGGGCCTGGAGCAGTCCTGACCAACCTGCCAGAGCCCACCTCCATTACGCTCAGTTCATTAGGGATGGGAAAGAGGCGGGGCCACATAGGGCATGTGGTGGTCGCTATACCAGAGACAGCTTAGCATCTTAGGGTACATCCACACTGAAGCCTTAGGTTGACTTAAGGATGGTTAAGTCAACCTACAGATGTTCACATTGAGTGCTTATTAAGTTGACTTAAGTGCTTCCTTAAGTCGACTGAAACTCTACCTCTGAAGGTCAACTTAACGCTTAAATTGACCTTATTAAGCCAGTGTGGATGGGGAGTGCCCTTAAGTCAACCTAATTGGCCTCCAGGCCCCGGTGCAATGTGGGACAGCTACCCACAATGCACCACTCCTCCATTGACCTAGCACTTGCCAGTGTGGATGCTGGCAGTGGACTGGAGTGTTCAGTGTGGACTCTCTATGTTGACTTAACAGAGCCTCCAGTGTAGACGTACCTTTACTTAGTAATTTATTATTAATAATGTAATTTAGTGTCATGTGTTTAAGGCCCATGAGGAGGACAGTGGGGAGGAGGACGCATGTTTTTACCTACTATTAATTAGTGGGACTTTCACTCAAAAAGGTTGGGAACCACTCATTTACAGTCTAAAAGACTATTTGCCATATTTTATCATAACTTACAAGAAACTCATCCAAGTTCTTTTATTTTTAAAAGTACCCATAGAATTGTTGCTTTCATAAAGTAATGTCTTGCTATATAAAGCCAGGAGAGCCTTTATGTCTGGGATGCCTAATGAATGATGCTCACTTGTCAGCATGGTTCGGAGTCAGAGGTGAAACACTTGCACATACTAATAAGGTTTATCAAAGCCAGTGAAGTTTGTAGACCTGCACCATTCTGGCCATTCTCTTGTTTTACAGGGGAAAGCAAGGGTCCCTTTTCTCCTTTCAGTGACAGCACCTGTAATTAGAGTTTGGATTGAGTGAGAGTTAGAGAGAGGGCAGAAGAGGAAAAGGTTAATGAAAAAGCTTTGTGAAACTTTAAGAGGTCTCAGCTGCTCATTAGGCAAAATCTACACCTCAGACAATACATAGGTGAGTAGTAGAGCTGTATCTTAGAGGCAAGCAGCAAATCAAGTCTAACATTCTGGCCTATTGGATGTAGAGGAGGCTTTTGAGAGTTGTCTGACAACATATCCCCTGGATAATATAGTGACATCAGTGAAAGCCTATGGAGGAGACCATATGGTTATGGCATCTGACTACATATTATACTTTTAGGGATGTGACTCCAGCAATAGCCTGGGGTTATGATGTTACAGTGGATTGCAGCATGTGTGCTTATTACACACTGGAGTAAAGATTTCTGTCTGCTGCCTACACCTACCAGAACATGTCTGCCTGATTGACTACAGCAAGTGACTGGAAGTGCAACATATGATCCTGAGCGGACAGAGACTAGAACATATTAATAGAAGAATGTAGCTGATTACAAGATAAGCTGTTGAAAGTGAGCTGACTATAGCACAAGACTGTAAGAATGCGGCTGTCTGCAGGGTCTGGCCATGAGAATGTATCTATCTATACCTATAAGTATGTTTCTGACTACAGACAGCTGTCATGCAATAGGAATGAATGAGTGGAGTTGTCACTTATCAAACCATGGCACATGCATTTATCATGAGTTTAAATATACCTTCTACCCACTTCATGGGTAGTTAAGTAATTTTTGCCTTTGTGTGTGTGGAGAGTGGGCATTGTGCTGTGAGTTTGATAACAAGAAGTTCAACAGTCCTTGTTTTAGACTCAGGCCTACTCTACACTATGGGGCTAAGTCAATGGGAGATACGCAATCGGCGGAATCTCCCATCAACTTAATTACTTTGACTTACCTCACTGTCTTCATTAGGCTGCGTCGACCAGCAATGCTGTCCCAGAGACACAGCGTTACTCCACTTGGAGGGGTGGAGTTACTGCGTCAACAGGAGAATAGTGCCAGCATCAATTGAGCAGGTCTACGCTGCCCACTCAATCGATCCCACTGCATCAACAAGCCCTCAAACTAGGCCATGCAGTCCAGCAACTGCATTTAAAGAAGCACACTATCAATGTCAGTCATTTATTTTTAATAACTTTTCTCTATGTTTCCAGAATTTTCAGTGCTTGGGGTTAGCTTGTGCTTTGATTAACTTGACCAGTGCAAACTGGCTGAGTTTCATTTTCTGAAGTGCTAGAAGAATAGTGGAGCATTCTTTTCAGCACAACCAGGGAAATTATAAAAAGTAAAGAGTGTAAAAATAAAATATCAACTGCTTAAAAAAACTCTTGACTATGGATTGCAGGATTGGGACCCTATCAGACAGAGCCTTGTCCCTCCACTTCATACCAGTGCCTACCTGTAGTGATCCGACTGAAGGGTTGGACCTAGATGTCTAGTGGTACTGGGACATTGACTCACTGGTGTGCACTAGGGTGGTTCAAAGTTATATTTCTCAGGAGGAATGTTTTGAGGGAGATTATGCCACAAAAAGTCAAAGTCACCCCATTCTGCCCCATCATGTTTGGGGGATCATGCTATAAAAAGTCAAAGGTCCCCCTGTAGCTGGTGCAGCCTGGCACCCCATTCTGCATCCAGCCAGTTCCAGGGCTTGGTAGTATGCGGGAACCCGCCTCCTGCCCAGCTGGAGTGATTTATACCCTGACTTCCTAAGAGTCAGCAGGGTAGGTTCTTCCAAGTTTTGCATTCCAGGTTCCAGCTTTCCTGATCTGGGACTTCAGTATGTAGTGTTACCTAGCCCTGCATGCCGCCCTTCAGTAGCATCTGACCACTAAGGGTCTTGCTTCATAAAATACCTGAGAATTTCAAATTTAAAATGTTTAAATACCATCTGATGAAAAAAAATGTGTGATCCTTTGAGGCTAAGTGGTGGAACAGTATGACAAGAGACAACATACTGCATTGAAGCCCCACTGTGTGCCAGCTTGCTTTCTTTTCTCTAGAAATGGACAGAGCTGAAAGGAAGATGACTGCTAGCATACTGTTAAAGTGGTTCCAAGTCTGTAAGAACACTTGCAAAAGATGCAAACACAGTGAACCAAAAAAAAAACTTTTGCAGTGAAAGCTAAGCTGAAAATATAATGTGAAGAAAGTTAAGCTGTAGGAACTACAGCTTAATTAGATTATAACAATGTTGGTTACACTTTTAAAAAGTGATATGCATATTTATTTCCTCTCTAGAAAGAAAATGCAAGATTTAATGGACAAGATTGTCCTCCCATTACTCTGTGGAGCTGCACTGACATAACAGAGGCTTCTTTCACTATTCAGGCTATGAAAAGGAATGTGTATTTTAGATCACATTTTCCACCCTGCTCAAGAACTGTTATTCTTGTTTTGATTAAGATAAGTTACAAATCACAGCTGTAGTATAAAGACCAAAATGTTATTTACACCGATCTACATTTGGATACTAAAGCGATGGGCTGCAAGTAAGAAACTAGCTAGCTAGATTCAGCCAAAGTAGCAAGAACATCCTTGGCAAATGTAAAGGGAGGCAGGATGAAGCAACCATCCCCTGAAAATTTCAAAAGAAGCAGAACATCAAAGTCTCACTGAACTTTTGCAAAACAAACAAGGAGTCTAGTGGCACTTCTAAAGACTAATACATGTATTTAATCACATGAGCTTTCATGGGAGAAAAATCACACTTCATCAGATACTTGAAGATGGAGAAGTACAAGTGAATGGGAGGAAAATAAATGCAGAGAAGTGTAACTCATAGGATCAGGTCAGACTGTTACAGCAACTCAAAGCTGTTTCAATTCAAGCAGTGGAAAACAGCATATAGAGGGAGGTGGGGTCAAATCACCTGTTGTAATGGGTGGGGGGGGGAGGGAGAAAAACATAGTCTCTATTTAACCCTAAGCTGATGGTGTCAAATCTGCAGTGGGATTTGATAGCCGAACTCCCTTAGGCTCTTTTGAAAATCCCAGCCTCCAGCTTTTAAGTCAAGAGTAAAGCTCTGTTTGTTAAACCCAAGCAATCCCACTACGTTCAATTGGGCTGAACAAATAAGGGTAAATATAGCCACCAAGAATAAAGTCAGTCTTGCTGTAAGCCACCATGAATTACGCTGAAGTCAATGGAGGCTCAAAACCTCTGGAAAATCACACCTCTTATTCATATGTGCAAATATGGAGATATGTGCTTCCTCCAGGTTTGAAAATTTTAAACCCAAGTGACTTGTCCAGATCAGACAAAAAATATATACGTCTCAGTGCAGAGCAGGGAACTGAACCCAAACTGTTAGAGACAAGAACAAACAGACTATGCCTCTTCTCAACCTGAAGATATTTAAATGTACTTTACCATTCATATCCAATTCTGTGACATTCTTTATAACTATTCAATGTTAACTATGGACTCATGTCAATTATATTAAAAACATCAGACTGTTTATGTAAAGTTATAGGCATTTGTATTGATCTCTGTTAGTATATAGTAATCCTATCCCATTTGTCGGAACTGAATAGCATATTAAAAGAGTGCAGCTGTTAGCAAATGACTATTAACAGTGCATGAACAGCCTAGAATAAAAAGCTAATATCACATGAGCTGCTCAGAATGAAGGAAATGCAAGTCCTGTGAATCTGCAGTTTTGCCTGTTTACTGCAAAATCCATTAAATATTTCTAGCCCTTTCCATTCCAAAGTCAGCCATGGAGCATCCCATTACTTTGTAAGCTCTGTGTCAGAACACTGCCCAGGCACATGCACACAGAAAAGCAAGTGATCGCTCCAGCACGCCTCACTGAAATAAATCAACCACTGAAGCATTAGGAAGGCAGTGAGGATCAGGCCCAGCAGCAAAAGGCCCATTTCTTGTAATTCACCTCTGTGGCATTATCTCTTCTCATGTTTTGGGGGTCAACACAGACCAAAGGAGTTGTGATGCCACATGAACCGCAACGCTGCCTTAAATGTTATGCAATAGCAACATGCAAGCAGACAGGCCACAGTCTAGCTTCCCCTACTAGTTCGTCTTTGCAGGAATGCCTGAATTTCTCAACCACTATCTGTGCTATAGTGCCCAGCCCTCTCCTGGAACATTTAACATCTAAATTCACATCTCCTTTTAATTTAAACTGGGATTTGACAAACTCATATTTCAACCACAGCCTCGGTTTATATGAAAAGTAAAACAAATTTACCAAATGAAAAAGGAAGTAGAATGAAATGGTACCCGCTAAACTAAGCAAAGACAGAAAGAGTTTCAAGCAAACAGAAGTAAAAATATGCTTCTAAGACTAAAATCTGATTTAACCAATTAAATTGTCTTGTTCAAAAAGTCGTTTCTTACCAAGTCTTTTATCCAGCATGGCTAACCTGAGCCTCTGACCAGGAATCTTCGCAGAGCACAAAGTGTTTGATTCCTTTGTTTCTTCAGATGAAGGATACCTTAAGGGTTGGTCTCCATCTCTTTATAGACCAGTAAGCCTTTGAAACATATGCCAGATAAGTTTCCCATTTTCCTTTAGGTAAGAGATGCCATGTAGCCTGGTGAAGATTTCTTACTGGTTCTTTCCTCACTGTGGATAGATGAGTGGTTACTTCCTCCCTGTGTCTGCTTGATGGCTTGGATTACTTTTTATGCAAGTTTGCTTTTCTGTGTCTTTGGCTACACCTTGCTTCATTTATATTGGAGACAGATAAGAGAGGAGGTAACTATCTGGGAGAAACCTGTTACTTCCTCCCTCTGGTCTCAGATTTTAAAGCATAATATCATTCAGTCTTCATAATTCCTCAGACAAACCTATATTTTACATTGAGATCAATCATAAGGGGGTCATTGGTTTCCCAAAGAAATCTTCCAGCCCTCCTTTCAGATAGAGATCGTGACAGGATGTTAGGTACAGTAATAGGTCAGGCTTGACAAGAGCTGCTGCCACAGAGCAGTGAACCAGCTCAGTGTCACACTTTCAGTGGCCTGCTGGGCCTGTGCTACCATTCCATAAGTAAACGGAATCTAAAGGGAAAAGTCAAGCAGACTCAAAGAGCTTTCCTTTTGAGAGAGGAAGATATGTAGTGGGTGAGGGCTGCATTGGATGTACAAGGGTGTGGAGTATACATATGAAGCCCAGCAGTAGGAACCGAAAGCTTCACGTTTGTACAATATGCAGGGATAGCACTAGAAAATTCAAATGGAGCCTGACAGGGGTGCAGGCTCCCTCTTATTCTAGCTATAGCTTGGAGGCTGGCTATGGAGAGTCCATGCTGCACTTCCCCAAAAGAAAGTAAAGGCTCCACTCAAGAGTGCTCCTTGCAATTTCCAGTCCCTGTCCCTCCTCCTCTTAGAAACAGCTTTTGCTACTAAAATCACAACCTAACCCATAATCTCTGGTATGCAAGTTCCAAGCTCCCCTCTTCATAATTATCTCAGCCAGGGATCCAATGGGCTGAGGTTAAAAACTTTTATCCTCTTAATCTGAGGATGTGTCTAGAATGCAATTAAAGGCCCGTGATAGCCAGCAAAGGGTCATGTGACTCAGGAACCGGGGCTGTTTAATTGAGGTGTGGCCATTCAGGCTAGAGCTAGAGCCTGGGCTCTAGGACCCTGTGAGGAGGAAGATACCAGAGCTTGGGTTTCTGCCCAAGCTAGAATGTCTACATTGCAATTAGATGGCCCTCTCAGTTTCCATGGGCCAACCACAGGTATCTAGCTGCCATGTAAACATACCCTGAATAGCCTTCAGTCAAATATTGGGGAAAATTAGATGGAGACTAATAAACTAAAGGCTAGATTAGAGATGTATGGACTCAGTATGAAAAACAGTCCAAGACTGTGGTGTCCAAACTTTTCTGGTTATTCCCCTCCTTGCCAGTAATGGAGGGGGGAGTGTGGACAGATTCCATTATTGAACAGTTGGCTCAGCAGAGGAGCTTGTGATGAAGGCAGAGAACAGGGCAGAATTAGGAATGGTGGTGGAGGGGGAATGAGGGCAGAGCTGGGTAAAGCAGGGAGCAGAGTCAGGGGAGCACAGTCAAGGCCAAGCTGGGGTGGAGACAGAACAGGACTGGTTGCATTCCCTCCCTTCCCCCCAACTCCCTAAATGTTCCTCTGTGCCCCACAGTTTGGGAACCACAGCTTTAAGCTAATATGAGACACGAAGCAATGCTCTGGCTATAATCTACTTTCCCCACAACCAACCCCAAATTTAGTAGTGATTGGAATCTGAAACTGGATCTAGGTTCACATTTCAAAGCTACCTCCTCCTTTATAATATACCAAACCAAACCCCAAGCTCCATAAACTATTCACGCTCCTGGCGCTTGAATAGTCAGGCAAGGACACAGTCCTAATCAGAACTTCCTAGCTCAGGCCCATTTCTATTTTCAAATCAACCACTTCATTCTGGTGATGACCGCTTTGCTGAGTTCAGTCTGCTCCAAAATCAGTGGCAGATTGGTTCCTCACTCACCCCCACTCCTCAGAGTTCCATGTTTTCCTCCCCTTGGCAATCTTAGCTTGATTTTTTTACTGCTCCTCCTTACTAGGCCAAGGTTAATTCATTGATTTTTTAAGCTAAATTACTTTTCCCTGAATGATCTAATTCAATTACCTCCCTGCAGGAGCTGAGCTAATTGCCCTTTCTCTACAATTCTACTCTCCTGTTTCACCTTTGTTGGTTATTTTCTCTGTTTCATATCAATTTCCTAAAAGATATATTATATCATTTCAGTCAACTAGCTTTTTTTTAGAGGAGAGGCAAAAAGACTTTGGAGCTACTCCCCTGTGAGTTGTAAGGGTATGTTATTTGAGGCTATTTGTGGTAAATATGCCAATGGCCTGTGATAGGATGTTAGATGGGGTGGGTTCTGAGTTGCTGCAAGGATTTCTTTTGAGGTATCAGGATAGTGAGTCTTGTTCACATGCTTAGGGATTAGCTGATTGCCAAATTTGTAGGAGGGGATATTCCCCCAGGGCAGATTGGCAGGGGCCCTGGGGTTTTTCATCTTCCCCTGTAGTCTGTGGCATGGGTCACTTGCTGGTGTTTCTCTGTACCTTGGAATTTTTAAACCATGATTTGGGGGCTTCAATGACTCAGTCATATATTAGGTGACTATTGCAGGAGTGAACAGGAGGTTCTCTAGCCTGCTTTACACAGGAGGTCAGACTACTCCTTAAATTAATCTTAACCATCAGACAATGGGCTCTGTTTAAACAATGGAATATTCTCACCATCTCCTCGCTTTGGTGGATAGCTAAAATATGGAAGACCTATTCCTAGACTTGTCAAAAGCATAAATCTCATAGATTATAGCTACCAGGAAAAATTCTGCATAGTGTTTCTTAGGCAACAAGAAGTTGCCTAACTGTTATTTTATGATCTATTTCAAACATAGCTATTAGACTTGCCTGAAGAATTAATTCCTGGAAGTCCCATGACCCATGTTATGCAGGAGATCAAATTAAACAATCACAACACTATCTTCTAGGCTTAAAAATCTGCGAGTCTATGCCTATCCTGCTGTTGTAGTCCTTCCAGAACACGGTCAAACTTTTGCTAAACAATAAGAATCAATTTCACCAAAATATATCTGGCTAATTACTACCCTAAGCAGTTTGCTCCATGTCAATGAAGGGTTCTGATGAAACTAGTGAAGTACAAATAAGTCATAACACTCAGAGTTTACTGAAGTTAGTATTAACCAGATTCTGAAAATGGAAGCAGCATTTTTGAACCTCAAGCAAACAATGTCAGTGGAGTACTTCATAAAACATTTTACCCCCTTTTCAGGGCAATGTCTTTCATAAACTACAAAGAACAGGTGTACATGTGGGTTAAATTGTCTTTATTGTTTTATAACAAGCCCTTTTCATTTTCTGCACTGCAGCCCCATGTCCATTAAATGCAATTTAGTAGGATCATCAGAGCTTGAAAGGGCAGATCAAACAGTACTGAAAATCCCAGCTGTGCAGGCCCCAATTCAGAGTAAATATTAACCACAGTGCTTGCTAATAATTTATTCCATTTGAGAGAAGACATTGGAGTTTCTTTGTCTTGTGTTCACCTCATTGTTTTCTCTTCATCATGGTTGTTTAAAGATTTACCTGGTTTATTTAAAAAAAAAAAAAATTAAAGACCCAGCATTCTTGTTCCATGACTTAAGTTTAAATGTACGGATATTTAAATTGCCAAATCAGAAACCATAAGGAGTGTGTTAGAATGTTAGGCTTGAAATGGGTACATTAACTTTCATCCTTTCAGACCTTTTTATGTTGCAGGTGGAGTGTGGCTGGACAGAGTAAAAGCAGCATTTAGATTAGTGCAGTGACTCAATGGGCTCATGTCAGGATCATTGGGGTATTCCAGCTGTAACCATAAGTGCTGAACCCAAGGACTGAAGAAGTGCTGAAGGACCTTTTTTTTTGTTTGTTCGTTTGAAGTCTCCCACTTGCTGAACACATTCCAAACTCTGCCTCCTGTTCTGATGTGCTGTATTTCAATGTTTATGATGCATATGTCCACTACCTATTTTAAAAAGAAATGTAGGAGGTCACAAACCAGAGCCTAGGTTATAGCCTGATCTTAAAACTGTTCCTATAAGGGCTTGTCTAGTCTGTGACACAGTGCGGACTACAGTGCACTCTGCAATTCACACTTCTGAAGTGTTGCACTCTAACTGTGGACACCACTTGCACAAATTAAAAGGTACCTGACTATGTGCTAACATAGTCCTCTTTCAAAAGAGGACTATGTTAACACAAACTAGGTAGACCATCGGCCATGTGTATACATTGCTTAAACTAAAGAGAATAGGAGGGTCTCACATGTAAGACATTCTTTAAACCAATTATTAGATTAACTCTTTTAAGTACTGCCTCTCACATGTGTAGCTATTTGTGACATAAGCATGTATGGGGCAGTGCATAGTATATAGTGGCACCCTTTAAGAGGTGGAAGTCAATCTCAAACAATTCAATGGAACTAAATCGGGGTGGGGGGAGGGAGGCTTGCTCCTCTCTTACAGTCCTGGCACCCTTTGAAATGTATTTCACTGAGGCTCACCCTAATCCTTCCAGCTGTGAAGATGGAGACACTGGGTCTCTTGGTGAAAGAGGGTCCATGTTGTTCGTTAAAATATAACTTGATCTGTTACTGACCGCCTTTGTTGCCAGAGAATGGTTATGGGCAAATGATGGCTAATCAACTTTGATAATGCCTGGCTAGTGCCATCAGCTTACCCTTTGTCTTTGAGAAACCAGTTTACCCACTACCCTGACTTGTTAGGTTAAATGCATTTCAGTCATAACTTCAGTTTATATTCAGAATCATAAGCATAGGTGGTCTTACCGGGTAGGCAGGTAGGGCACTTGCCCAGGGCCCCATAGGGGGCCCGCAGCAACGCCGGTGGGGGGCAGGGAGCCAACAGCGAGGCCCTGAGGCGGAGTCGGGGGGGACCCACTGTGGAGCCAGCAAGCCTGGTACAGGGTTGGGGAACCCATGGAGGGGCCAGTGAGTACCTGGGGGGTAGGGGGGCTTAGGGTCCCAGAATGCCTAAGACTGCCCCTGAACATAAGCTTACATCTAATGGTGTTATACACATTCCAGCATGCTATTACTGATAGCAAGTTATTAGTTTTCAAATTATACCTCAAGGTATATTTTGTACAAAAAGATTATTAGAAGGGTGTGCAGAGTGTGAATACAGGAGTGCATTTGGTTAGACATTTCAAGACCAGATATTTGCACAGTCTCGCCTTCTAATCAACTGATGTGAATGGGCCTCACCTACCCTACTGAACTGATTTTGCTAACACTTGCCCTCCTTCATCCTGGCATGAGTATGTATACCTCTCAACTGTAGTTCCACTTCATGGATCTGATGAAGTGGGTTGGAGCTCATGAAAGCTTATGCCTAAAGAAATGTGTTAGTCTTTAAGGTGCCACAGGACTCTCGTTGTTTTTGCTGTACACAGACTAACATGGCTACACCTCTGCGAAAGATAAGATGTGTTATCAGTGATGGGAAATCTTAATGCAAAAAGTAGGATCAGACTAGAATTTCTAAGCTGAACCAATAGGCAGATTTGGACTCAGTAAAGAAAGTGAAAGAGGAGAGAGGCTACTACATTTCTAAATAACTATCTGATAAACACACCAGTCCTACAAAGAAAGCTGCAGAGGATGTGGACTTGGATATGACCTGATAAGACTTCTTTCTTGTGAATAGCAAATGGAAATCAAGTGAACTGATCTTGTGACTTACCGTTCTCTGCATTTATATATTCTCTTCCATACTGTAGTTTCCATTTCATGTGTCTGACAAAGTGGGATTTTACCCATGAAATCTCATGCAATAAATACATTTGTTAATCTTTAAAACTGCCACAGGACTCCTTGTTTGTTTTGATAAAAAGAAGACTCAGACTAGGCATTCAGAAATCTCTTCAAGAACTGGAAGGCTAAACTCATTTTGAAAAAGATGAGAGTCAGTGATATGAGATAATTGATATGCCAATACTGCTGTCTGGGTTACAATGTTGGGGTATGAGGAAAGCTGATGAAGCAAAAATAGTTAATTTATGCAGTGACTAGTTGAAGGGCATAATGGGAGTTTCAAGACTGCAGAAAATGTTTTAAATGGATTGATAAGAAAATGGCTGTTACAGACAATTCAAGAAAGACAACTGCAATGATTTGGACAAGAATTTCCAGGTCTATTCTTGACAATACCATACACAGTAATACATCAGAAGGCAAAGTACTAGAAATACAGAAAGTTCAAGGATCCGTTGGATAGATATGGTGAAGACTGACAGGGGGGGGGGGGGGGGCGAGAGGGATTTAAAAATGAGCATGCCGAGATGCTGGCACAAGACAGAACATGGTGAAAGGACTCCATTTGGTCCCATTTTTGCAGCCGAGTTGACAGACTGGAATCAAAGAAGAAAGAAGACTTGTGACATGGCTAAGAAGTAGCATTTCTACCACTGCTTACAGTGCTGACAACATCTCAGTGGACATCTGTTATAGATCATGAATGAATTGCTATTGATGATCAAAGCAACAGAAAGAATTTCTCTTTATTTTGGTATTCTTAAGCCTCTAAGTTGATTTTACATCTAAGGTGAGAAACCACTGCGATGCTCACAAAACTTAAGACAGAAGTCTGTGTCTGCAACCCGTAAAGATTATGGTTATCTTCAGCAGACGGCTATATTTACTGCAATGTACTATACCTGATCTACTGAACTCATTAATGAGCAATTCTGTCTGAGCTCTCTCAAGGAATCCAGGAATTCAGTTCCCAGGTGGGCCAGTTGTTTTACTTTAAGCCTTCTTAACATAACAAATCAAAATCTCACAGACTCTCCCTTCAAAACTCTGTGCAGACCAAGTAGTTCTTTTCCCAAGTCTATCCCCACACCAGTAACTTCAGTAACCCAAAATTTCCTGACTCTTACGTCAGAGTCTCCACAGTAAAGGACTTCACACAGTCTCCCTTCTGTCCATTTGGTTTCTGGAGCAATTCCTTTCTGTAGCAGCCCGTAGGGAACATAGCCACTGAACTTTCAGGATGGGTGTTACAGTCCATTTCCTCCCCCTTTCCTTCTTTTATAAGGGTCAGCTAATTAAGTTTCAGCTCTTTCTCAGATGCAATAGATAGGGCTTATCAGCCAGCTAGCATCCAGAGATCTCTGACACCATAGGACTGATATCCTTATAACTTCACACTACCCTATGTATCTATTTCTAACTAGATCAAAACAATCTGGGATGATGATCAAACCAATAATAAAAATACTTCCATGTGTAATCTAATGTTTGGTGAATGTTATTAAAATGTTGTATTTGCTAAGTGTTTGTGAAAAGTATTAGTGACTTTGCTGCTAATATTCATACTTGTGTTTGGGTCCCAAAATGCTTGTAAAACTTCCTTACTGCAGACACCTCTCCAAATGTATTTATGGTGGGATTCATGCTGCCATCCTGAAGTCTGTTGGATTTCTCACCTCCTGTTGTCCAATGAGGGAAGTGAAACACCATGAGACTTGTATAAGAAATATAGGGCATAAAACAAACCCACTTTTCCCACAGTTCTTTTCATCTTGATTGCTTAACTAAAGAAAAAGGACTTGAGAGTTGAATTTAGTTTATAGAGTTCAATATCCTTAACAATAGCAGCAAATATATAGGATATAAGAAGTCAAAATGACTATGATTTGGCTACATACATTAGAAAATTGGTCAATATAACCATTTCAGGTTTTCAGAATATGATCATACAACTTAAACAGAAAACAACACATACTCAAATCACTGTGCTGATGGTATAATTTTGATTAGATTTTTGACTGAGTCCCTCAGAATAAGACTTCACATGACAATTGGTTATCATCCCTGTTGTTGCTAACACAAGACAATTTGGGCAATTAATTACATGACAGTTCACCAATGTCTTTTTCCCAATGAATCTATAGTAGTCAAACCTTTTAACCTATTTCCCAATCAATCAGTTTTATTAGCCACAGAATCTGTTTAATATTCCTAACTTTATCAAGATAAACTGCTACATTTATGACAAACTATAGACTGAGTGAAATTCAGAAAGCTTGCACACTTGGTCTCATTTTATATCTGTCCACACCTTGCTCTTGAAAGGCAATATGAAATTACTAGCTAGGGCAAGCACGAGAACAGTATTCTACAATCTTAGCTAACAATACTAACTTGTATAGTAGCTTTGAAACTGACCAATGATCTTGATTGGAGCCTGTTACAAAATAAGGATGCACAGTAACTCTGACAGTCTTTAGAGCACAAACAAAAACATACTTCTTACTAATTAAGTATCCACTTTCAGAAAGAGTCCATTGATTGATTTGGAGGTGTTACCCAAGAGAAAGTCTGTGTTACTTATCAGCAGAACTTGGTTCAGCCATCACATTTCAGCTTAGTTATCATTCACAGCAGGAGTTGACACTGCAAAACACAGGGGGAATGAAGGACAGACATTTTCCTGGTGCCATATCAGGCAACCCAAATTGCTGGAAAATAGGCAGTTATAGTACCTATCCTGGATAGGCACCTTTATTTCACCAGGAGGACTCAGGGTGTCAGGCCAAGATCTCAGGCTTCTCCCTTCCAGGCATCTTAGGCTTTCAAGAAGTGATGTGCTGAATGAGACACACTGTTTTATTCTATTTTTGCTGGCTAGTCCAACTTGGTTCCTCTTCTTGGACATAGGACATAGATCGATCAAATGGGGATCCATATCTCTTCCAAAGATCTGAAATCTCAAGTTAGGCCATAATTGTCAGTACACTCATCTTGGGACATTCCTTGAACACCAGCGTGCTTTCTCCAGTCAGCAACTTGCCTCCACAAGTCTTTTTCCCTGAGCCCTCTTGTTGTGCATCCCTTGGGCACCTTTGCAGTTATGCCTGTTCAAATTGCAGTTTCTCCTTCACTCTGCTAGTTTCTGAAATGTCAGGCTTGAAGTTCATATAATTTATGAAAATTCCCTAGATACTCTTTAAACTAGTTTCAGCAATCCATTGTGCAATACAGCTATTTAAAGAACTGCTCTTCTCCAGCAGGCCAGGCCAGCTATATACATCTTCCATTTCTGTTCTCCTTGTTTTACCAACAGTGGTAGGAACTTGGTACATATGGCTAAACTGAGTCTATGCATTTTTAATAAAAACGGTTACATTTCTGACTATTTTACTCGGTCAGCAAGTGCCCTTAGAGATACACCATTTAGTTTTAGTTCCTTTTATTGACTGCCTCTTTCAGAACAGGTGCATTTCACAAACTTGATAGCATAAGCATGCTTGATTGCAATCATTAGCGTTACTCTTCACTATCTCACTTTTAAACTAAAAGAATATGAAAGTAACCCCATTCTTCCCTAACAGACTGCCTATGAGGTAAACCCGGTCATTAGAGTTTATGATATTTTGTCCAGAGTTACACCACTGATACTTTACTTCCCTTGTATACACATTTTAGTTATAATCTCCTTGATTGATCAGTCCTTCACCCGTGTATAAGTTGTACTGATCAAAATACATCTTCCATTCTTCTTTTCTCCTGGCCGTCCTTCTCTGTATGGCCATGCCTTACCACAACAAAAATCTTCCCATCTCTTTAGTGGTTGCCTGACAGGTGGTTTCAAGTCCCATGGGTACCACTCCATGACAGCCGCAGTTCATCAGTTGTCTGTCAGCTTAGTTATATGCCTCACCCATCACATTTTATTGCATCTGTTTTCAACAACATTCTGCACTCCACTCTGCAGTCTGATCACTTCACTGGGGATTTGGTCACAGATTGAAATTCCCAGAATTCTTCTCTTCATTGTCCTCTCCATGACAGACAGTTGTTGCTCCTCTAACTTAGTCAGCTCCTATGTTTTACTGCCATACAACGTTGCCAAGTTGATCGAATTAAAGAAGTTAGCATATGTTGTTTTATTGATTTTTTTCCACTTAGAGGACATCCTTAATAGAATTAAATGCACACCAACCAGCTTTCTTTCTTCATGAGAGATGCCTTCCTGATCGTGGCGCATATTAATTTCTTGGCCCAAGTAGACCTATTGTTCAACTTCTTCTATTTGTTCTCCCTTAACTGTTACGTGGGCTTTTGGCAGGGCATCAGACTGCATGCATTTAATTTTGGAGCAGTTCATTTTCAGTACAATTTGGCTGCTTTTTGTGTTGAGTTCTCACAGCATTTTCTGTAGTTTGATAGCAATTTCAGTAATCCATATGATACCATCAGCAAATCTGAGATGATTTAACTGCTCTGTTGACATTGGTTCCACCCTTCCAGTTAATCTGCCTCATTACCATTTTGAGGCCAGCTGTGAAGAGTTTCAGTGAAACCATGTCTCCTTGATTCACACTTTTTGATTGGAATATGGAGAGGAGCGTCAAGCAGGGTTATATCCACAGTGCAGTCAGAGTTTGCTTCCTTTAGTAGTTGGATGTAATTTTTGTCAATGTCCTGCTCTGCAAGAATTTTCAGCACTGCATTGATCTCAGCAGTGTTGAACGCTGAGGAAGGCAACACATAAATACATAAAGGGAATTTGTATTCTCTTGAGTGCTTCAATAGCTGGTTTGTAGTAAAGATATGGTCCATTGTGCTGAAATTCCTTGGAAAACCTGCCTGCTGTCTTGGCTGTTGTATGTCGAGACTCTCTGAGAGTCAGTTCATTATTATTTTAGTGAATAGCTTGTAGCCGTGTATATATTGCCTGAGATTATCCATCAGATCGCTTGATGAGCTGGGAGTAGAATCCAAAATTCCTACGCCCCACTCCTGTGAGGCCGCTCTCCCTCCAACTGCTCGTTAAATATGTGTTCTTCAATCTAGCTTTGTATAAAATATTTGCTAACAGGTAAGCCAGTTCTAATATAATCCTCCCATCCTCTGAGAAAAAAAATCCATTTTTAAAGCCATGTTCCCCAGGATCTTGGTTGCTTTTGACTCTGACATCTCCAATATATATGATGGGAGAGTTCAGGATCAAGGCTCCAGATCATGCCATCAGATTTAATGAGGAAAGGGCAAGCCAGCTGCTCATTGCTGCTGGCCTGGGTTTTCACCACTGATTAATACAGAAGGTTACGTGGAAAACACTGACTCCAAAGGAGTTTTTCCAATTTTAATCTAACTCGGTAAGAAGCCTTTAAGGAATGCCACAGGTGATTCTCTTGAAAAGTTGTTATTGATGAAAAAAGGTAAAAATATGAACAAAATAAGGGATAACAAATTAAAATAAAAGTCTTGTAGCATTCCCCACTCCCACCCATGCTTTCTGTGCTGCATCCCAGATTTTATAGGTCAAATGTGTAAACTTAAGTGTGTGAGTGTGTTCTAGTTACAACGCTCTTTTTTTGTCAGTTCTATGAAACAATAACCCATGAAATATAGTTGATATCTCATGGGTACAGTTCTCCATGCCTGCAAACATTTAAAATTGCACTTGTGGTACATAAAAGATTTATAATGATCTCACCCACAAATTTAAATTTTATGCCACCTAGGAGAAAGAGTCCTAGAAGCAGAAGCAGCGAACAGCTGAATGTGAGCACAGAGCCATAAATTCATAACACTTACAGCTTTTTAACAACCAGTCATAAATGTAACTGATTTTAATTTAATCCATGAGATTTTTGTGATAGAACCCAGCCCCTATCCCTTTAAAATTACATTTTTAGAAACAATGAGCCGAGTTACTTCCTTGCAAGTGTTGGGATGAGGAATGGGGGAGCTGGAGGTGGCAAACCAGAGAGTGCCTAAGCCACATACAGAGTAGGATGACTTGGCGGAAACAATGCGCCCTACAGAGCTCCTACTCTGCACATTCTCCCCACGAACACCAGCTAGCATTAACAGCAAAATCAGTTTCTAGCCATGCCCCTTTATGGGCTGACCACTTCCCGTGGGATCATGCTATACCCTACCCTATTCTGCCACAGTCTTGTAAAGCTGGGCAAAGATTATATCAGTGCCATATTTATTTTTCAGGTTTTTGTCTTATGATATTTTATTCATATTTCAAAAGGTTTCAAGTGGATGGGTTTTCAGTGGGAGGTATTATAGAGGAAGAGATTGTTAGAGTATGAAAGGACCAGGGGCAGAGAAAGGAAAACAAAGGTTAGAACATAAAGAGGGGCAAAAACCATCATATTTGTTAAAACAAACGAGCAGTCCTGTGGCACCTTAAAGACTAACAAATTTATTTGGACATAAGCTTTCATGGGCTAAAACCTGCTTCGTCAGATGCAGCGTTCAAAGTGTGCTTTTTGCTTTTGAAAGCGTGTTGCTATTTTATCAGTGTTGAGTGATTTCAGTGCTGTGCTCCACTTAAAAAAAAAAATCTTGATTTTTCAGATACTTGTGGCTCAAAATAAAACCCCTCAAGATGAGCCCTGAGAACTGGCAAGTCAACAGCCTTGTTTGTTTTCGTGGACATTTAAGATGGAATTTATTTTGGGTCTGGCAGAAAGAAAACCTTTGAAATACCTTGGAGAATTAGAGTTTGCTTCAGAGCATCCTGTCTGCACCTGTCAAACTTGATTTTTTTTTCCTAGGGTATATATTGGCAGCCTGGAAACAACAAATAACCAGCCTGTGCATTTTTCTTATAACCTACATAGTCAGGACAACTACAGAAGAAGAAAACAGAGTTTATTTCTCAGATTCTTTTAAAATTGCTTATTTCCTTATCTCTTTAAAAAGGGATAATGGCAACATTTGGATCTACTCTATTGACACTGTATGCAAAATAAAAGTTCAAGATTTCAAAAACCAGAGTGAGGTCAAGTTTCTCCTGGGTCTCCAAAAGCATGGTGCAGGTAAACATTTTAGTTGCAATGATTTTTAAAGCTATGTGGAGGATTATGGATTCAATTCTTCCACTCTTTAAGGCCATTATATCCATTAATGGTAAATAAGAAATCCACATGTATATTCTATGGATAGAGCATTAAGTGATATGTTTTATTTTCACTGGGAAAATAATTTAGTATGAAAATTACTTTAAAATTATTGCAAATGGGGACAGAATATAGTTAATTGGTTAAGGAAAGACAACAGAGTCCAGTGGCACTTTTAAAAACTAACAGATTTATTTATCGCATGAGCTTTCGTGGGAGAAAATCCCACTTCGTCAGACGCTTCAAAGCGTCTGAC
>ML685779.1:15310765-15352029 GCA_007922175.1 Pelusios castaneus
AAGTGGGATTTTCTCCCACGAAAGCTCATGCGATAAATAAATCTGTTAGTCTTTAAAAGTGCCACTGGACTCTGTTGTCTTTCTACAATAGACTAACATGGCTACCCCTTTGGTTAAGGAAGCCATTTTTGAAGACCGAATTTTTCGGAATAATGGGATACAGGGCTTTTAGTTTTAGATCACTGACTCAGGTTCATCTCACCCAGTCAGTTGTGATCAAAGTAGTTGCTATTTTGGTGACATTGAAATGGTAGAGTGACCTGAATCCACTTTCTATCCCACATCCTTTTGTCTACACCACAATTAGCATAACTGGGTACTATAATAAATACAACAACCAACAAAAACAGGTTCCAGAGGATTTTTCAGGTACCTTCTTATACTTTAAGATATGGCATGAAATAAAGAAGAAGCAAATTGGCAAGGCAGTGTGCAGAAACTTTCACTGCCACTGACCACAGAAGATATTTGGTGAATAGCCAGAGGTCTTTGATCTCCAGATCTGTTGAAGCCAGCAGTTTTCACAAATATTACGGGCCACATCCAAAGCCCATCAAAGTCAAAATATTTCAATTTACTTCAGTGGGCACTGGATCATTATTAATTAATTAGTTAATTAATTAGTTAGTTAATATTATTTATTTGCTCATTTGAATTGTGGTAGCACCTAGGAACCCCAGTCAAGGAGCAGGACTCCTTTGTGTTAGGTACTGTGCCAACAAAACAAAAAGATAGCCACTGCCCCAAAGAGGATCATACTATATATTCACTCCCCGAGTAAACAGTTTGTAAGAGCAATACATGGGATTTATTATCTTAAAGAAAATTCTTAATTTTATTGCCATAATGGCTTATCTTCCGCGTCTGACGAAGTGGGATTTTCTCCCACGAAAGCTCATGCGATTAATAAATAAATCTGTTAGTCTTTAAAAGTGCCACAAGACTCTGTTGTCTTTCTACAATAGACTAACACGGCTACCCCTTTGGAATTTGACTTCCAAAGAAGTTACAGCATTACAATGGTTCCAAAAAGCCAGGGAGATTCTTAAAGGAAGCAGCATGCAAAGCCTGTTCCATCCTTTCTCAAATAAACCTTTTGTATGTTTCAAGTGAATTCCTGCCAGGGAAATATTTTAAGTCCTTCCTGCCTTACACATGAATCAGCCCATGTGCTCAGTGGAGCTATTCACAAGAGCAATATTTGACACTTCAATAACTTGAATGTGCCATGGATTTTGAAGATCTTCTGATCTGTTTGTGAATCTTTTGTGTTACTAGTTTTCCCTCTAGTTAAAATGAATCTCTTATCAGCTGTGCCCTTAATACCTATGCTAATCTTAACATAAAAAAGCTTCATAATTTGAAAAGGAAAAATTTTAGCAAGACGTAAATCTTATTGTTTGTGTTATCAGCACATCTAATTGAACTATATAGTATTCTAAGCCATGCTTGTATTCAGACTACAGAAACAATGTTTCTTTCATTTTTAGTTTTATCAGAAAATTAACATTTATTTTTAAAAAACTGCTGCCTGGAACATTTTTTACATCTGTAGAAAAGGACCCTGGCCTTCCTCTGTGCCTGGGCTGGAGGATAGGCCTGAACGCCCCCCCCCCCTCCCCCGGCCAAACAGTAGTACTACAGGCCTGCAGCCCCGGAAGTGGAGGGGCGGGGCCCAGGCAGGAAGGGGAAGTATAAAAGCCAAGCCAGACAGCTCAGTAGGGGGGGAGTTGCTGTGGAGGCAGGATGTGCTGCCTGGGAGATCATGGACTAGACCAGGCCTTGACTGAAGGACGGTCATGGGGACCCCGGGCCGGAGGGCAATATGGCCCACCCAGTCTACTGGGCCCCAGTGATTGGGAGGGGATTCCTGAGCCTAGAGTCTGGAGAAAGCCTCCCTGGCTCCCCCGGGAACCAAGTGCGGAGCCCCTCTCCCGGAGGAACCTGAGGAACTGCTAATCCCCTGTGACCTCGAAGAACTCCCCTTGGCCGAAGACCCTGAGGAATAGACACCCGCTGTGGGGCCCTATGACCTGGAGGAGCTACCCTCTGCCGAGGAGCCACAGGAGTTCCCAGACCTACCGCCTATGGACACCGAGGGCCTGGTTGGGATCCCCCGAGCAACCTACCCTGAGGAACCAGAGGGAGACTCGTCAGATACAGGTACCCCAAACCCCAGGGTGGGAGGAAGTGGCCCAGGGGCGGCTGGCTGCCATGTAGTGGGTGGCGGAGGTGCCGGAGGTCAGCGCATTTCGGCGGGAGCCCCGCTGACCCCAGTGGCAGACCACTCTGCCACTGGATAGGGCCCTGGGCTGGGATGCAGTGGAGACGGGTGGGCCTGCGTCCCCCTCCCTCACCCCTTTTCCTTAACCACCTGGAGCGCTCAAACCCCTAGCGACCCCCCCAAGGAGGTCTGTGACTCTGTACTTTGCCTGCCCTGCCCTGCCTGAGGGGCCAGGGGCAATTGACTCTGTACTTTGCCTGCCCCGCCCCGCCTGAGGGGCCGGGGGCAACTGACTCTGTGCCGAAAAGGGTGCCCTGCCACTGCTAATTCCCCTGAGGCACCCGAAGGGGGCGCCCTCCGAGCCCGCCAGTGACGCGGGACGCTACAACATCTATGTTTCTTATGCTGCTCACAGCAATTTGAATTTTAAATTCACCATTTTACTTAAGATGCTGCAACCCGCAGGATGGAACAGGGAACAGGTGTTTATGTCCAAATAGACATAAGAATATGATCAATATCTGCAATACTTTGGCTATCAACTAAAGGAATATGAATTCATGAAGGGGTGATTTAACATGTTTAATGTGGTTTTTGTTCCAATCTTTTTGATGACAGGACCAAACAAAGTTCTCTCAGACATTCATGCTTTTTTTCCTGTACTCAGATATATGATATTACTGATTATGCAGTGCAAAACATAAGATGAACTAGCCACTGCTTTGGCAGTGACAGAGCACTTTGAAAAAGATTTTTTTCACAATCAAAAAAAAAATGCACATGTAGTATGCCTTCCAGTTACGAATGGTAAAGGATTTGTAATACCCAGTAAATAGTTATCAGGTGGAAAATAATATGAAATAAGAGTACCTCCTTCCTACTTAGATTCTATTTTATATTTTATCATTAATTCCCATGTTGTGCCAGGCATGTAAGGCAGCAGTGAGTGAGATTTTAAAAGCCATAAAGAGGAGGTAGACGCTCAGGTCTCTTTGACTTTCAACAGGTATTGGGCACTTACCTTTCCCTTGCGTCAAAATGTAAAAGCAGTACTTAAAAATAAATAAATACAAAAACCCAATTTATCCCAGATCAATTATTCATGTTTAGAGCTTGATCTTCTCTAGCATTCCTCAGTTTAACGTAATTTTGAAAGCGTTAACCATGTTACTGTTAAAAATGTCATGTATGACAGCTAATGGAATAGATTGCAACATATTATATAAGCATTCTTTAGATTTTCCTCATCTTCCACATCTGCATGATCTTACTGGGATGGCTGGCTAATAAGTTTAGATTCTGGAATCCGTGTAGCATTATAGCATGCCAAAAAGACAGAATTCAAATTGAATGCTGTTTGCAGATCCACACAGACAACTAAAAGCCAACAAGAACATTGCAGACCTGGTTAACAGCAGCAGCAGGCATCATTCTCAGTGTGGGATTAACATAAAAGCACTTGACAAACTCTCCTTTCACCACAGGAGAGTAAAGGCATCTATGAGTTAGGACTGATGCTACTTCAGTGGCTGAGGCCAACCTTCTTTTTCTTACTGTGCAGGTCTTTGTTAAGTAGTTACGGTCCTTGAGAGATCCGAGGACAGCCACGGACATCATCACAATGTACCCTAGTCGACTGATCACTGGACAAAAGACTCAAGATATCTGGATTCTATTCCTGGGTCTGCTGGGTGATCTTGGACAAGTTACTTCACCATTCTGGGACTCGTTCATAAAACAGGGATAACGAAACTGAACTCCTTTGTGAGAAGCTTTGAGACCTACTGATGAAAAGTTGTGATAAGGAACTATTATTAACACACACTGGGTTATACATCCAAACCCACCATCAGCAGGTTCCAAAAAGCATTCGTCCTTTAACAAGTGGCCCAGCTTATCACAGGGCACCCACTTCTAGATGATACTATCGAAAGCAGTGGTTCCCAACCTTTTCAGTACCACAGCACACTTCAATGAGACAAGCAACTCCATGGCCCAGCCACTTTTTCCAGCTGAATTGATTGCTCATAGATATCACATATACTTATATTTACTATGGTTACAGTCTTACCAGAGAGGTTTGCAACATAGTGCATACAAGCAGCTACAGAAGGATCAAATGCATTAATGTTTCAAATCCACTGGGAAAAAAAAAACACGTCATCTCAGTTTTGCCCTTTGACAACCTGCATCTTCATGTTTTAGAATCGAGAGACCGATATCTCGCTTTTAATTTGATTAATTTTCACAAGTTTTATGAGTTGTAATTTTGATTGCACAGAATATTGTTTAAGATTAAAATGTTTGTTTTACATTGATTTTCATTATCTTTGTACAAAATTTCACGGAACTCTTGGACAGTTCTCGCGGCACACCAGTTGAAAACCACTGATCTAAGGAGAGGTACTAGAAAACATCTGTTACAAGGTAAGCATTGCCCCTTCTCATTATCTGGTCAAACTCCAGACATACATCCCAATTACTAGGTGACACTTCAAGGACAGAGATGTACCAAGCCAGGGACCCTTCTGCCACTGCTGATCTTTTTTATTCTCTAGAAACCTCAGACCTTCCTTCCCTACTACCTGATAAAGAACTTACAAAATGGTGTGGGGGATAAGCATCATTGACCAAATATTCTCTCAATGGCAAATAAGAGGAGATGGAGATTCTAGAGAGTGTTTACCAGTTCTGTTTACAAAATTATTCACAAATACTTTTTGTAGTATGCTAAAGTCATACTACACTCTTGTCATCTCATAAGCACGTGGTAATATCAGAAACATAGAATGTCATCTTCACTAAAGAGAGCAAACTATACTAAATTTAGTATCACCAACATTAAATAGACCTGAAGTTAATGAAAGACTAAGGTCTTAAAAGTTCATGTTATTTACCGTTGGTCTAATTAAATATTATTCAAATGAAGCAGAGTCTCTCTTCTTTTTTTTAAGTCACATCCACTTGTTGTATCACCAAATTCTCTGCTTGTCACATAAAATCCATAAGAACATATATACGAGAACATCATATGAATGGCCAAACTGCGTCAGACAATGGTTCATCTAGCCCAGTATCCTGTCTTCTGACAGTGGCCATTGTTAGGTGCTTCAGAGGGAATGAACGGAATAGGCAATCACCATGTGATCCATCATGTTGCCCATTTCCAACTTCTGGCAAACAGCAATCCTTGCCCATCCAGGCTATTAGCCATTGATGAACCTATTCTCCATCCACTAAGTTTCTAGATCATAGGCTCTACAGACATCTTCCAAACAGCTACTGAACATCTCCCAGACAACTTTCATTCTACTGATATCCATAAAAAGTCCTACCTTATTTTCCTGGCAAAAGTTGGATTTTATTGGACGTATGTGCTTCACTTAGTTAATTGAGAAGCACAGTCTTGGATCTTACTTATTTTGTTACTGAGTTTAGTTTGGGGCATTTCCAATTTCTTTTACATTGTCAGTGTGACATGAGTTTTGCTGTATTTCTTCCTTCTAAATAAAAGAAGAAATAATAATTTCATAAGATTTAGTTATTTATTAATAGTATCTGGTAGCACCTAGAGACTTCAATCAAGACTGTGGACCCATTGTGATAAGCATTGTATAACTACATAAAGTCCCTGCCTCCAAAAGTTCATAGTACAAATAGACAAGGCAGACAAAAGTTTAAGAAAAGTATGATTATTACCATTTTACAGATGGAGAACTGAGGTGTGGACAGATTAGATGATGTGCCCAAGGTCACTTCAGAAATTATGACAGAACTAATCATTGAATCCAGATCTACTGAGTTCCTGTTTTAACCACAAGGCCAGCCTCCAGCTGAACTGTAGAGCATCTTTTAGACATGACAGGATTATGTTTTGTTTATTCCACCTGTCTGCATTTTAGGAGGCTCCCTCAAAATAAGGATGTTTATTGGTGTGGAAGGGTTGACTCACCACTGCTGGTGCACCATCTTGTGGATGGGTATGGCATAGCAGCTGTTTCTGCACTAGAGAGATGATGGTCTCTCAAGTCAAGCTTAGTACCACCCCTGCTGGGGTAACAGAAAGTCCAGTGCAACAAATAAAAGCCCAATGTCCTTTTAAAAGGTCTTCAGCACTCAACTCTGAGCCTGTGGTCCTTACACCCTTTCTCTTAAGGCTTTCAAATGTCCTTCGAGGGAACTTCACACCATCATTCAAGAGGCCAGTAAAGGAGCCCAAGCCAGGCGGGGGAACTTCACACCACCATTCAAGATGCTAGTAAAGGAGCCCAAGCCAGTCTTTGACACTGAGTCTCACACAGGAACCCTAGAACTGGCAGTCAAAGTTCATGCCCACCAGAATCCTTGCTGCCATGGTCCCAGATTTCTTCCTGCCAAACATCTCAGCAGGCCTTTCACACAGCCTCTTTAAATTCAGCAATCTTTCAGGGTCAGACCTGTAGGGCTGTTCCCTGGAAATCCGCATTAAATATCAAGCCCAGAGACCATTTTAATCCACTTTACTCTCCTCAAGCTTGACCTTTCATCACTATTAAATTGCCCTTACACAGTTCCTCAGTTAAACACCCTCAGAGCTCTTTTCTTGAAAGTCCTAAGCCTGTGCTTGCTCCACCCTGGTAACTGCATGCTGTGTCTCCTGGCTCTCTCAAAACCTCCCTACTCACAAGAGGATTCCAGGGCCAACTCACCCTCTGGGCTTTCTCCTTTACACTTTTGGATGTTTCACTCTCCAGTACCCAAAAACTGACTGTCAAGTTCTTCACTGTAGCCTCCTTCTAATATGTACTCATATTTAAGTAAATCTGACCCACACTCCAAGTGTAGCTAGGGAACATAATTAGCCTCTCAGGCGCTCATTAACCCTTAATTTCCTGTTTCAGGGTACACATTCCATCACAAATGGTTAAAACACAGGGGCTAGGGGCCAGGAGATCTGGATTCTATTCCCAATTCTTGTATGATGCTGCGCTGGTCACTTGGTGTGAAATATTCAAAAACACATAGGCTTTTAAATTACTTAATACCCCTTGACTTTCCATAGAAATAAGGCACATAACCATCTTTGAAAATCTCCCCCACAACTTCTGTGCCTTGATTTCCCGTATTTCCCTACATTCTGACATAGGGAAGTAGTGAGCATGATAATACTGACATAACTGGTGAGTTGTCAGAGTTATTTCATTAGTATGCATAAAGCACTCAGGGTTCTCCAATGGCCTACTGAAGTGCAAGGAATGTTTATTACATAAGTACAGGTGCTATACAGCTCCTGTGTCATTATGAATTATACCAAAAGAGAACAATGTTAACCAGTAACACACCAAAAAAACCATTTAGCACCTAGCCATCAAATAATATTTCACTCAATCACTTGCTCAAACCAAAACTCCATATCTCTACAAAGACCTAGGAAAGTTCTTACAATGGGGGCATTTTTCAACTCTATCAGACAAACTGAAAGCAAAAGTCACTGAAAAAGAGCACCTACAGTAAAAAAGTAACATGGACTTGAGCCTGACACATTTACTCATGCAAGTAAGCTCACTGAAATCAGAAGGACTACTTGAGCAAGGACTGAGGCCCAGCTCCTCAAAGATATTTAGACACTGAAATCAATGGGAGATAGGTGCTTAAATCTTTGAGGCTCTGGTCCTGAGGCCACACTTCAAAGCATTTAAAAACTTTAAAACCATTACAAACAAGGAGTCCTGTGGTACTTTTAAAGACTAGCAAATTTATTTATCGCATGAGCTTTGCATGTTGACAAATTCCAAAGGGGTAGCCATGTTAGTCTAGTTCAGCAAGACAAACAAGGAGTCCTGTGGCACTTTTAAAGAGTACAAAAAAGCATGGAATTCAATGGGAGCTAACCATGTACTTGAAATTAAGGTTTGCTGAATTGGATTTGGATTAGGGCTTTCAGGAGCAAGCCCTTAAATTCTTCAAATTAAGACACATTTTAAGGACTCGTGGACTTATACTGATCAACTTGAGAAACATTTCTGTTAAATCTTAACCATTTTGAATGTCCTTTACAGTGACCCTAAATCTTAAATCCTGAAATTAAATTAATTACAGGCATCATTTATTCTTTTGTATAAAACGTCTGTTGACAGAAGGCATATAATAAGCAGCAGCTAGGTGAGCTAATTGATAAGCATTTGCCTAAGCTAAAAACCATTATTGTAATGAGCATACCCTCACCCCTCGTCACAGGGTCAGTCCTGCAGTCCAGCATGCCAAAAACATCCAGCAGACTCTGATGCGCAGTTCCAGCCTTACCCACATTGAATAATACTTTACCATGCAGGTCCTCAGTTAACACAATGGAATTCCCACAACGAAGAGATTATTATTCCATTTACCTTTGTATTTCTAATCAAGAGCTCACATGGCACAGGATAACTGACCACTCCAAAATCTCAAACTTCAGACCACTGTCTGAGCAAATGGTAAACCTCATCTATGCATCAAATTAAAAGAAAAAAAAAATCAGGTCTTGCACAAAACTCAGACCCACAACTGGATCTTAAATGCCAGCTGTATATCATGCTTATTGACCCATCATGTCTTTTGCGAATTACTGATGTTAATGCAGAGGAGGAAAAGGTTTCATTTAGCTGCTGTTTTCAACAGTACTACCTTTCTTACTCAAATGCTGGATCTTTCCAGTTTTCCCCATACAACATAAACATGTTATTTTTGTAATGTGGTGGGGGGAGGGAAGGGGAGGTTCAAAGAAAGGAACATATGATGTCATGGACAAACAAATAGTGTGTTAGTTTGTTTCTAATAACAGACACATATTTTTAAAGTTAGGATAACAGGATAAAAACAAGATAAAAGGAAAAAGATGAAGTTAGTGTTGAATGAATTACTAGCAGGCAGGTGGCTGGGTGGGTGTCATGGCAGATAAACAGTGAGATGAAGCCAAGGCAATTATGATTAGTACTGCTTTCATCTGAGGGTATATAAACCTCTGTAAGTTGATACGGAAACTTTCTGATAATCTTCTTGCTCATTTTCCCTCCCCCTCTCCCCCCCCCCCAATACTCTATAGTCAATTTCTTCCTTTATCTTTTCTTCGCTCGTTATACATTTAATTTTTAAGAGGGCTAGTCCAGTGTAATCAGAGTTCCCCCTACTTTCCACCCTTCTCTTGCAAAACCTGAAACTGTGAATTGAAAGTAATTTGAGACTCTATTGACCTCTGTGTTTTTCTGGATACAATTCACCTCTCTCTCTCTCTCCACTGTTATTCACTGGGGTATTAAAAGCTCAGGCAAACAGAAGTCAATGGCAGATGTACCAGCAGCACTTCTTTCTGTAATTTTACTAAATGGATGCAGCCCATAAAAACAGCCTTAATTAATGAAAGCATTTTAAAGGCACTTATAATAATCAGGAAAAACAACAGTTGCCAAAAGCAAACTTTATTAACAAAATATATTTAAAATGACTTTCCTGAAGGTGACCAAAGAAGAGTCATGGATATACAACTGTTGAATTAATCATATATTTGTTTGTTCAATGTTCCTGCAAATTGTAAAGGGGCCTATCTTTAGAATTTCAGGGTTTCTACAGGATATAAATGGGAAAGAAGAGTTTTCTTCATCTATCATCAACCCAGAGACAGAGAGAAATGTTTTTACACTGACTCAAGACTCTCCTATTATTTAAAGGGCTGAACCTGAAAGGTGCTCTCATCAGCTTTACTGTCAACCAGCCCTTTAGTTAGTCAACTTCAAATGAGATTTGCAGGTCCTCAGCATCTTGCAACAGATGTTCATCCTGTGAGAGGACCACCTCCTGTACACCTGATCCTGAGAGATACGAAGGCCCCAATTCAGCATAGTCCTTCAGTACGGGTTTGATTTTAAGAATCTGCTTAAGTCCATACCTGTTCATCAAAGCATTTAAGCAATTCCAATGAGTTCAATGGGACTTGAAAAGACAGCAGTTAAGCACATGTTTCTGTCTACCCCATTTAACGAAGCACATAAGTTGTGCATTTGCTTAGATGCTTTGGACAAGGAAGGCTTAAGTGCCCAATTCAACATAACACTTAGGCATGTCCTATTCATCCTTATGCAGGAAAACACTTCAACAGAACTTAAACACATGCTTAAAGTCAAGCCAGGTGTCTGACAAAGTGAGATTTTCTCCCACGAAAGCTCATGCAATAAATAAATCTGTTAGTCTTTAGAAGTGCCACAGGACTCTGTTGCTTAAAGTCAAGTATGTCTAAGTTTTTTCCTAAATAGAAATGCTGTACTGGAATTATGGCCTAAATGGCTGTTTTCTAAAGAAGTATTGGCTACATGTCAATTGATTTTAAATATTTTTCAAACATGTTTTGTTCCTGGTTTCTAACAATTCCCAGAAAGCTTAAACATCAGACCTGATCCTTTGCTAACTGTGCTTTGTTATGGTAGGATTGTCCATGCTGTGTCTGAGGAGCTGTTGGTATGTGTCCATTTGTACCAGAAGGATTAATTTATCTAGAAAGAGAACCCACCATGACACATTCCAAAGGGGTAGGCATGTTAGTCTAGTTCAGCAAAACAAACAAGGAGTCCTGTGGCACTTTTAAAGACTAACAAATTTATTGCATGAGCTTTCGTGGGAGAAAAATCCTACTTCATCAGACGCTTTGAAGATGCGACAAAGTGGGATTTTCTCCCATGAAAGCTCATGTGATAAATAAATTAGTTAGTCTTTAAACTAGTCTAGTATTTCTTGTTTGTTTCACGATGACACAGGCCTTGCAATCAAATATAAGGTATCAAAAGAAAACATGCCTACCAGCTGTGATGGTGTTCTTTTAACTCCTTAGAATCCTACAGTGCAGACATGCAGCTATTACAGTTGTCCACATGTTTTGCTATGTTTGTGTAGAGTTGTTTAGGCTGGCTTCTGGTGGAGATGGGACCATTGTAGAGAAGTCCTATGTTCTTTTTAATTCCAGATTAATGAAGCTCATCGGAATTTGTGGGCATCCTGTCCTGCTGACTAATGACTGGCATTGACTAATGACAATTTTTAATCAAATCTTATTATTAAATCAGCATTTAAAAGGTCTAGAAAACATGAGACAACAGCCAGAGGTCATTAGTCATGAGCACAAGAAGTAATCAATACAACTATAGTTGTTGAAATTGTAGTGTATGGACCAGGTGGTGCACCGTGATTATGTGTTAGCCTTTCACCTCTGATGCCCCACTTAGATCATAGAAAATGATGAGTCTGATGCTTTTATTCAAGCCTCTGGTCAATGTCTGAGCATGCAGAAACCATTAAAAGTAATTCACATCATGGACCAAATTCAGTTCTCAGTCACACTGGTGTAAATTTTCTGTGGAGTTATGCCAGACTTACACTGGTTTGACTGCAATTTGAATTTAGCTTGTTATGTCCTGAAAAGGCTCTTGATTAGAACAGCAAGATGTTATATTGCATTACAGCCATTAAATAAAACTGTTTGCATAATAAAAACACTAACAGCCAAAGCTGTTGTCAGTCACACTGGTGCAAATGTGCAGTAACTCAACTAAAGTTATTCCAGGTTTACATCAATCCAAGTGAGAGCAGAAATTGGCTGTTAGCGTGAAGTGAACTGTTTTATTCAATTTTTAGAATGCAGTTATCATGCTGTCTGGAGTGGCTCACATCCCATGTGTACTGATGTCAAGGCAGACTGTCAAAAACAGGACAAATACCCCAAACTGGTGGTGCGTTCTATAATTAGATTTCACCAAGCCAATGACCAATGTGAACTTCTGGGATCATTATAACCGTCTTACCAGGGAGTCAAAGATAGTCCGTTAGACTCTGCAATATATCTTGCAACTCAGACAAACCAGCATTAGCACTAAATGATCACTTGTAACAAAAATCACACTGTATTCAAGTTGTTACTTACATTTTAATAGATCTCCTGAATGAGTGGAAAAATGATTCCTGTTTCTGGGTTCACAAGTGTAGAGCTTAATTTCCAAAGTTATAAATAATACAAGTGAGATTAATGCATTCAGAAACTTACAAGTATCTCATAGAATCTAAACACTAAATACATTCTTATAAAACTAATACTTGCTATGAGAAAAACTAATATACAGAGAATCCTGTGGCACCTTAAAGACTAACAAATTTCTTCAGGCATAAGCTTTCATGGGCTCCAACTCACTTCGTCGGCTTAAAGAAGGTCCTCAGGGAGGAAAAAATGGATAAGAATATCTCAAAAAGGTAAGTCGTGATTACTGAGATGGCAACAAAAAATTTGTGAAAAATCTGCACTTATTCCTGATAAAGCCTGGAAAGTGAAATGTCTGTCTGAAAGATCAGTTAATTCAGTGAGGCTACCTCAGTTAACACAACTGAAGAGCTGGCCCTAAATGTCCCATTAAGAACCACAAATAACACCATGCAGAAGACCTTCTTTTGTTTATTTATTTTTAGCAAAATGTTTGGCTCATCTTCAACATCTGAGAGTTGATTTAAGGACTACAAAGGTATGTCAGAATGGACTGTGCTAGAAAGAAAGAAACCATTTGTGCACTGTACCGAAAAAGAAATGCCCATGTTCTCTCCTCTGACTACAGAAGACCAAAAGAACCTGTTAGCTAGCAGAAATTCATGTGTTTCACATTTGAGTATTGGAAGAAGGGTATTACTACTTCCATGAGTGACAATTTAAATATTCACTTAAACACTAATATTGACAGTATTTACTTAATGAAAAAAATCTCATGAAAATTGTGCGCATGTGTTCCTTGTACTAATAAAATTTCACCTAAGCTCCAAAATAAATGAAGGAAATTCCCTTCACTGCCAAAACCAAAACAAAACAAAAAAAACCCACCTCACTGTCACCATGGAATTAAGATTTCTGAAACCATTCTTAAATAACATGAATACTAAAAGTAGGGACAATTCTGAGCTAAATTTCTTTTGAAACTTCGCTTTCATATAAAATATTGCAATCTATTCACTCACATATAAGCATGAATAAGAAATCAAAATTCACATAGCAACCAGAACGACCATGTATTCATAATTGTTTCTCAAAACACTGAACTTTAAAGGTACAATTAAGACATTTTTTGTCAAATGTATTGTTCTGATATTATCATAACATGATATTTACAGCAGATTAATACCATATGCTGTGTGGGAATTATGTCACATTAAAAATGTGTAACATCTGAAATTTAGGAGTGAACCAGATTCTGGTTTGTTTAGCTACTGTAAAGCTAGAACATGTCCATGGCTTGTAGCAGATTTACTAGATTTACACCGGTGCACCTGATCTCAGAAGCCTACCCTAGCATCTTTAAATATCAAGGAAAAAAATGGAAATAAAAATTAGCCATGTTTTAAATCGTCAGTATACATTTTTTGTGAATTTGTCACCACACAAAGGATGCTGAAAGCACAGCTATCCAACCCCCATAGATGAAGGATCTGTGCAAAGCAGCAGGCCCACTATGCTTTTGTTTTGGCCTCCCTTGCTTCTGTTTTAACATGGAGCTGTAAGCGCCTGTTTTACTTGCATTCTATCCATTCCCCAAGTAAATGACCAGTGCGGGGAGGGGTGGAACTAGAATTATAGAGGTGAGAGTATGTGAAAATAGGAGAGGATGCAGGGGTGCAGGGAGTAGGAGGAAGGAAAAAACAGAGGTATATAGAGGAGGTAGAATGTAGAAAAGGTGCTGGGTGGCAACAAGTTTAGAATCAGGGACCTAATCCAAAGTCCACTGCAATCAAGGGAAAATAACCTTTGACTTCAAAGGTCATTGGATGAGGCCCAGGAGAATGAAGATGTGCGGAATGGTGCAGCAGGGCAGATAGGTGGAATCATTAAAATCATCGGGGTTAGTGAAATAAGACAGGAAATGTTAATTTTCCAAATTTATTACAGGACAAATTTTGAAATATAGAATCCCTAAAATTAGGCACTAAATCCACATCAGTACTCCAGGTCCTATATTTTTTCAAGTCTTTGCCAACCACCTAAATCTAGTTAGGTGCTGTTACCCTCTGACGGTCTGACCTGATCCTGTGTCATACATTTCCTTGCATTTAATTTCCTCCCATTCTGTAAGTTCCCCATCTTCAAAGTGTCTGATGAAGTGGGATATTCTCCCATGAGAGCTCATGCAATAAATGAATTTGCTAATCTTTAAAAGTGCCACAGGACTCCTTGTTTGTTTTGCTGAAAATCCAGAACTCTTACTTAGGTTGATAGTTCTTGGCAATTAATTTAGAAAAAGTTGTTTCCTTAAGTTTTAAAAAGCTAGAGAGTGTTATTTAAACTGACTGTTTTACAATATATGAAAAACTTTCAAAAATAAACCCCCACAGCAATTAGAATTTAGCTTTCAATGGGACTTTTATTTTTACAATTAAAAAACAACGAGGGTTCTGTGGCACCTTAAAGACTAACAAATTTCTTTGGGCATAAGCTGTCATGGGCTGGATACCATGATGTCCAAAGAAATTGGTTGGTTTTTCAGGTGCCACAGGATTCTTATTGTTTTTGCTGTACAAAGACTGATACAGCTACCCCTTTGGAATTTTTACAATGACTATCCATGCCATAGGATCACACGGTAAATACCAAGCATTTGTACCTTACTAGTTTTCTCCCTTGCTCCTGAATGCTTTCCCTTCTATTTGCCCTAAAAATGAAATGTGCATCTGTAAACTTTGGGTGGTCTAAAATTCACTTAATTGCCCCTCTCCAGTGCCTAACAGTAACAAACCCCAACTCCTATGGAGAAGCAGCTAGAGACCCAGGATCCAGTCTGTAAGGGACTCGCAGCAAAATTTGCTCAGAGTTACCATCTCACATTAAAATACTACGAAGAAGAAACATAACAATGAACTTTATTAACTACTAACTAAATAAACCTTATCCTAAGAAAACAAAATGAAGTTAAACAGAACAGTCCCCACAAAAGAAAGTTCCCTAAGAGTCCCAAAGTCCAGGTGGAATTCACCCAACTCTCAGCTACAGTCTTTGTTCAAGTCCAAAGGCTTGAGTGGGAAGAAGTAGCTATCGTCCTCTTCTTCTTCGGTTGCAGGAATCTTCAGTAGAATTCCATGCAGGCTTTTCCTTCTCCTCTGGAACCAGCACCATTCGATCAGCTTACTGGTTAACCAGCCCTCAGTCCCATATACATGTGCACAAACTCTGCTGCAGAAGACTCCATAGGAGGGAGAAAACATCTTGCTGTTCACTCCTGGCTCAGCTTCTCTCATGAACACTGAACACATGGGCTCTTCTCACTGCAGCTCCTGCCTGCTGTCTACAGTCTCCTGCTCTCATGTGGTCTGACCACACCAGTAGAAAACACTGTGGATCCTGCTCAAAATGCTACCACTTCCTGTTTTCCAGAAGTTTCTGGTTGTAGGCAGCTAATCAGCCCAGCAACAGTAACCCACCCGGAAGAGGTCTCTTACAGAGACAGCCTGTTTCAGGCATATGGGTTACACATCCACCTGTATCTACTTAAACATTACCCTAAGTCACAAATTGGTGACGTATTGCCATTTGATTAGGTGTATAAGACTAAGCTCTTGTTTTGACCCTGATTTATGTATTGAAAGGACATGAAACCGTTGTCCTAATTTAGCTCCAAGCAGATTACAAAAAAATAAGAGCAGTGCTGCAGGGTTGAACATAAACAAGGCCGTCCCTAGAGGGGGGTGAACGGGGCAATCGCCCCAGGCCCCGCGGGTACGTGGGCCCCGCACTGTCCCACTCCTAGCGGGACAGTGCGGGGCCCGCGCGTACCACAGCCCCTCCTCCCACAGTCACCTCGCTGCCTTTGGCACCCAGCTGAAGGCGGTAGGATGGGGCGGGAGGGCTATGCCCGGCCCCTGAGCTGGCCCTCCCCACCCCCAGGGCAGAGCAGGCAGGCCCAAGGGCAGAGCCCGTGGGGCTCAGCCTCTGGGCCAGCCTGCCCCCCATGGCCAGCTCCCTCCCACACAGCCGGCTCTGGCTTCACCCCCCCACACAGGTGGCCTTGGCCTCCTGGCTGGAGCTGGCGCCGGCGCCCGCCAGGACCAGGGCCGGGGCCAGAGCAGGCTCCGACCACTCATCCCCCTGCAGGCAGAAGCCTCGGCGTCCCGGCCCAGGGCCGGCTTCCTGGGGGATGGAGCGGGCGCCATGCTCCCCTCCAGCATGGGGGGCGGGGCCCCACTTTGGCCAATTGGCCCCGGGCCCCACTCCCCCACGGGACAGCGCTGAACATAAAAGGAGATTGTAAACTCTCTTTTGCACTGTACTGATTAATATGAAAATTAGTGTAGTATGATTAACTGTTCCCCTTAACACCAATGAGAAGAAGCCATGAGAGATTATTCGGCAGAATAATAAAGCTTCCCTATCCATCCAATCTGTAATGCTAGGGAAAGTATGGATTTTGATTTGAACAATAATGAAATGGTAAGTGATACAACTTGCTGTTTTATAACGACTGTATTAATTTTCAGGCTGTACTTTAGACCAGAATAAAGGAGCTGGAGGAGATATGCCTGTCATCTAGGCAACAGTTAATATGATGAAAATACTATTTTAAAACAGCCCCTTATTGCTATCATGAATATAACTTTAATTCCTTGAGAATCTCCATAAACTCCCACAAAAATGTAATAAATGCAATGTAATCTAAACGAGAAGGTTGTCATTTATAAATAACATTCATTCCCAATATTAGTTATGGATCTTTTAAACTTTAAAAACACTTTTTGAAAGAAAATCTAGCCCTGAATGTTTCAACATATATTAATTCCCCAGTTAAGAAAAATGACTCTGGTGATAAAAAGATTGAATTTTTACCTTTCACTTGGTTTTGCATTAGCAAGATAGATCTTATCTATTAATTTCCCAGTGATAAGCGTTCTCTAAAAGTGCTTTTTTCCCCCTCCATGGTGAGGATATCTTTTCAATTTTAAATCTGAGTGTTGGAAAGAAGTATTCCACAAGCAAATGAGCAAATGGAACTTTATGCACACTGAGGTTTTTATCACCAGATTGAAAAGCTCAACGCTCCTGTATATGCAGTGCTCCTGCAATTGTTAGCATTTTGTATAAGTGATGATAAATATATATGACTGGACTGAAGGGGCATTGTTATAGACTGGTGAGATTCCAACCATGACTGCATACAGATTTTATGTTTAGTTTTTTTTTTTAAACTGACTTTCCAATATAATTTAAGGGGGAAAGCTTCTAACACTGGCAAAGTTTTCCATAATAATTGCCTACATTAAGCGCCAACTATTGAAAATTTTGGTCAGTATGTTAAATAGTGCTGGGGGCCAATCTATTGCCTGAGAAAGAAAGGTTTATAATATCTTAAATTAGAGAAAGGTCCAGGCCAAAAACCCGATTCAAACATTGGTGGCCTTTGGCTATTGGGGGCCCTAGGCGAAGGCCCCCTGTGGGGCCCCCCTATAGGCCCGCATAGGCCCCCCTCTGTGATTCTGCCCCCCTTCCAGGCCCAGCTCCCCCCAGGCAGCCCCAGCCCCCTGGGCCAACTTCTCCTCCTGCTGCCGACCAAGGCAGACATGGCCTTTGAGGTATGCGAACCAGGTAACGGTCCCCCCTCATGGCTGGGGCCCTAGGCATACGCCTGCTTTGCCTACCCCAAAAGCCACCTCTGGATTCAAACACCCCTCAAACTTTATGGAAATTCATCCCCAGCTTGCTGCGTTTTAGCTTATGCCATCTTCATTATAAATGTAAAGAAATAGGACTTTTAGGAAATAGGAAATAGGACTGTTTGCCGTATGGGTTCACAAGGTTAGAGTAGGGGTGGAAAAAGTTCTTACTTCCCAGCACAATAAACTTAGAGCAATGGACATATACCCTGATGGCAAAATGCCTGAAAGGGATCATGGAAGAGGCAGCCTCCATGTCTCCTACAACACAGCAGAAAAGGTGGTGAGGTGCACTACGGAAGTATGTTGGTTCACAAGGCCACAATTCTCTCTACATTCCTGGAGATCCACTATTACAGTGATGCCTAAAATAAACTAATAGGCTAATTCTGGTATGGTGGGGAGTAACTGAAACATAGCTAAATATCTTTATTTTATTTTTTTGCCTGAATTATCAGGGCATTTCCAATCACCTTTTCTTTTCGTCTGCTTTTCTTGAGTGGTGTGCACTATTCCCCAACCCCACTCAGTCTCTATCTTGTATTTTTAGTGTATCAACTCTTTGAGTCTGGAGGAGGCTTATTCAACATATTGTAGGTGATCCAAGAAATAATAAATATAATGCATCTCCTGGAAAGGGTGTAGGAACACGTACACTTCTCTTATGTGCTGGAGAGCTCTCTCCTTGGGTAAATCAATTCCACATGGCCTCCAACTGTGTTCAAATGGCATAACTGAGACTAAAAATTTTAATTGTTTTCTCCTTTTTTCATTTAAATCACTTCACCTCTTCTGCAAAGCCAACAATCAGTGAATCATTAACATACACTATGTCCCACTTCAAGAAGGTGCTTATGCATGCGCTTCGCTTTAAGTATATGAATAAAAACATTGAACCCATTGCAAATGAGAGGGTTGTGGTGTGACATTTTATCTATTCTTAAAAATACTTTTGGTGGTTGTTTGCAAATTGGAGGGGTTGTTGATGCAACAGCATGGCCATTACAGCTGGATGTTACTTCTTACCCTAAGTGTCCTCCCACGAAAGTTCATGCGATTAATAAATCTGTTAGTCTTTAAAAGTGCCACAAGACTCTGTTGTCCTCCTTGTAGTTTGAAGCAGCTTACAATGGTCATAAAGCTAGTAGCTGTCACCCATTTTACTCTGGAGGGTAGTGTGAAGTTTGGTCTGAAGTCTTTGGGGAAATACTGTTTACTAACTGGGTGCCCATTATGCTGCAGGCAACAGGCAAGTTAAATAATATCATTTTGCAGTGGGAATGTTTGTATGAAAGTTACCCGGTCCATTTATAGCACACTAGAGTTAACTGGTGATTTCTTTAACAGAGAGAATTGTAATGCTACTGAGTAAGGTTGTTGCGTGATCTCATCCTATCAAGAGGTCTGCAGGATATGGTCTAAGGAGTGCCTCTTCTAGGAGAGTGTAATATTGCTAAAAGTAAGAAGAGAGCAGGCAAATGCTGGCTCTAGCAATAAGTTCAAGACCAGATGTTTTAATGTTTGTGTGTGGTGTAAATTATAATTATTATTTATCTATCTGACTGTGGCATCTGAAATGTGCTGAGGGTTGTACACACATATCCAAAGACACTGCCTCTGTTCTCAAGATCTTGCAGTCAAACATGAGAAACACCAGACAAAGGGTGGGACTGTGATCTAATATAAAACCAGGCACTCCTTAATTTAACCACCATTAGTGGGTTTGTCATCACTCTGGTAGAATGTGAATGAAAGAAGAATGCAGCAGCTTTATGACTCTTTATGGCTTCAGAACCAGCACTGAATAACTATGTAGCAGAATGGAAGCAAGTTAATCTAGTCACTTTAAGGAGTTGCCTTATTTTACATCCTGTGCTTTTTCAATGAGATATAACAGCCTCTTGCAGTATGCTGCAACAGACATTCTGCATTCCTCCTTAGAGGATTACAACTGCATGAACTGAGTCTAAAGAGAAGGAGGAGGAACCCTGCAGGATAATCTTCCTACATGGTTTCCTTCTACTTTAATGGCTCCCTCCCTGTGTTTGGGGAGCTGAAGGAAGCTTATTTTTGTTCAGCTTTGGTGAAAGCGCAGTCTTCACCTGTGTTCAGATTATAGGTGGTGTTTCATTGACTGTGTCAACATTGTCTGAGTGCATTCAAACCCTGCAGCGCTGCACAGGTAGAAGTCTGGCTGTAGCTGAATGATAAGGCAGTATCTGCTATAAATACAATAACATCATCCACATTATTGTACAGCTTGCTGTAAAATAGTCATGAGGCATCATGTTTTCCCAAATACAGAATGACCATGGTCTCCAGGTTTAGAATTAATCTCTGAACTTTTCAAGTTCAAGATCCATTCTACGTTGGCTAAGTGTTTCGTTTTTAGGCTGTTGTGTGTGTTACGTTATTTGGTTTTGTTCTCCTAACAGTCCTAGAAGTAGGGCAAGAATTTCTTTCAAACAAGAATCACAGCACTGGTTTCCAGTTAATAAGAAATACTTCCTTTTTAAATTAGGTGTTGTTGAGGAGGTAGGCCAATGTTTAAAAATACTATACAACCCCCCCAAAAAAGTTATGAAAAACTAAACGTTTTCTTTTAAGATTTTTAAGATTTTTTGAAAACCCAGCCTTCACTAGATTCTCCCATCACTGCTGTTAAAAGAAAAGTGACCACTATTCTGAGAGTCAAGGGAAAAGCAGAAATCATTTGTTATATAGATGCACTGCCAGTTCCCAGCTGGTGTAAATCAGTCAAGTCCCTACTCAGTGGAGCTATGCTGATTTACACCCTCAGACGATCTGGCCCCTGTCCTCTATTAATATTAATAGATGAGTAAATGGGTGAAATTCTAAGACGGCCAGACTAGCCAATCTAACATGCTCTCATCTAGCCTTAAAATCGATGAACAGAATAAAAATTATGAGTGGGCATCAAGGGACAAATATGCCTGTTTATGGTTTACTTGTGCCACATGCCACAAAAGGCAGAGACTTAGCTATATTTCTCAATACAATATTTCTTTTCACAGTATTGATATTATATTACAAACTGTATTTAGCACATGCAATTATTACATCTTGTGCACCATAGCTTACACCAATTTCCCAGATTGTATTAGTAACCACACATTAGTTAATCAGCAGGTTGACGGGAAAGCTGCCAAACGCAGATATGAGATAGGCAGAAGTGAAACAATCATAGCAGGAAATTTTATACTTCTTGGAGACAAGGATATTGATGAAGACTATGCTGAGATATAGCTTCTGCAGGAAAATATTGGGAGATTTACTTTTCATCTTATTTATGGTCTTTTTGAAAGCGAGATTCAACATTTAACAAAGCCTAACATTAACACATGAACACACCCTGTGCATAGAAACAACTTGGATCCAAATTCAGTGCTGATAAAAGGAAATCTGATTACCAGAAATGAAAACTTACTGTTCTGGAACCCTTTCTCCAGCCAATGCGGTGATTTTGGTAGCTTATTTAAACTAACCATATTTATTTGTTTATGACACATAGGAGGCCCACCGTATTGCAGTATCAGAGCACTTCTCAATCATTTAATGTACACACTCCCCTGTGAGGTAGAGAAAGGCTATTACACCTATTTTACAGATAGGGAACTGAGGCACAGAGAAGTTGAGTGACTTAGCCAAGGTCACACAAGAAATCTGTGGCAGAGCAGGGAACAGAACCCTCAGGTCACATGTTAGTGACCCAACCACAAGACCGTCCTCTTTTTTTATGCTACAAATGGCTGACTCTAATGCCTTTTTCCTACAGGACATAATCCTTATGTTAATAAATTGTCAAGTTATTCACCAAATTTTTAAACATTTTCCAGTTAAGCTTGAGGCTACTCTGTTCAGGCACCTCTCCTCTTCTCCAAGAAATAAACACACATTCCACCTTTGCTAGCATCAAGAAACCATGGGTGAGGGCAGGTAGCAAATTAGACAAAAGTTCAGAATTAGATATGGCAGCAGAAATACCAATAGACTTTTGGGCTGCAAATGCAGAGGCAGTTTCCCTGATATCTTGCCCATCCCAACTTAACTGTTGTTATTGACATCTGCTATTTCTCACTATGTAAATTAAGGCAGGAACTGCCTTTCTATTATGTACAGCTACAGTGTGTAGCACAATAGGGCCCTGACACACTAGCCAGGCGTTTAGGCAATACTACAATACAAAATAAACAAAAAACAAAACTAACAAATTACTGCTCTTATGTGGCCAGTGCGTCACATTCATTCCTGAGCACCTCGTTAGTGTAAAGATATTGAAAAACTGGAACAAGTTCAGAAAAAGGTTCAATAGTATTGAAGGGACTGACGACTTGAAGAAAATTAAGGACATGATATGACCAAGTTGTTTTCAATGGGAGCTGGATCAGATCTGGGGATGAGTGAATGAATACAGCAAAAATATTTACTGACTACGTATGTGTAGTTCAAAATATACAATATGCTCACCAGCTATTTACACCTGTAACTGTAAACTACCAAAATCTTGAGGTTTGTTAATTAATTAGTTTAATTATGTTAAATAAACAGAACTACCTGTTTCTGTTTTCCCAAATAAGCTTTTTCACAGACTGAGAATGTTCATTTATGATTTCTCAATTTTATTTTATTTTTTTACAAATGTGAGAGACCACAAAAATTGTTCTGCTACTTGCTACACATTCCTGTTGTGCAAATTATGTATAGTCTACTGGATAGTCTTCAGCAACTTCAGGTACCATCTGTACGTATTCCTGGCACTATTCATTTACAATTAGTAAGTGCCTTATGCTTAGCCCCCTGCAACTTGATGCCTTAAATTCTGGAGGAGGCAAGTTTAGCAGAAGGGAATATTGAGATGGGTAGGAGGCTTTTTAATAAACCAAATCCAACCCTGCTGGTCCTTATTTAAATCACTGGGATTTAGAAAGATTTTGTTCTAACTTCAAAAGGTCATTTACTAAAATGCTGTTTTAATGGCAGTTGCAACTAGAAATGAAGGTCTGAATTCTCAAAAGGAGTTAGATTCCTCACCTCCATTGATTTTAGTAGTCTAAATAGCAATTAAGAGATTAATTCCTTTTGAACATTTAGCCTGAAATGATTATTAATGATTTTCAGATACAATAGGTCAGAACCTCCACTGATGTGAATCCACATAGCTCCACTGAATTAATTAAAATGTAAGGAATTAGCCCCACTGACTGCATTATTAGCTATGTCAATTTCTACCAGCTGATGATGTGATCCAATGCACCCAGCAAAATATGTACCACCTCCTGCACATCCCCTGATGTAAATGGTTTTAGTGGTGGAAACTCTTGGCCCTGTTGTGGGGTGGAGGTGCAAATCTTACTGTCCCTTCCCTCCTTCTGCCCACCCTCCAGAAGTGTGTAAAGGAAACCCTGTGTATTGAAATTTTCAGGTACCTCCTTCTCTTTATGGCTACAATACACACGGAGGAGTATGGTATTCCATGGTACTAAATGAATTGTATTCCATTTACATTCCTTTATGTTTTTGTATTAATACTTGCCGTCATTTAACTTTATATATGAAATAAAAGAGTAAATGATTTTGCAAAATATTTCAAGTTAAAAAAAAACCCCATTCATAAAAATGCATACCTTGTACTTTTGTGTGTTGATATTGTCCTGTAGGTATGGGAAGCAACATTCCAGAGACACAGCCATAGGACTGAGGAAAGATGATGTCATGTTCTTTATAACACTGTGATAGGCAGAGAAACACTTCACTCAACATGACTCACTGGCTAAATCACTTCAAATATACATATGTGCTTTTTACTATGACACTAAGATGGGAAGACAGCAAGTAGATCTTGACAACAGCACTCTTCTATGGTTTTGATTCCCCACAGCAAGATTTCCAAGAATGACATTTCATTGCTAAGCAACTGGTGCTGTTATATTGTTCCCAGAAACACCCATCTGCAGAGGTAGCACTGGTGGAAATGACTCGTGGTGCTGAAAATGTAAGCATTTCCTCCCGGACATTGGTCAAATTCTTCTAAACAGGGTGAAGTTCTCTGAAACCTGCTAGCATAAAAGTACATTTGTGTGTGTGTTTAAAAGAGTGAGTGGGTGGGGAAAATGTAGTGGCAAGGAAAAAACCCCAACCTCTTCTTTTTCTGTGCAAGGGGAAAGTTTATTATTTATGTCAGCATACGAAGCTTTTGTAACAAACAAATAAAAAAAATCACTCTGAGAATGAGTCTCTCTCCCTTCCTATCATTCTCCACTACGGATGCCATTGTTGAACATTAGCCAGCTATCATTCATCTTCATGTAAAAAGGGAGAAAGCTGTTACTGATGTGTTGCACAGTAGGAAAAAATAAGTAAATATTAGTATAACACAGTGAGTCAATGAGATACAACAAATGATGAGTTATGAAATGTGAATACTTGGGTAAATGGTAACAGGGCAAGTAAGAAGAAAGTAGCCAAACTGCAATCTATTGGCCTTTTACAATAATTTAATGTAAATACGTTTTCTGATCACCACATTCATATATAAATCCAATACTTGACTGTACCAATTCAATTCCCAAAGTGAGAACACGGAAACCATGGCATTGGGTTATCATAACAAATATTTAAATTTGGCCCATCGTGATTAGGTCTTGGTTAAAAGACAGGAAACACAAGGTAGGAATAAACGGTCAGTTTTCAGAATGGAAAGAGGTAAATAATAGGTTCCTTCAAGGATCAGTACTGGGACCTATGCAGTTCAACATATTCATCAATTATCTGGAAAAAATGAATGAACAGTGGGGAAGCAAAATGTTCATATGGTACAAAATTACTCAAGATAGTGAAGTCCAAAACTAACTGCAAAGTGTTACAAAGGAATCTCACTAAACTAGGGGTGAATCTACACTTACAAATTAAGTCGATTTAAGCTTGCTTAAATAGACTTAATTTAATCTGCATCTACACTACAATTTCCTTAAAGTCGACTTGAGCTCCTGCTTAAGTTGATTTAAGGAAATTTAAAGTCAACTTTACTGGCTAAGTCAACTTTATTAAGTCAATTTAGCCAGTGTGGATGCAGATGAGCCCTAAATCGACTTTAAGGATGGCTGGCACAGACAGAGCCTGGCATGCCCACCCACAGGGCAGGACAGAGCCCTGCCCACCCCGCTCCTATGCCCTGCCACTGTCCCCGTCCTGCTCAGCCCCCATTGTACCAGGGTACAATGGGGCAAATGCTGAGCCCACTGGCACTTTGGAAGGGGTGCACCCCCTGCCACCATGGACCACTCCTAGGTCCACCTGGCCCCTAGAAGTCAACTTCAACGCCCAGTGTGAACACTCTAAGACGATTTGGCAAGGTCCCATTGAAGTTGACATAATTTTATAGTGTAGATATGCTAAGTCGACTTAATAAAGTCGACTTAAAGTTGCCTTTGTTAAGTTGACTTAGCAAAGTCGACTTATTTGGCCAAGTGTAGACATAGCCTAGGTGACGAGAAAACAAAATGACAGATGAAATTCAGTACTCATAAGTGCAAAGTAAGGCACATTGGAAAAAAATAATTCCATCAGTATGTACAAAATGAGTTGGTCTAAATTAGCTGTTACTACTCAAGAACGTCATTGTGGATAATTATCTGAAAACATCTGCTCAGTGTGCAGCGGCAGTCAAAAAAGCTAACCAACTGTTAGGAACCATTTGGAAAGGGATAGATAATACAGACAATATAAAAATGCCACTGTATAAATCCATGATGCACCCACATCTGAATACTGTACATAGTTCTAGTTTCCTCATTTCAGAAAAGATACATTAGATTTGAAGTACAGAGAAGATCAACAAAATGATGATTAGGTGAATGGAACAGCTTCCGTATAAGGAGAGAGATAAAAGACTGGGACTGTTCAGCTTAGAAAAGAGATGACTAAGGAGGGATACAATAGAAGTCTATAAAATCATGAGTGATGTATAAAAAGTGAATATAGAAGTGTTATTTACTCCTTCATATAACACAGTAACTAGGAATCACCCAATGAAATTAATTACCCGCAAGTTTAAAACAAACATAAGAAAACACTTCTTCACACAACACACAGTCAACCTGCGGAACTTGTTGCCATGGTATGTTGTGAAAGCCAAAAAAATAACTGGTTTGAAAAGTGAATGAGATAAGTGGAAGATAGATACTTCAATGGCTATAACCAAGATGGTCATAGACAGAACCCCATGGCCTGGGTTTTCCTAAACCTTCAACTGCCAGAAACTGGCAATGGACAACAGGGGATGGGTTCACTGAAAATTGCCATTCTGCTCTTGGCCTCTGAAGTATCTAACACTAGTCACTGCCAGAAAACAGGATGCTGGACTGGATGAACCATTGATCTGGCCCAATATAGTCATTTTTATGTTCTTATGATTGGATACATCGTTTGGCTAAAACAAATTGGCAGTTGGTGCTGTGATAGGTTATTATTTCTTATTTACTGTTTTTTTCTCATTTACTGGGAAGGTGTTATTCATTAGCTAAATGTTTTGAGAAGAGTATCTACTTTCTGCAACAAATTTAATTTTTTTCATCAAAACATCCTAAAATGTCAATATTTCAAATTTGGAAATGCTCCTATGGTACCTCATGGGAGTAGTATTGTAATTGTTTTTTCCCCCAGTTTCCTCTGAGCTAGAAACCTCAGCCAGAATAGATCTTCTTCCCTGTGCTTGCCTGCTCCCTCTTGGTATCTGTCTGAATCTTTTCAGTATTCAAATTCTTCCAGAAAAATGAAGGTTTCTGCAGAAAATGTAGATAAAATTATCTTTATTTTCTGTATAAAATCCCCTTTAATTCACCTTCTTCAGCACTGCTACTGTTCCTGCTTTTCACACCTTTGCAAGTCTCTGCAATACTCCTCAGTGCAGTCAGTGTCAGCAACTGAAGATGGAGCATGAAATGGATCGAGAAGGGAGTATATAATGAGCAACAGAAGTGTGTGCTGACATCTCAGCTCCTATACCTTGCTCTTCTCAATCTGCAGTTGAAACACTGGGGTCTTATTTTCTTCATTAATTCTTTTTTACTTACTAAGCTTCTTTGTTCTTCTCTTCAAAATTGGATATTCTTTCTTTAGTAAAACAAGCAAGGAGTCCTGTGGCACTTTTAAAGATTAACAAATTTATTTAATACATGCACCCCAAAAGTCCATGTATTAAATAAATTTATGAGTCTTGAAAAGTGCCACAGGACTCCTTGTTTGTTTTGCTGAACTAAAGTAGTAAAGTAGTAACTACCGCTGGAACTACTCTTTCTCAAGTGACTCCAAAAGAAGGAGAAACATGTGTTTGTTGTAGAACACACTGATTTCTTTTTAGTTAAAACACTGTGGTCTTGTCTACATGATGTGATATAGCACGCTACATGGTGTGTGATTTCTAGAGCACACTCATTCATGCAGACCCTGCTAGAACAGTTCAGTGGTGCCCTAAGTTAAAATCACTCTAAGCAACCATTAGTGCTCACCAGGAGGGTCTACAAAGCCCAGTTAATGTGTGGCATTTTAATATGCATTTATAAATTATACCCCAATGTGGACACGCACATATATTATCCCATAACATTTTAGTTTGCTGGTGTCTTTGACTACTTGAACAATACTAGCATGGTATTGCTGCCCCAGAGACATGGACCCTGGAAGCCTAGGCTTCACAACACCCTGCCAGGCCAGTTCCCATTGGAACTCTCTCTGGGTGCGTCTACACTTGTAAATTAAGTTGACTTAAGCTTGCTTAAATCAACTTAATTTACTCTGCGTCTACACTACACTCTCCTTAAGTCGACTTAAAGAAAAATTAAGTCGACTTTATTAAACCCCATTTTAAGTCGACTTTCTGCTTAAGTCGACTTTCTAAAGTCGACTTGAGCCAGTGTAGATGTGAAGTACCCCTAAGTCGACTCTAAGTTGACTTTGGGGGCTCCAGGGCTTCCCCACTGCCCTCCCCACCAGGGTGGCTGGCACAGGGAGAGCCTGGCATGCCCCCCCACAGGGCAGGGCAGAGCCCTGCCCACCCGCCCCTATGCCCTGTCAGGGTCCCTGTCACCCTTTGCCCCATTGTACCCAGGTACAATGAGGCAAAGACTGAGCCCCCTGGCACTTGGCAAAGGGTGCCCCCCCTGCCACCGTGGACCAGTCCCAGGTCCACCTAGCCCCTACAAGTTGACCTAGGCATCCAGTGTGGATGCTCTAGGTCAACTTTGTAGGGTCCCCTTGAAGACGACTTAAAATTTAAGTGTGGACATGCTAAGTCGACTTAAATTAACAAGTGTAGACATAGCCTCTGTGATTTGATAAAAAGTCATTGAACCCAACCTGTTTCCGGAAGACTTTTCAGGTTCAACAAACTGGCATTTTCCCATTAAACGCTGTTTCGCCGAAATATTTCAGATCATCTCCAGTAGTGGTAGCTGAAAAGCTACATATACCAACAACAGCTTTGTTCCTGTTGTGTAACTAGCGCAGCATTATGGTTTGGAGAAATTAAAAAGGCACCAGGAGGCAGGAGATCCCAAATTCTGATCCCAACTCTGCCAGTGGCGCTGTGTGGTCTGAGAAAGTCACCTCATCTCTCAGTCATAGTTTGAAAATCTATACATTTGAGATAATAATACTTACTGCCTCGCCTGGCACACAGAGAAATTGAGAGAATTAATTAGCAACATAGGATTGGAAGTGTCCTCCTGGGTTATATAAAGTCCACTTACCTGCTATTAGAGCCAACCCCATTACATAAACCTGTTAATTAACTTATCGATGAGTTAATGATCATTAAGTGCTTTGAGCACACAATGCTTTGTGGAGCCATGTTTTATGAAATATAATTATTTAGTTATTGGAAAAGTCCCTAAATGTCTTTTCGAAACACTTGTAATACAGCACTCATTATACTTAAGGAGTGACACATAATGAAGCATTTGTTGAAAATGAAAATGATACTCCTGCTTCTAGACAGAATATTTGCATTTTTGGAAAATGTTCCCATTTCTTTTGGGGATTCAAGTAAGAAGCTTTCAGAAGAGCTAAAAATATCTCTTCTTTAAAGAAAAAAAACCCAATAGTTTTCTTTTTTCAGGCAAAGCACAAAGAGATCCAAGTGTTCAAGATTTTGTGAATATTGGGGTTAACGCTAGAAAACTACAAGCAGAGATTTGCTTTTTGGGCCTTCATCACGGAGAAACAGAGAACATTCATTATTACCATGAAGGAAAAATTAATAGATTCACCAAATTTCAGGCCATTTTGATTATCTAGTCTTACTTTCTGCACAATACAGGACAGAAAGTTTCACCAAGCGGTTCCTACTTCAAGAACATATTTTTTAGTTGAGCTAGAGTACGCCATTGTAGAAAGATATGCTTTAAAGATTTAAGTAACTGAATATCTACCACGTCCAAAAGTAAGTAGTTTAATGAGTAAATTACCTCACTATTTAAAAAAATTGCATCTTATTTCTAGGCCAAATTTGTCTAGCGTCAGATCATAGCTACTGGATATTGTTATGCCTTTGTCTGCTAAACTAACAATTCCTTTATTATTAAGTTCCAGAGGGGTAGCCATGTTAGTCTATATACTGCAAAAACAACAGGAGTACTGTGGCACCTTAGGCTATGTCTACACTTGTAGTTTTAAGTCGACTTTAGTTAAGTCGACTTAGTGTGTCTACACTTAAAATTAAAGTCGACTTAAAGGGGAACTTACAAAGTCGACCTAGAACGTCCACACTGGATGCTCTAGGTCGACTTTGTGGGGCTAGGGAGACCTTGGGCAGGTCCATGGTGGCAGGGGGGCACCCCTTGTGTGCAATGGGGCAAAGGGGGACAGGGACCCTGGCAGGGCATGTGGGCAGGGTGTGACGCTGTCTGGATTTAGGGAAGCATTTATGAAATTATTTTCTATGGGTATCTCATAAATGCTATAATCCATAGGAACTATGTCATGTTTGGTATCAATAGAAAGGTAGTAATTTGCTGGGAATGATTATATAGTTTATGTCTAGGAATTCTATTTAGATTAGAAGTTAGTTAGTTAGTTAGGAATTTGGTGTTATATCTATACTTTAACTTGTGTCATTCTGGAGAATGACATTACCACCATTGTCTCCTTAATGTTAAGGAAGCTCCCACCTAAAATGGGCCAAAGGGAGAAACCTGATAAGCCATTAAGGACACAATGGTTGTTGACAGCCTCCTGTCTAGGGCATTTCTCCAGAATGACACAAGTTAAAGTATAGATATAACACCAAATTCCTAACTAACTAACTTCTAATATAAATACAACTCCTAGACATAAACTATATAATCATTCCCAGCAAATTACTACCTTTCTATTGATACCAAACATGACATAGTTCCTATGGATTATAGCATTTATGAGATATCCATAGAAAATAATTTCATAAATGCTTCCCTAAATCCAGACAGCACCACACAGGGCTCTGCCCTGCCCTTTGGGGGGCATGCCAAGATCCCTCTGTGCCCCCCCTGGCAAGGAGGGCATTGGTGTAGTCCTGGGGTAGCCCTAAGTCAACTTAGGGCTACCCCACGTCTACACTGGCTTAATTCGACTTTAAAAAGTCCAATTAAGCCTTAGGTCTAGTTGAAAGGAGGTTTAATAATGTCGACTTAAGGAAAATTAAGTCGACTTAAGCAAGCTGCTTAAGTCAACTTAAGGAAACTGTAGTGTAGACACAGGGTAAATTAAGTCGACTTAAGCAAGCTTAAGTCGACTTAATTTACAAGTGTAAACGCAGCCTTAAAGACTAACAAATTTCTTTGGGCATAAGCTGAAATGGGTTGCAACCCATGAACACTTATGCCCAAAGAAATGTTAGTCTTTAAGGTGCCACAGGACTTTCGTTGTTTTTCTTTTATTGTTGGAGATCTTCTCACCATGCAGGTACTAAGTAGACTATGATCAAGTCACCTTAACTTTTTTTGGATAAGCAAAATAAACGGAGATTCTTTCAATGGAAGGCAGGTTTTTCAGACTTTGAATCATTTTTGTAGCTAGTTTCTGAACCCTTTCCAATTTGTCAACGTTCTTTTAAAGTATGAGCATGAGAACTGGACACAAAGCTTTCAGGGTCTACAGCTCCTTGTCAGCCAATATGTGGACTGCCTTGGATCTAGGAACCCCCATGTTCTCCCTTTCACAGAGAACGTCAATTTTTTTCATTTCTAACTAAATTAAAATCAAATTTTGAAATATCAAAATCCTGCATAAAAGGGAATTTCCTTCTTCCACACAGCTCTATTAATTTTGGTACCATCCCTTAATTCTTTATTGATTGCACCCGGTATTTCCATGATTTTGATGTCCCATGGCTTGGAAATATCCCTTTAAACCTTAAAGAGCGTTTTGTTAAATCAAGTAGAAAATGATGTCTTAAAACTGTGTTTTGCCATAATGCCTATTCAAACTTGACAATGGAAACTTACAAGCTGAAACCACCACCTATCATGTTCACCGAAAGTATCTCATTGTTTCCTGGCAGTCCCCTGACTGTCTGTTGCCTTTTGTTTTATACTTAGTAAGTTTTATGGGGCACAGACTGCCTTTTTGTTCTGTGTTTATACAGCTCCTTTCACAATGGGGACCTGCTCCATGAGTATGGGGCCCTAGGTGATACAGTAATAAAATAATGTTTGTGTTACCAAAAAATCTCAGTAGACTGCGCTAAGAAAATATGGTATTTGATCAGCTAGTTGAGAATTGCTACTTACTGTATAATTATTAATAATTGTCTACTATGTTTAATCCAATGAACTCTACGTGCTTTGAAATCATTTATTAAGCCTAAAAACACCTCCATGAGGTAGATACTGTATTTTTATCATGCCCAATTTACAGAAATGTATTCTCAAGCACAGAAAAGCTAAGACCTGTCCAAGGTTACAGAATGAAAAATGGTAGAATCAGGAATGGAGTTCAGGAATCCTATCTAACTGTGCTGAGTGTGCTCTCCTAATTAGAGCTCCTTTACAATAAATAAAATCAATATGTGCCCATGGCCAGGAGAAATAAATGATTGTTTAATAATTCTTCCTACTGCCTTCTGCAGGATTCCACAAACTACCACTAAGAGCTGATTTACTGCTGCCCTCCAGCCTGTGTAGTCATTTCCTCCACGCAACCTGGCTATAAAAAGCTGTCAAATGAGAAGAATACCATGTTGCCCCAATGCAAAATGAATGTAAGTGAATGCAAATGACACAGGACAACAGTGAACCGGATCCTGTTTCACTCTTCTCAGTTCTTCTGTCTTTAATTCTCCTCTTCACAGGGAGAGTGGCTTCCATGCCAGCAAAGAAATGAGGAAGTAATTACTTGCAAAGTATGTTGCTGTGACTTCGGTTGGCCCAAAGAGGGCAAAGACCCGAGAGAATTACAAGGTGCAGCCTCCCCATACTAATCCACTCTTCCCTGGTAACTCCACAATGTTCATTCCTCACTAGCGATCAAGTGAGCAAGCTAGTGTCTCAAACCCAAATCCCACAAAGCAGCACTATCTTTCCATTACTGGGCTGGTCAGTTTACTAATACGCTCTGCAAACTGGGTAAACACATTGATCCAAAATGGCCCGGTATAGACCATATTTAAATGGCTAAATACAGATTTAAGCACCTAACGTTAGGCACCTACTTTAGAGAACATAGGCCTTCGTGAGTTGCCCAAGGTCAAACAACATGCAGGCTATACAACACAGAAGTCTTGTAAGTCCAAGAAAAATTCAACTCCAAGAGACAACTCTAATTTCAGACAGATGCTCTAAAACCTGTTATGCCCTATGCCTTAAGGAGAGCGAGATAAAAAGGTTGAAGAATAACTTCCACTGCCTTTGTTTTTAATGCATTTCTGTTTATCATTTCACTGTGTCATTTCATATGGCAGCTATAGAGCTTCACAGGCAGGCTGAATATTAACCATTCCTCTATGCTCCACTCAATCACTCCTGGCACAGGTTAATCCCTGTATCATAGGCTGCCACCAGTTTGTTAAGCAGCTTAAAAGGACATGTTATAACTTTGACAATGACCTGCTAATGGTTTTACATTTCTCAGAAGTATTATGAGCTATCTTTGTCACTTTTATCTTCTAATGAGATCAATAAATTTAGGAAGCAGACATAGATGCAATGCCACTGCCAAGGACGTGTTGGGTATAACAGCTAAACTATAAATAATCATGTAGAAACTATAATCAAACCTTGACTTCTTCACACAGAAACTGATTTGCAGGAGCCCTGGCATAACAAAATTTCCTCATATGTTAGCAAAAAAGAATAACCCATCGTTTCTTCTTTTTGGCATGGTATGATCTATCTCCTAATGAAAAGCTTCACACTGGGGAATAGGTTTCATTCACTTTTTTTTTTTTTCTTTCAGTTGGATATAACAGTTTTTGACACTTTCTCCTTCTCTGCCAATTTTGGTCCTAAAACATGGTATAAACACCTAGATTAGAATCCTTGAGTAATCACAGAGTATATTGTTACTCTTTGTTGGACAGTTAACTCAACATAAATCCTTCCAAATTATTAAAGAAAGCCACCTCTCTATTTCAGCTGGTTTTTATAGTATATACCAAACAATGTGAGTCTTTCTGTCTCTTGCAGAGTACCATGGAAAAACATGCATGACAGCTGGGATGGCTCTACCAAGCAGGGTCTGTATAGGTGGTCTCCTAGGACCAGTGCTTTTTAAATTAATAATAATAATAATAATATTTTTAAAAGTGCCAGTACTCCTATCTTGATAGTAAATTTGAAAAATGCCTCTCCCACCCCTCTTCTTCCAGCAGTGTGCTCCTTTTCCCTGCTGATCCTCCCCCCACCCACTCCCAGCTGTGCAGCAGGGCCCGCAAAAAAGATGCCAGTACTCCATACCCCTGTGTACTATCCCAAAAACGCACTGCCTAGGACAGCAACACATTGGGCACACATTTGTGTGGACAAGTGTGGGACTGGGAGAAGAGCACATTTACTAGCCATCTAGGGCTATGTCACAGACTAAGGCCCTCCACTGGCCTCCCAGGTGGGGAAAATCTGAGGGGTGCAAGTAGTAAGGGGGTCTCCGTGACATTACCAAGTCACTAAAACAGTAGCCTTTGAATCAGCACAGCCTGGCAACCAGAGTCAGTATACAGGCCCTCGGGTCAGGGCTGTACAGCCTAGTGGCCAGAGTCAATACACAGGCCCATAAGTTAGGGTCGTAGGGCCTAGCAGCGCAGGTGTGGCACCCAGGAAGAGGGGCTCATGCCCTCCCACTCCACTGAGCCCCAGCCCAGGGCCCTATCGGTGCCAGGATTATGGCACCCAGCCAGCGGGGATCCAGACCGAAACATGCTGGCTCCCAGCCGTACCACCCCAGCTCCACAACCCAGGCCCCTGGGCTGCTTCCTACCCAAGCAGGTAGTTATCCCCCAGCATAGTCTTTGTCCAGTACTCCTCACCTCCCATGTGAGCTGCCAACTGCTGCTCTGGAGGATCCTGGAGTCCGCAAGCTGAAGTCTGTGCCTGCAGATCAGCCTCAGGGTGGCTGTCACAGTGTGTCTGCTCCAGGTGGCTTCCTTCAAGGTTTCCCTCTCCCACCACCTGGAGTTGATAACACTCCTGGACAGGAGCTTCCCACATAGGTCCTTCCTCCTCACCGGTCAGCCCAGACTGAGCTGATTTGTTTCCATTTATACTAGGACAGCAGTTCAAGTATGTCCAGCAGGGCTTAAGAGGCGGGGCTTCCGCTGCCCACAGGGTTTGCTGGGACTCTTTAGTGCAGGGTAGGCTCACCCCATCACATGCTAGCAGAAGTGACCCTGTATGGCAGAGCAGAATATAGGTGAGGGTGGAAAGCAGCAACAAAATACCTTTTCTTTCCATATCCAGAGATAGATGAGTTTTGCCCTCTTCATTGCCTCTGCTGTCAATCCATTTCAAATGGATTTAAAAGTATGTATATATTTTGGGGGGAATATATTCAGCAGGTCTGAAACCAAAACTCCCTCATTGCTTCCATATTTTGGATGCACAAAATGAGCTGTAAGTGCAAAACTGAGTAGCTGCACCTGTAGCGTCTTGATTTGTTCCCCCCAGTTCGGTAGCTAGGGGTGCAACTCTTCAAATTTGCACTCTCAATTTAATTGTAAGCACAAAAATGCGAGGGCAAATTATGTATGCGAAAGTGATGACTTCCTTCTGAAGAGGAACCCCTTTGGGTACACAAACAAAAGGCATAATATTAGATGTACTAAGAAACAAAACAAAATGTAAACTATCTGTCTAGGCACTTAAACAGCAATCATCAGTGTAGGACCTCAGTGTCTATCACGGAATCTGAGTATAAAAGGCAGGAAAAGGAAATATTATAATGCACCATTTGCCTGTGTACATACACATTAAAGATAGGTTGTCATGGTAGATCAGACCAGCGGTTCATCTAGTTCAGTATATTTTTTTAAACCTCGAGATCTCTTTGATCTCAACAATATCTTGTGGCAACGGGTTCCATCACCCACCTGTGCATTGTGTAAAAAATAAATTCCCTTTCTCAGTTTTGATTTTTGACCATTCTTCAAATCAAACTCTTATAGTTCACTCTTTCCTTATATGTATGCCCTATACAAAGAAAAGGACCAAATGTGTTCACTTGATCCATTAATATCAGTTAGGATACATCCTAATGGGTCACAGGTACCTTTTCCCTAAACATGAGACATTCTGTATTGCCAGATTATGGAACTTTTCTCTGGCATACTAATTAAAACTGCAATAGTATTCAAAGTCAAACCTCATTAATAATAGCATCTATAATAACAGCCTCGTCTACACTGCGGGCCTAAGTCGATGGGAGATATGCAATCTGCGTGCCACAGAATGTGTATCTTCTGTCAACTTAGTTACTCTTACTTACCATGGGGTCTTCACTCAGCTGCGTCAACTTGAAGGGCTCTCCTGTCGACGCAGCATTACTCGACTTAGAGGGGTGGAGTTACTGAATCGACCAGAGAGCGATTCCAGGATCAATTGAGCAGGTCTACACTGGGCGCTCAATTGATTCCGCTCGATGCAGTATTTTCAATGTAGACAAGGCCTATGTGACTGTAAACAAAGGCAGGGCTGGTTATTAGTCTGAATACCCAGGAAAGCGTGGCTCAGCAAGGATTTTATGCTTTAAAATGGCTTCCTTTTTTAAAACAAATGAGAGCAGAATATGAGAATTAAGACAGTTGAGTAACTTCATAACAACATATACTGCCTTGGTCCACTGCACTGTTGAGATGTGGAATCAGCCCCCAGGAGACACTGGGGCACTGCAGCCAAGGCACTCTAAGTGGTTGCTCATAACATTGGTGCCGAGGAGTCTATGCTATGTCTGAGCAAAAAACCCACCCAAAAAACCTCCATTATAGTGCCTAGCACAATGAAAAAGGGAGAAAAACAAACCTCAAGAAACAAAGAATCTTAATAGCTCTTTCTATGTGAGCATCTTCTGCCCCTCGATGTTGGCCTCATCATTCCCATCATTCAAATGGTTCAATCCAATTGCCCTGGCAAGTCCATTAGGGCCCAGCTTTTCAAAAATGCAGACAAAATGCCTGATGAATGCATACAAGTCAAGGTGCCAAAAGGCAAGAGCATTTGCACACAGACATTAGTCATCAAGAACATGAGCTGAACCCATGCAAGAGTATGTGCATCCTTTCTGCAATTGGTCTTTATTTCTAGAGCACTATCTGTATTCTACCTGTCATCTACTGATACCATTAAACAAATTAAACTACCAATTCCATTGCTCTGAAGTGCCAAAACAGAAATTTCAGGCCCATTTCTGCTCCTGGTGGCATTGATATAAAAGTCATCATTGATTTCAGTGGAAGTAGGCTCTGGCTTGCTGTGTATTAATATGCTCACACTGCTGTATTGTGTGGTGTGTATTACTCAAAATCACTTTCCCATTTAAGTGAATGTAATAGAAAAACGTTTCCGTGAAATGTCTTAATTTACTGCTATAACACAACTCTCTATCATATGACACAGGGCCAGAACTTGACCTTTGGATGAAAAATGTGCAGAGAAAATGTTCTCAGCATATCTCTGCACATTATTAGGGCAACAAGATTTATACCACATCCTGGGCCTGTTTGTTCATTTTTCAATTGCTGTAGCTGTACAAGCCCTTTTTCTTTGAACATGCTCATTTTCCCTAGTGTGGGTAATTGCAAAAGTGAGGAAAACTATCAGGTCCCTATCACCCCAGTGCCTGAGCACCTTAGAGAATACACCCTTCTGTGTGTTTTCCATATGGACAATACCTTGTCTTTCATTTTACTTCTCAGCCTAGAATCTGTGGCTTATTTGACCCTGCACCAGCCTCCTCCAGCTCAAAAATTGGAAAACGCCACAGCAGTAGTCATGTTTATGTGCAGCCTCCATGGAATTGGAACTACTTAGGTCTAGGACACAGACCTGATTTGAAATCCTAAGGTAGAAATCACCAACAGATGACATGGAGCTGTTTGGTGACCCCTCAAACCTTGTCCCCTTCTCAGGAAACTGAGTCTGTGATGCCACCTCCACCCCTTTGACATTTTTGGCTGTATGCTGGGAAGGGACATCAAAAAAAGTGGTGCCTCTGTCAACATCCCAGCAAAGGAGATGGAAGGGTCAAGAGACTTACCACTACTGACCTCAGTCACAGCAGGATCGGACTTAACCATTGCTTCCATCACTTCATCTCCGGGCACATCACATATACGGCACTTTCTAATTCGATTTTCTTGGCTGGTTATTTGCTTGCTACGATGTTGTGTGACATATATGAGAAACAACAAAGGATTATAAAAATTACTGTTGTTGGAACACCCATGATATTTGGAACTTCCTTATTATAAGAGCTTCAGATTTCAACATGAATATCGTTAATAGTAATTATTGGTATTTAATAATTGCATAAAATCATGCGTGCACACTTACAGCTCAGTGTAAATATTTCATAATAAGTTAAATCTAAAGAATCAAAATAAATAGCATGGGTGAAATCCAGTCTCCCAAAAAGCCAAATCAAAGGAGTTATGCCAATTCAGCCATTTGAGGACCTGACTTTACAAACATGAATATACACAAACTAGCATATACATATGATTTATATCAATAACACTGATGAGTGAACATTTCATTTCAGCAATGAGAAATGAGCCAGTATCACAAAATATCGTAGCTAAGAAAGACGAAGCACAAAGATCTATCCTAGACCCCTGCCCTTATTCTTGATGTGAAAAGACCACTTTCAGCAGTGATTAGTTTAGCGATAATTCAATGGCATGTTAAACTGAAGTGATTTTTGTGATGTGGACAAGCTCTGAATTTTTAGTATCCAGAAGTAGTCACTGGAGCATCTTTCAGATTGTGCTGATTTTGTGCACATTCAGGGTCAAATTTTTATCCTTTGCAGAAATTAACTAACCCAGCTTTCAAGATTATGCAGTTCCATCATAAGAAATATTATCAAATGTTCCAAAGTTGGTGGCTTTATAAATATTTTTCATCAGAATGGGTTTTCAATTTTTAAATAAGATTTCCATAATGCTTTACCTGTACAAAAAACACCACAGACAAACTATTCATAGGAATCCTTACAGAATTTCTGTAAGCATGGCAAAAATTATTGCCCCTGTTTAACAGATACAGAACGTTTGCAGCTCCAGGTTTAGAATTCAAGATGTACTAAAGACCAAGCCTTATTTCAACCCTTCAGATCATAGAATCATAGAATAATAGGGTTGGACGGGATCTCACGAGGTCATCTAGTCCAACCCCCTGCTAAAAAGCAGGACCACTCCCACTAAATCACCCCAGCCAGGGTTTTGTCTAACCGGGCCATAAAAATCTCCAAAGATGGAGATTCTACCACCTCCCTAGGTAGCCCATTCCAATGCTTCACCACCCTCCTAGTGAGAAAGTTTTTCCTAATATCCAACCTTGACCTCCCCAGCTGTAATTTGAAACCATTGCTCCTTGTTCTGTCCTCTGTTACCCTCGAGAACAGCCTACCTCCCTCTTCTTTGGAGGACCCCTTCAAGTAGTTGAAGGTTGCTATCAAATCTCCCCTCAGTCTTCTCTTCTGTAGACTAAATAAGCCTAGTTCCTTCAGTCTCTCCTCATAAGTCATGTGCCCCAGCCCCCTAATCATTTTTGTTGCCCTCTGCTGGACTCTTTCCAATTTGTCCACAACCTTTCTGTAGAGGGGAGCCCAAAACTGGACACAGTATTCCAGATGCGGCCTGACCAGTGTCAAATAGAGGGGAATTATCACATCCCTCGATCTGCTGGCAATACTCCTACTGATGCAGCCTAATATGCCATTGGCCTTTTTGGCAACAAGGGCACACTGTTGGCTCATATTCATCTTCCCGTCCACCATAACCCCCAGGTCCTTTTCTACAGCATTGCTACTTAGCCGATTGGTCCCCAGCCTGTAGCAGTGCATGGGATTTTTTCGTCCTAAGTGCAGGACTTTGCACTTGTCTTTGTTGAATCTCATGAGGTTTCTTTTGGCCCAGTGTTCCAATTTGTCCAAGTCTCCCTGGATCCTGTCCCTGCCCTCCAGAGTATCTACCATCCCCCCCAACTTGGTGTCATCCGCAAACTTACTAAGCACGCAGTCTATTCCATCATCAAGATCATTAATGAAGATGTTGAATAGAACTGGCCCTAGGACCAACCCCTGGGGCACTCCACTTGTTACCGGTTGCCAACCAGACATCGAGCCATTGATTCCTATCCGCTGAGACAATTGATCTAGCCAGTTTTCGATCCACCTTACGGTCCACTCGTCCAACCCATACTTCCTTAACTTGCCGACGAGAATGCTGTGGGAAACCTTATCAAAAGCCTTGCTAAAGTCAAGGAATACCACGTCAATGGTTCTTCCCGCATCCACAAATCCAGTCATCTCATCATAGAAGAAAATCAGGTTGGTCAGGCACGATTAGCCCTTGGTTAATCCATGTTGACTGTTCCTGATCACTCTATTTTCCTCCAAGTGTTTCAGGATGGATTCTTTGAGGACCTGCTCCATGATTTTCCCAGGGATTGAGGTGAGGCTGGCTGGTCTGTAGTTCCCCAGATCCTCCTTTTTCCCTTATTAAAGATAGGTACTATATTTGCCTTTTTCCAATCCTCCGGGACCTCCCCTGTTCGCCACGAGTTCTCAAAGATAATGGCCAGCAGCTCTGCAATCACTTCCCCCAACTCCCTCAGCACCCCCAGATACAGTTCATCCGGCCCCATGGACTTGTGCACATCCAGTTTCTTTAAGTGTTCCCTAACGTGACTTTCCATCACCGAGAGCCACTGTTCTCTCCATTCCGCGTTACCCCGTGTAGTAGCCTGGGAGCTGGCCCTCCCTGTGAAGACTGAAGTAAAAAAAGCATTGAGTACTTCAGCCTTTTCTGCATCATCCACCACGAAGATGCCTGCCCCATTCAGTAAGGGACCTACACCGCCTCTGATCCTTTTCTTGTTGCTGATATACTTATAGAACCCCTTTCTGTTATCCTTCACATCTCTTGCTAGCTACAACTCCAATTGTCCTTTGGCCTTTCTGATTTTATTCCTGCAGTCCCAAGCAATATCTTTATATGCCTCTCTTGTCATCTGTCCACTTCCACTTCTTGTAAGCTTCCCTTTTATGTTTCAGCTCCCTGCAGAGTTCCCTGCTAAGCCACGCTGGTCGCCGTCCACATTTACTGTTCTTTCTGCAAACCAAACCACCTGACCAGCCTTCCTCTCCTAATCCTCTTCCTTGCTATGAATGGGAGGACATGGACCTCTCTCTTTCCTGACATGTTCAGATGCAGAATAACATGAAAATCTGCAAAATGCACAAACTTGCTGGAAATTTAGCATTTGTATTCCCTGTTTTTAATTGTGCAGTCTCCAGGCTACATTGATGGGGCCAATGGTGTGATATAAAAATCATTAAGTGATACAACATAACACAATAAAAGAAAGTCAATGGAGCAATATTTTGGGGAGAGTTGGGGCCAGCAGATCTGATTTCACACACAGCCCCATTCAGCAAACCCTCACGATACATATGTAAATGTGATGTAGTTCATTTGTATTTAAACACCGATTTTTAAGTTTTCCACACTATAAGTAAATCTGAGGATATCTGCATTATATCTGTGGATATCCACTTCCGCAGATACGATACAGATTGGATACAGAGCCACATATTTGTATCTGTGCAGGGCTAGAGCCCTGCAAATCTGCAGATATCCATGGATATCTGCATTATATCCGCATCCGTG
>ML685779.1:15352039-15413461 GCA_007922175.1 Pelusios castaneus
CAAATCTGCAGATATCCATGGATATCTGCATTATATCCGCATCCGTGGATACAATGCAAATATCCGCGAGCCATTTCTTGCAGATGCAGATCGGATGCGGATCTACATATTTGTATCCGTGCAGGACTCTACAAATCCCCTTTAGTAGCAGGCTGGGCAGTCTGACGCACATGCACACAAAACCTCTTGCCTTTTAGGACACAGACCCAAACTCATGTTAAAACGATAAATGTTCTTTAATTAAAAGGACAGCTAAGAACCACGGAGAGTTGCTTCTCTGGGGTTTATCTTGGGTAGTTACAGGATGGGGGGGTGAGGGGTGGGGTACATGTGCTCAGCACAGGAATCCAAAAAAGAACCAAAAAAAGAAATACCCTGAACGCATCTAGGTAAACATACCCTGTTCTACTCACGCATGGTCAGTTACCAATCTGGACCTTTCTTAAGCACAGATGTCCTTGGATTCTCTCCAGGCCTGGCTGCCTGGCCTCTTCCGGCTCCTTCCAGGAGCTCTGCTGCCACCAAACAGGACACAGGCAGGGCTGTTGCTCCAATTCAAAAACCTGCACTCCGTTCCTATTGGCTCTCCTCAGACTCCTCTAGGACTCACTGTTAACCCTTTCCCTTCCAAGGTTACTACATAACCATACACATTTTATTACTGAAATAAACAAAGAAAAAAAGCCATGTCAAATAGGCAGTGATTAGGTCCAGGAGAACCTCCGAGTTACAAACACTTCAGGAAAGGAGGCTGTTCATAACTCCAAACTCTTTCTAACACTGAACAAAACATGCTAGCTCTTCTTTCAAAAGTTTACAACTGAACATTGACTGACTACAGATTTGAAGCTTGACTATGCAGAAGAAAAATGCTGCTTTTAATCATCTTAATTTAAATGAAATAGGCACAAAAATAGTTTCTTTATCTTGTCAAATCTTTTATTTTAAACTTTCTATTTTTTTCTTTAGGCGTTTACATTGAACACTGTACTGCTCTGGATTTGCTATTTTTGCTTGTCCCTTCTTTCTCCTGAGTACTTCTGCTTCCGAATGAGATATGTGGTTGACTGGTCAGTGCGTAACTGCAATGTACATACCACTGAGGTTGTACAGTACCTTAAAACACTGAGGGTTAAAGAACTACTGCACGTATGCATTCAGTCCACCACACTTCAGTTTTGCCAGCTAAATGAGCAACGGGATTAGGAACTTTGGCTACGGTTTAACCTATCTATTCAGAGCACTAATGTGGCCCAGCAGACTGTGCCCAGGAAGCAAAACTAGGAAACACTCAGGGTGCTAATCCTGGAACTGCTGCTGAATTTCTTTGCTGCTTAGAGGAACACCGTTTAACTATTGCATTGACAAGTGAAGGGATGATGTAAGCAGGCACAACTGAATTACTAGAGTCCTGCAGATATGCAGGTATCTGCTTCAGATCTGCGGGAATCCGCATCCGTGAAAGCAGGTGCAGATCTCCACAGACCCATTGTTGCAGATTGGCCCTCGGTTGCAGATTCTATTTTTATCAGCCCAGGGTGCAATCGATTGCTGCAGCTGCTGCAATGATCTGGGTCAGCAGCACACAGGAGAACAAAGGAAGTGCTCCAGCCAATCCCAGCTCAACTCTGGTTGTGATCTGCCAGCCAGTCAGAGTCTCTCAGACTGCCAGCATGCTGACCTTTGGTTAGGCTCCCTCAGTCCCCAGCTGGCCTTTGATTGGTTCATTCCCCACACAGGCTCTGTCCACTTTTCCCTTTTCTTGTTTGCAGTTCACGCACTGTGCTGTCAATCAGATTTCACTGGCTGCTGGCTCTCAGGGGACCCTGTGGAGCATGCTCAAAGCTGTCACGCCACATACCAGAAACTTCTGACTCTAAGCAGCCAAGTCTGCCTCGCAATACTCGCTGTCTCTGCAAATCCCGCGGCTGCCGCCCAGCAACCATGGACCCCAGGACTGTCCCTGCGGTATTGGTGGCACCTGCACCTGTGGTAACAACTGCAAATGCACGAACTGTAAATGCACATCATGCAGAAAAAGCTGTTGTTCCTGTTGCCCGCCTGGATGCGTCAAATGTGCCCAAGGATGTATCTGTAAAGGACAACCTTCTACCAAATGCAGCTGTTGCAAATAATGTATACAACTGCCCTTCCTGACAATGATCTGTATATTTGATGACCTGAAAATAACATTATTGTGCTTTTTGTATATTTGTCCAAATACAGTTAGTATTTGTGATGTGCGTATAAGTTACCTAAAGCAATAAAGTTATATGTTTATATAAAAAAAAACACTGACCCAACAGATCTCTTAAAGGGAAACTCTCCATTTAGGCTTATGGGTTACACAAGCACCTTATAATCTTTACTGATTTTATCCTAAAAGTACCCTTCTAAGGTCTGGTAATGCTATTAGCCTTCTTTTATGGATGAGGAGTGGAGGCACAGACTGATTATGTGATTTGCCCAGTGTGACTCAGGATGGCTGTGATGAAGCAGGGAAGTGAACACAGGTCTTCCAAGTATCAGGCTACTCTTTATTCATACCATAAGAATAACAACACTTCATCACTCCTGGATCTAAGATTAAAGTGGATCTTAATTCAAAACAGCTGAAATTAATCCTTTTGACAAAGTAGACAGGTCTCCTAAGCAAAGGACATGTGTCTATACAAATATGGTTTGCTCCTGAAGTCTTTTCTCCCAATTCATCAATAGATGGCAGGGGAGAACTCATTCAGACCACTGCTTACATCAGTTCAGGATCTACCAACTGCCTCTTTCTTGAATCCCACATAGCAGCTGACCTAAGAACAGCACTGGACAGGAAGGGACTTGCTATTCTATCAGCCACAATGCTGATATGCACCTCATACTGTGAGAAGACGGAGATTATGAAAATAGGAAAAAACAAAAAATGCGGCCCATGATCTGTTATTCCAAGATCCATCCTTAGGAGGCAAAGAAGGTTTCTTGGAATATGGCTTCATCTAAGAGATTGGGGAAAAGAAAACCCTAAAGTCGTCAGCCAAAAATAGAATTGAGAAATAAAAAGAAATCTGTGGAGGAGACAATGCAGAATGGAAGTCTTTGTATCTGGTATTTAAAATTTAAAAAAAAAACAATTGGGAGTCTTGTTGCGGTCACATCATGACAACTCATAGTGCCATGTAATGGCTCAAATATTTAAAAGTAGCAAGGTGTTGACTGGATGGCTCTATCCACAGCCAATAGATAACATACACGCTGGAAAAGTAAGCAGATCAAGTATTATGTGAAATATTCAGGATTCAGGTTCATGAATATAGTGTTCTTCCAGATGTTCCATCATTGTTTCAGAGTGGCAGGAAAGCTGGCAGCAGACCAAATCAGAATTTTATTTTCTTCTAAGAGAGTGCCAGACACTAAGATTTCATCAATATAATATTTAATGCACAGAGACAATTCATCATGGATGGATAATCCTATAGCCCACTGATTTTCAAACTTAGGGACGGGACCACGTACTGGGTCGCAGAGCCCCCTGCTGACACACCAAAAGACAGGAATGCATCGCTCAAAGATGTAACTGTTGGGTCACGGGCATGAATGATTTTTTTTCAACTGGGTCCTGAGAAAAAACGTTTGAAAACCACTGCAATAGTCAATCTATTTTGCTGAAGGCAGAACAAATAAACTAAGAATCAGAACATTCAATGACTGATATCAAAGATACAAATTGAAAGTCAGCACTTGTACTGAATATGGTCTAGCTAAAGAAGTCACAGCTTGGAATTTCCCACATTAAACCCTGCTGCTGCTTGCAGATATACTACACACTAACTTTAAACACTGCTGGTTCTTTCAAGCTGAGTTTCTTACTCTCTTTATAGCATCTTTGGGGTGCACATCCTTCCCCAGGAAACACAGAAGTTTGGAAAAGAAATGATCCATTTAAACACTTCTTTTGCTTCAAAGATCATGCCATTTAGCCTTTCCTAATCAATGCTTTTTTCTTTTTTCTTTTAAATGGATTGGACTTTATCCTGATGAATCTTGTGCATGCTGACAAGAAATCATTTCTGAGAGGTGTCCTTTTAAACAGTCCTATGGTTAGAGAAGGACTGAACAAAAACACTTGTTACTGCTGAAGACCACAGGGGTCAGCATAGCAATCTACTAATATTGGAGAGGTAATAATAGAAGTGCAGGACTGAGAGAATCGTAATGAGGAGAAATAGCCCAAACTTTAAAAGTAAAAAGAAGATTAGGCTATACTTTAGAAAAAAAATAAATTCTTAATTCTGCAAATGACTCTGCAAAACTGACCCTTGCAGAACTCCAACATCATCAATGGGAACCAGACCTCATGGAGTCAGCTGGAAGATCATGGCCTAAGATAGGACTAGAAGAATTTAAATGCTGTTCAGTTATCCCTAACACCACCCATTCCACTCTCTAGATAAATCTGTGGACGTACCTTACAGTTACATATTAATTAGCTATAAATACATGCACACATACTTTATTTGTGGCCTGTAAAAGCAGTGGCTGCTTTTAGCCAATGTTCTGGAGGTCATGTTTGGGACTGGTCGTGTGAGCAAAACAAACATCAAAGTGAGTAAATCAAAACAAGTTTGGCTTCAGTGTGGAAGTCTGCTTGATATTTTTTCTGCATACAGGATGCAGGTTCTTTCAGTGATACAGAACTTTTACATACTTTTTGTCACTGAGTGGGGTGTAGGCAGTCATGCCTAGTGGTCAGAGCTGGCGTCAGAGGCCAGGAACAGCACCGAAGATTAGAACTGGAGTCAGGAACCAGGACTCAGGTTGCAGTCAAGAAACAAGCAAGGGGGAAGGCCAGAATCAAGTCCAAGAACAAGACAGGATCAGAGCAGGCACAGAAAAAGTTCCAGCTGCAGGCGTATGCATTGAGCACCCACAGATCAGTTGCTGCTCTTGGGCTTAAGACCAGGCTTGCTGACTTTCTCAGCCAATCAGGTGGAGTGATCAATCAGGCAACCCAGTTGCGTCTCAGCTGTTTGACAGGCTGCCTAGAGACCAGGTAATCTGCCAGTCCTCATTTCTGACAATGACCTTGAGAGAGCCTGTGTTGCTTGGAAGTGAGGGTGAAATTCTGTACTGCACCCCGAAGAAGTGTAAGCAGACCTCAGTGTACATAAGCTGAAATTCAGCCAAACTCAGAGTTTCATTTTCTGATGTGAAAAATCCCACAGGACTCTTTAATGACCATATCTAATCATAGACTTCATTTTATGTCCATCTCAAGTATTGCGCCATGGCACATCAGCAACAAGTTGGAGCATTGGTATGCAAAGAAATGAGTCCCGGCTTGTTCTTAACCTAAAGGTGAAACATAATTTGTAATATTTTTATAGAAGTATTTGTCCAGAAGACTGGGTACTCCAGGAACATGAGCATTCCTGTAACTTCAGACCTTATTTGCAGAAATACACTGACAGATGAACAATTAAATTGGAGCCATTCAGGTAAGCGAGGCCTTACCTTTTCAGCATAAAGTATGTTCTCTTAGGTCTGGATTCACCTGTGCATGTCTTGGATTTTCTACCCAACTATTTCTTTAAAATAATTATTTACAAATTAGCCTTCCAGTGAATAAATTTTCAGCGCAAGAGCACTCCATCCCTTTACCAATATACACAATAGAGCTAATTATTTTCCAGTAAAACTATAAACACCCTTCCAAATAAGGACACTCATTAGAAAACATTAGGGTCTGTCACTTATAATCTCTGCCAGCCACTGATAACATTTTATTGCTGCATAGAAGGGTTGACTGAAGCTTGTAATAGACTTAGTGAGGGTGAAAGATTAACAAAAAGGTATTTATGGTAGATACACTAAAACATAATGTTCTCAGTAAATACTAAGAAAACTCAGCCCCATAACATTTATAGGAGAGGTTGCTCAAGATGTAATTTTTCATCTGCAGAATGAAACTGATAACAGGTTTCAGCATGTTGCAAAGAAGGACAAAAAGGACAAGAGCATTTTCCCTTGGGAGTCATATGACAGAGCAAGCCAGAATGTATACCCTCCCTCCCGCCCCCCCACCCACACTCCTTCACTTACACTTACTAGCTAGTACCTACAAAAAGGTTCCTCCCCATGCTCTGACAGTTCTGCCACTTGGGAGTCTGGGCCAGAACCCCCTGTCCAAATAAATGCAATAGAAAATTAAAGCAAAGGCTAAATCATGAGAGAATAAGGAGTGGAGTGTTGTTGTGCACCCCTGTAGCAGACCAAGAAGGACCTTCCTGGTTTCCATGCTGTTCCCCATAGAGAATAAACTGTGGTGGGTTTAGACTTTGTTCAGAATACACTATCCAAAGCACTGACAGCTACACCATCATGCTCACTGGGCAGCGAGTTCAGTGTCTTGCCCTTGCTCACTGGGACGCCAGCAGCAAAAGAGCAGCTCCACAAAGCCTACTAGAGTATTGCCCAGGATGTAATTAATGCCCATAAGAGCACAAGGAGGCCAAAGTCAGCCCACAGTTTGTCCCTAAATCCCATTTATTTTTGACCCAATATTATGTACCATTCAGAAGAATTAATTTAACAGCATGTAGCTTCCATATGCCTAAGAAAAACTACATGTAACGGCAGCTTGTTCCCTTGCACAAAATTGCTGAGCATCTAGGAGGCTTCCACAGAGATCACTGGGGCTATGTCCACACTTGTAATTTTAAGTCGACTTTAACTAAGTCGACTTAAAGTCAACTTAGTTAAGTTGACTTAGTGTGTCTACACTTAAAATTAAAGTCGACTTAAAGGGGAACTTAGAAAGTCGACCTAGAGCATCCACACTGGATGCCTAGGTCGACTTGTAGGGGCTTAGAGGGACCTAGGGGAGGTACACGGGGGCAGGGGGGCACCCCTTGCCCAATACCAGGGGGCTCAGCCTTTGCCCCATTGTACCTAGGTACAATGGGGCAAAAGGGGGACAAGGACCCTGGCAGGGCATAGGGGCAGGGTAGGCAGGGCTCTGCCCTGTGGGGGGGCATGCCAGGCTCCCCCTGTGCCACCCCCCGGCCGGTGTAGCCCTGGGGTAGCCCTAAGTCGATTTATGGCTACCCCACGTCTACACTGGCTTAAGTCGACTCTAGGGAGTCAACTTAAGCCTTAGGTCCAATCCAAAGGAGGTGTTATAAAGTCAACTTAATTTTAATTAGTCAACTTTATTTTCCTTAAGTCGACTTAAGCAAGCTGCTTAAGTCGACTTAAGGAAACTGTAGTGTAGACGCAGGGTAAATTAAGTCGACTTAAGCTTGCTTAAGTCGACTTAATTTACCAGTGTAGACGCAGCCTAGGAGAGGCTGGGTACTCAACACTGCTAAAGATCAGGTGATTTATTTAGGTGCCTAAAAGCAATCAAAATTCTAGGCATTTGTTTTTGAAAATCTTGGTCAATATTTCTTGTGGCAGGCTTCTGACAGCACTCCCCTACGCACACACAGAGCAAGGCCAGGAAAACTGCTTATCGGGAAAATGCGATCAGTTTCTTCATTGCAAAAAGAACAAGCAAGTGTGAAAAGAAACTCCACAGTATGTGTTTGTCAACAGATCTATAGCCAGATACACACCTACACTGTCTCTAAATGCTCTTTAACACGTGCATCATCAGAGAGGTCAAACTGTGGTGAAGCAGAAGTAGGCTGTGGTTAAGGCAAGCAGAGAATCACCAGCTGCATTCTGTGAACATGTTTGTAAGCCAAAGTGCTGTGAAGTGGATGACGGATTACAGAACTGGTGAATGAGAGTCCGCCTGCCTCACACCGTTCCTCAAATGCATTATGTGTGGGCGATGCTCACTTTGAGGATGACTAATGGCTTCATAGCGAAAAATGGATTTTTTTTTTAAATGTCAAGCAATGGTCATTTAAAGAGCGAGGATTTAGAAACTACGTTTGTTGGTTACTCCAAACAGACTGAAACCCTATTCTCTCTTGTTTAACCATAATATATGGTGTCATATCCACTATGCGAGGCCAGTCTCATCTTCCAAGGTGAAACTTTACAGTGATTTCTCTCTTTCTCACTGTCTTTCATACTAGCAAAATTAACAAAGCGTGGAAAAAAATCGAAATACTTCCAGACTGTTTAAAGACACACAAAACAGAACAAATGTAAACAAAAGATTCTTATTTATGTGCTGCTATAGTGAGTCAGAATAAACAAAACAGCTTTACCTGAGAAGCTGGTGTCTGAAAACAAACACTGGGTGTTTGACAACAGGCAGTGCGGGCTTTTAAAATGAGAAAAAAGAGTATCGAGAATCAACATAATAACAAAATGACCCAACAACCTTTATTCATACAAGTAAGTTTTAGTTACCCAAGGAGTGCCAATAATGTCAAGAAAAGGAGTAAGATGATGAAAGTTGCCTGCTACATGTACCCCTAACTATCAAAACGTTGACTATTATTATGGAATCCACATCACCCAATAGAAGTGGATATTTTCACACAACAGCTATGAGAAGCAAGCAGCAATCTCAGCTGTAGAAGAGATCTAAAGCATATGGAAAAATAGATGGCATCTCCAAGAAAATAGTTATTCTGAAGAATGCAGAAAGGCTGCAGAAAATCAACTGCCCCACAACCTCCATAGTGTAGATCTTCTACAAAAACCAAAAATCCTGACCACACCTTTTTCATCCTGATTCTTGCAGCCATCACAACTGTGAAAGTTAGAATACCAGGAAAATCTGGCCATAACAAAGTCAATGTGAGTTTTACCATTCCCTAAAGGGCCAGGATTACAAGCCTCCAGGCCACAAGCAACGATAACATCCACATCACCTAGATTCATTTGAACAGCTTGTGAGACAAGGATTTCTTTTGTCTGGTGCAATTAAAATAAAAAAGTAAAACAGTGATTTTATATCAAAACTTTACTCCAAAATTTCATAGTAGCTTTGAGTACGTAGAGAACTGCAGTGTGGTAAGAACTATGGTAAAGCAACTTTATACCCAGCCATTTTCAAAGGAGAGCAAGAATTCCAGTACCCATTTAAAAAATAAAATCTAGATGCTGCAGTAAAGAATCTCACTGCTAAAACAAGTGGATCTGATCAGAAGCAGAACAAGCACCCTGAACAAAACCCCAGGAGACTCTCCAACCTTTGTTTTCTCTCACACCAGCCTAGCAACTTTTCTTATACCTCATGGTATCAGAGGTTCTCCCCTTGTGCATGTTGGGGTTGGTGACACGAGGGAAAGAAAGTATTACACTTCAGAAATGAAAACCAAATGCACAAATACAGCATGGGAGGAAAGGTGTAGCAGCAGTATTGAAGAATCTGCAAGTTGTAGAGGGTCAAAACTTCAATAAGTCAGCAATAAGATGCCATTGCAAAAAAAATTGCAATTTTAGGTTGCATTCACAGAAGCACTGAATGCAAGTCACAGAAGGTGATGGTACTGCTCTGCTCAGTCATGGTTCGGTTGTAGCTGGAGTACTCTGTCCAGTGTTGGTCACCGATGTATAGAAAAGACGTAAAGAAACCAGAAAGGATCCAGATGCAAGTGATAAAGAGGATCAAAGGGACGGAATGCAAGCCATCTGAGCAGAGGCTGAAGGAAATGCAAATGTTTAGTTTGGAAAAGAGCACATTAAGGTGGGGAGGATACTATAGCAGGCTTCAGATACTTGATAGGCTGCCTTGAAAAAGATGGAGGAAAATTTCCTCTTTTTGCCACAGAGGGCAGGACAAGAGGCAAAGGGTTCAAACAGCAGCACAGGAGATTTAGAGGGAATCTCAGGAAAAACTTCTGTACTGTAAGAATAGTAGGACAATGGAATAGACTGCCTTGGGACACTATGGAAGCTCTTTCACTGGAGGTTTTCAAAAGGAGGCTGGATAGTCATCTGTCTGGGATGGTTTAAACACAACAAACCCTGCATCTTAGCGGGGGGGTCGGGGAGGAGGGAGATTAGCCAGGGGGTTAGAGACCTTTTAAGTCCCTTCTAATCCTATGATTCTATGATGAAGAGCAAGCAGGAGGGGTACAAAATATACAAAGTATGTTCTCTGGCCACATTATGTAGTATAATGTTTTAAAAACACCAGAAGCTCAAGGGCTATGTCTACACTTGCTAAAATTAGTTCAAGTTAGTTAGTTTGAACTAACTAATTCAAACTTATTTTAGTTAGTTCGAATTAGTTTAATTTGAACTAGCATGGCCATACTGGAATGTTAGTTCGAACTAAGCAAGCACTTGCTTAGTTCGAATTAGCGAACCCCATTCATTTCAATGGCTGGTTAATTCAAACTAAGAAATTCGTTCGAATTAACATGGCCACATTGGCTAATTCGAACTAGCTAGTTCAAATTAACCCCTTAGTTCAAATACCCTATTCAAATTTATTAGTTCGAATTAAGGAAGCCCTTAATTCGAACTAACTAAAGCCTAGTGTAGCCAGGGCTTTAGTTAGTTTGAATTAAGCCTCCTTAATTCGAACTAACTTGCCAGTGTAGACATAGCCAAGGAGATTACAGAAAAGTCCATGAAGACCTCAAGTGAAGATGATGAGAACATAACTTAAAGACAATCAGGTCTCACTGAAGATCTATTATGACTGATTGTTAAATTCTTGATAGTTGGTGATAATGTATGAGAAGGAAGATTCCAGCTGGAGTCTCAGAGTTTGCAGGAGTGATACGTCTTTCCTTGCCAGCAGAGCACACTCAAGATGGAATCAGTGAGACTCAATAATTATGGAAACCCCAATGTCATTTTACAGCACACTTTCTGAGACATGTTGAACTTTAATATTCTAGAGCCCCTGTGTCAGAGTTTGAAATCTGACATACAGTCACACACAGGATCTTTAATAAGAAGAGAAAAGTTAGTTAAAAAGAATATTCTCTCTTGATCACTATATTTTCTCCAGGTCCTTCCCATTCCATTACCCAGCTGGAACAAGAAGGAAACAGACTGAAGAATCTGAGGTTTTTCCCTGACAGTAAAGGACACTCCTTATTACTCTTCTGCAAATCATAAACTCAAAGGTCATAATCTTGCCATTTGGAAATTCTACAAAGGGGTGGCTCTGGTGTGAGATGTCCGGGACTAGTACATTTCAAAGTGAACAACAGCAACAACTTTGACCTGGGAAACACTAGAATCATCCATGTGTGCATTTCTGAAGTTATTTCATATGATCTACATTTAGCATCTCCCTTACCACTTTCAGTACAGAAAAGCTGAATAATCAAAACCATGAAAGTAAAGGGAAAAGGGACAATTTACCTTCAAATTAAAACCTTTACCTTCAATTTACCTTCAAATTACATTATGTACCATGCCCATCTAAGAGAACATCTAGGAATCAAGCAAAGGTGAGGAAGATCCCAGTTATAAGATGTGGAAGAACAGTGGATTCATCTCTCTGAAATGATTTATCCCATAGAAATCTATAATAATTTTTGCAGAAAACCAAAATAAAGCTATCCTTCCATTTAAGGATCTTTGCAGCGTGTTTACAAACCTAACACTTTATCACTATTAAAATTAGGGGAAAGTAATTGAGCCACAAGAAAATCTAAGCCAAAGAGCCTCTGTTAAGACTGACTGAATCCAAGACGCTTCTTTTTAAAAAATGCGCCTTTGAGTGACAGATATTCCACTATCTTAGAGGCCACCTATAGAATGCATCTTCTAAATGAAGTTGATTAATGAATAATTGGCAGGTGCATTCATATAAAAAAGAAACTCACTTTGTTATACCTGCAAACAGCTTGATCTCTTTCACCTGCATGGCTCATATCATTCCCCTCTCATGCTCAGTCATCTGAAACCAGAAACCTCACTGAACTGTGTGAAAAGTGGAACTGCCGATGCTGACTCACAGTCTTTGGGGCTGCCCCCAGATATAAAAGCACTTTGGTTATTGATCTAAAGATTCATGAGTCAGAGGCTAAATATAGCCTAAAACTTAAATCCTACTTGCTTTGTTCTTGGAATTGACACAGGGGTTCTCCATCAGTGCAGCTGCACTCTTCTTTGGCTTGATTTTTCAGAATGGGCTCCAGTGGCAATTGGAGTAAACTATCCTGCTCTTCCTTTCTAGCCCAGCAAGTCAACCAATGAAGTTGATCGAGAAATACCATGATCTGGATCTCTGTCTCCACCTCTTCAAACACATAGACATGAACTCCACGTCAGTGAAAGCTGCATGCTTCCAGAAGAAACCTAGGAAAGGCTTCAGCACACACAAAAAACAGAATATCCAATAGTAACTAGCCAGTGTGTAGGAAGATTGGCCTTCCCAGTGTTTCATCTTTGTTGTTCCCTCACTGATGTTATCTGCTCATAGAACCAAGACTTGGGGCTAGCCAGGCCCCTTGCCTCTCTCAATCAGATTCAAGTCACATGTGCTGCTGGGAGGTGTATAAAAAATTGTCCCTTAAACTAGTTTAATACTACCAGCAGAGGCCTGGAAGGTGGTTAAAAAGGCAGGTAAACCTTGCTACCTCTGGATCAGAGACACTCCATGTGAGCTGTTGGCTCCAGCACCAGTTCAATGTATTTATTTATCCAAGAGAAAACTAAGAAGTGACTTGATCACAGTCTATAAGTACCTACTTGGAGAGAAGATTTTTCATAGTAGACTGCTCGTTATTCTAGCAGAAAAAGGCCTAACAAGTTCCAAATGGCTGCAAGCTGAAGATAGACAAATAGAAATAATGTGCTATTTTTTTTTACCAGTGAAAGTAATTAATCATTGGAACAGTTTAAGAATGTAGACGATTCTTCATACCTTACTCTTTAAATCAAGATTGGTTGTCTTTCTAAAGGAAAAGCGATACCTCAAGCAGAAGTTATCAGCTTGTACAGAAATTACTAGGTGATGTTCAGTAATCTGTGTTGCAGGAAGTCAAACGAGGTGATCATAATGGTCCCATCTGGTCTTAGAATCTTATCCACCCAAAGAGGAATAACTACACTGCTGCTTGGTGGACTTCTTCAACAAACCCTGCTTGGACCAACAGGAAGATTTGAACCCAAAAACTTCAGTCCTAAGATCACACCTACACTACTTGCGCTAGAGAGCTAACTCCCTTAGCTCATACCTGTAATACCTCATTGACCTTTTATGTGGACCAGTCATTAACAGAAAACAAAGGCCCATACTTGCCTAGTATGGGTTACAAGCTTCTCTTGCCTAAAGAAGCTCATTCAATGCCTGAGGCCTTTCCTGAGGTCAGCCCCCTTTTGTAACCAACTCCCCTTGAGTCAACAGGGAGTGAAGCACCTACATTCTTCTTTTGTGAGTTACACTTGTACAAAGGATGAAGTTGGCCCAATAAAGAGTATGAACATTATCATGCATTTATCCTTTTTATATAAAAATTAAGTATATAATCACATAATGTACAAAAAATTCCTAAGATTACATACACACTGAAATTAAATGCACACATACAGCCCTATTTAAATAACTATGATGTATTCCATAACTTCTGACAAAAAGGATGAAGTTACAATAATTGTCACTTTCCATTTTATATAATTTTACAGATAAACTGAGAGCTTTGCCATTAACTAGTATTGACAATATGCGTACAGTACACATATTTGTCAATTTCATTAACCTTCCAAATTAGGTATTCATAGTGTGCTAATGGCAGCATCACACATCATTAAAATATTCAATGCAATTTCATGGATATTATGTATTGGGAGAAATTTTAGACTCTCTTGTCTTTACAGCTGTTAGAAAACATTATACTTTGCAAATATCCCATTAGGAATAGGCAAATGTTAAATAGCTGAATCTGAATAACATGAATTATGGCCCTCCATTCAGCCCTGCGCCCCACAACCCGCACCCAGACAGAATCAGGGTGTTATTCTGCTTTTATTTATGTCCTATTATTTGACTATGGCTATATCTACACTTGTTAATTTAAGTCGACTTAGCATATCCACATTCAAAAATTAAGTCGACTTAGAGGGGACCCTGCCAAATCAACCTAGAGTATCCACACTGGACGCCTAGGTTGACTTGTAGCGGCTAGGTGGACCTGGGACAGGTCCACAGTGGCAGGGGGGGGCACCCCTTGCCAAGTGCCAGGGGCTCAGCCTTTGCCCCATTGTACCTTGGTACAATGGGACAAAGGAGGACAGGGACCCTGGCAGGGCATAGGAGCAGGGTGCCCTGCCCTGTGGGGGGGGCACACCAGGCTGTGGCTGTGCCAGCCACCCTGGCAGGGAGGGCAGTGGGGAAACCCTAAAGCCCCCTAAGTCAATTTAAAGTCAACTTAGGGCTACTCCATATCCACACTGGCTAAATCAACTTTCTAAAATCGACTTAGCTAGTAAAGTTGACTTTAAACGAGGTTTTATAAAGTCGACTTTATTTTTCCTTAAGTCGACTTAAGCAGCTGCTTAAGTCGACTTAAGGAAAATGTAGTGTGGACGCAGATTAAATTAAGTTGACTTAAGCAAGTTTAAGTCGACTTAATTTCTAAGTGTAGATGCACCCTATATGAAAGGAGTGCAAATAATTTGCATAGAACACTGAAGCCAATTATAATACTCTACAGGGGAAGTTTCTTCAGTGTAGAACAGGTGGTCTAGAAGATGGCTGCTGGATCAGAACTCAGGAGAACAAAGTTTGATTCTTGTCTTGGACACAAATTCCCCTTATGATCTTGGGCAACTCAATTTCTCAGGTCTCCACAATATTTCCCTTGCTCACAGGGCCACTGGGAAGATAAAATCCATTAATGATTGTGAGACCCTCAGACACTACAATTTGGTGACCATGTCCATGAAAGATCCCCAAACCTACATTCTCCTCTATATCTCTCACGAACTACTGTCTCACACCTGGAATGCATCCATTATGTCTTGGCTACCATAGCTGTCTACACTGGCTTCTATTACAACCTGGGATAAAGTTCAAGGTCTCAGTCCTTATCTTCAGAGTACCCCATGGCCTGACCCCAGGTATCTGAAAGATTATCTAAAGCTCCAGAATGAAGGCGGTGATTGACAAAGATGCTCCTCTGGCACAGTGGAGCTCCCAACAATAATAGTCAAGTTCATCTGTGGAGGAGACAGAACTTTCTTGGGAGGGTGGGAGGAGTGTAAGACTTATGGAATGAACTCCACCCAAGAACTCAGGACCATCACAAACCTTACTGCTTTCCATTCCAAGTACAAGGCACATTTCTTTGACCTTGCCTTCTCCTACATAAGCACATAGTAACAGATATTTTTATTTAAAACAGAACAACGCCACCACCACACACTACTTAACCAGGACACTCCACTGCTCTAGCTTCTTGCATTGGGAAGAGGATGAAAGAACAAATAACGTAAGACAGATGTGTAATTAGATGGCTTAATTCACTACTGGAAGGCACCCTGATGCTCATATGATGAGTGCAGTATAAAAACTGGAATAGAATAAAATGGAATAGAATTTCTCTTGGGTTCTTCCCTTCTTCCCCCAAATCTTCACTTTTGAGTGAAGATTAACCATTACTTCAGACAACTGCTACTGCAATAGCCTCCATAGTTGGCTTACAAAGAAAACACTGATTTGTGTAGGTGGTATACCACCTAGCACAATTAGCTACTTCTCTTTATTTATTTATTTTTTAAACAGTTGAATGTGTGAAACTTTATGGCATTCTAGACTTTCTAGGCATGGTACATGCTTTGGATGGTCCAGCTACACAGCCATCAGCTTGTGTTAATTTTAATCACTTTAGTTTACTTTTCTCGTTGTTGTCTTTACTGCCAAGGGCTGTCAAAACACACTGTCCTGCTTTCAGAGCAGAGCCACATACTGTGTCATGGAGAGATACAAAATGCAGCTGATAAAACTACAGAGAAGAGTTCAGCTGTCTTCCTAATCCAGGAATTTTAAAAGTATTTTCTGATACAGTGAAAGCCAAATTACCCAATGTCTAATGTTCAGTGTAAGTGCATGGTATCAGAGCTGGAATACTTTTTCTCCATATTTAAATTGAAGCAGTTTTTATATTAAGTTAATTTATCTCCTTTTCCCTTTTTATGTAGCTTCTGTTTCACTTTTGCCATCTATTTTTGGTTCTTCCAGTCATTACTTCTTTCCCATTTGTATATGTAATATCATCTGGAATACAAGAAGATTGATCTCTTAGTGACCTCCTTTTAGGATCTATTGAGATATCCAAGATCTTTACAAAAATCTGATTTTTTGTAAAATATAAAGAAAATAGCAATCGAAGACCACAGATAAAGCTGTCAGTCTTGCTGTTATAACACAAAGGTATATTAAAAAATGAATGACTATGTGTTTCAGACAATAGGTGGTGAAAACTGATGTAATATTCCAAACTGTTCAACTCTGTCCAATGTGGAACTATTTAACAACCAGAAAAAGAAACGCTATGTAAATTTTTTTTTAAAAAGACCCAGACAATTTACTTATTAAGGCTGCATATCACTTGCTCTTCATCAAAAGAAAAATAATTATGTTTGACACAGGAGGAAAGGAATATTTTTCATACAGCATTGTGCCAATTTAGCTTATTCTCATATATATAAGGAATCATCATATCCCTTGGAGAAAAAAAGCCATTCAACCCTGACAGTAAATGCCAGCAAATGTTCTAAAGCAGTGGATACTGAGTGGGTGGTGTGAAAACCTTTCATAACCGCTAACAGCAACCTTGTTGTGAACCAAACAGCTGTGAGCAAAACGCAGGTGTGCTCACACAACAAGAGCTATTCATGCCTTCCCACAGTGCGTTGGCCAGGTTTGAAGAGTCACAGCTGACCACATAAAGCATCAGAGATGGAAAGGGCTGTTAGTGAAATGTCCACTAGAAGTGTAAACACCGGACACCACACAGACACATTTTTCACACATTCTCCTCAAAGCTGAAATTGAAAAGAAATGAAAGTAAATGAAATGGAAAAAAAGTGATGAAAACAGGTTCCATTGTGCATAACACAGATTATTATATTTACAATGTTCTTTGGCTTGAAGAGTTAAGAAAAAAATATTCCTTGCATGGAAAAATAAGCAGGTAAAGTGGTGGAATATGTCACAGCTGAAACATTCTGTGTTTATGCCTAGTTTTTATTGACCCTTTCATTTTCCATCCAAGACCATTGTAATTTAAGGTAATTAAAAAACAAATGTCTGAATCAGATATGACACTGGCAGACCAGCTGCCAGCTCATGACAAAGTCCCCAGTCTCAACTGAACACTAAAAAATACATAGCTGGAATCAGTCTGGCTCATTTCTGTTATAGTAATGTCAAAAATAAGTATTCAAATTATAAGACTGTGTTTAGGGTTTATACTTTATTAAATGTTTGTGAGCTATTGCAAGCATTAATTTCACTTATAATGTTTACATCCAACACAGGCAATATTTCAGCTGTTGTACTGTGAGTCTATGAGATATTAATTAGTGCAAAAGGCTGATCATCAATAGAAGGTGCTATGTCCAGGTGCAGCAGAAAAGGTCCATCAACCTCAGATGGATTATTGTGGGTCGTTAAAGAGGACAAACTGCATGTATTGTTCTGCTTTTCCCCTATCCCTGTGAGGAGGAGTCATGCAAGTGGTTTCCTCCCATCAGCTGAGTTTGCAGCTCAAAGCACATAGCAGGAGCGAGTTTAAAATCCCCTAACAAAAAAGGAACTGATATATATATATGCTGCTTGAACTCTGCATGCAAAGTTTTTCTAGGCATAATCAAAAAATCCCCAGATGTGTAGCCTGCATAGCCCTAAAGATGTATAGAGCTTGCTAAGAAGTTTCTATCACCTTTTGAAGCTGAAGCATAAATACACAAGTGAGTTACAATCTTATGTTTTAACCTTGCAAATATCTCTGGGGTTTCCTTTTCCTAGTTAATAAATCGTTATATAGTTATAGAATTGACTATAAGAATTGTTTTTTATGTGAGATCTAATGTGTAACTGACCTGAGCTAATTGACTAGACCTTAGAAACCGGGAGTTTCCTGAGTACTACTGTGATTCTTAGTGTAAAGGACCATTTATCACAAAAGGCATCCTCACCTGCATAGCAAGACAGATCAGAGTACCCAAGCAGATGTCCATGACTCCATGTTAACATTTTTATATTGCCTAAGGAGTTTCCACTTCATAATTAATTGAATTCTAAATATAGAGTTCACCACCAGTTTGGTGGATGTGCCCTGGTTCCCAACACTGTGTCCAGAGGTTGATGCTCCAAGTCTTGAGTCATTGAATGCAGCATTACATAAGACATAAGAAAGATAACAGATTCTTGCTCTTCATGAGAAACTTCCTTGATAATAAATGAGATATATTTCAATAAAGTAAGGTTAAAATTAAATTAATTATCTTTAATATATTCTATATTAAGTGCCTTTCTTTTTCAGCAAACATTGGTGCAGCAAAATTGTTTTGGAAAGCTGATTTAAAGGGTGATTAAAGTGATCTGAGAAAGGAATGGGAGACAAGGAGCCCTAACTTCCATTCTTGACTCTGGAAATCCTGTTTGAGATATTTAAAGCTAAACTCACTAAAAAACTGATGCATGTACTGCAGGAAAGAACAATATTTTATTGGGAAAGGCCTACGTGACCTAACAGAGCCTTTCCCTCTGTAATTTCTATTATAAAAAGCCAGTGATTCATTTTGAAAGTGTCCTTACATATTATCTTTAATACTCAGGGGATTCATTCTGATACACATCAGAAAATATTATTAAATTTTAAATTAGTCAAAATTTAAAGGCAAGCTTTTATAAAAGAAAAACAACAATGAAAATTAAGCCTATGATAATCATGATACTGACCAATAGCTCAATGTGTAAATCACAAAAATCATTAAAAGATGAAATTTCACATGACACTAACTTTGACACCCTAAAGCTCAGACTGACTCCTAAGAATTTTGATATCTCTTGTATTTATTTCCGCTTTTAAACCAAAGTGCAGAACCTTCGTAAATGAAAATACGGAAGCATTAAAAGCTGTTTTGTTATTAGTGAAACCAGTGACAAATTTACTCTTTCCAGAGAGAAGATTTTGGATTTCTTTAAAGACTGTTTGCAAAAGCAAAGTTGAGAATCCTCTTTTCTGAAAACCCAATCTCAAAGCTATTTAAATATCGAACCACAAAGCTGCAGAGCTTTTTTTTCAGTAGATGTAGGGCCCTAGTAAAAAACAGTTACTAATGTGAAACAGCAACGATAAAGACAACTCAGTGAGTTACTGCATACATTCTTTGGGTCCTGCAGTGGAGACCTAGATGTATATCTGTCCAACGTTCTGAGTGCGGCTGTTCCACTCCTATTACCAAGCAGCTAGTGGTCAGCATCAGAGAACCACACTTAAGAAAATATCATGCACAAGGCTTGCTGTTTTTGCATTATGGCTACTATCTGGGTCAAACTGAACATCCTTGTCTTCCCACTCTACAAAAATAGAGTAGATACTTTTATCACTGTTATCATCGCTCTTCACTAAGGCAGCCTCAGCTGTCACAACAAAAAACAGCTCCAAGATCAACAATTTACATTGGTGTTTTTGATGTAGCTAATTCAAGTAAAATTCAATCTTTACTGAATTTAAGGCAGCTAAAAAGTGACAGACAGTTCTGTGTATGTCCACAGAATACAATACTGCAGAGGAGGCTTCTATATGTAGCCCCATCAGCATACCATAACCCCAGTCTGGAGGAGCCATCTCTGGAGGCAAGTGGAGAGATCAGCTACCATATCCATTCACTCCTTGGTCTCTCTCCTAAAATTCCTAACAGTTAGTTGCCTGTTAGTGTCTGGACTGAGGTATCCAACTCATTGCACATTGTTCAACAAACAGATATCATATAAAGTCACTCTCCCCAAATACAATTCTCCAGTTGGAAACTATTAAGAAGCACATTTTCTTTTACCTAGCTGCCATTCTTGAACTGGTCTGGTCCAGTCATATGAAGGAGATTTTAATTTAATCATTAGCAATTCAAAGCATATGCAACCAAAATCAGGGTATAAAATGATTAACTGCTTAGCATTAAAAGTGACTTCCTTGTCACAACCTGATGAATTAAAGGTGTTTTACAACTGCTTCAAAACTCCAAGAATCGTGGAGCAAATTCCTATAAAATTCATATATTTCCTTAGACAAATTCCCTCTATCCAACAAACCTCCCTGCATTCCAGCCAGGACCCAGTATTCAATTCCTTAAGTAGCTTTCCAAAATAAACAGCCCCCTTCTGCCTTGCAACAATCCTTTACCACCCAAATTATAGTCATGCGGCCCTGGCTAATATCTTGCATTCTTTGAAGGGGATCAACTGGTGTTGTGGTAATTTGGATGAAAATTATGAAATGATAGATTCAAAATAAATAGAGTGAGAGCAACAGACTAAGGGAAATAGATCTCAAAAATCAGATAGTAACGAACTCAGAGAACTGTTTAGTAAAGTCCTATGGGAAGAAAAAATGAGAGGATGAAGGAGTTCAGGTGCCTGGCAGTTTATCAAAGAGACGACATTAAGGGCACTACAGCAAACTATCCTGAGATGAAGGAAAAATAAGAAGAATAGTAAGAAGCTAATATGGCTCCAGCAGGAGTTTTTTAATAACCTGAAAAATCAAAAGGGAATCCTACAAAAAGTGAAAATATGGACAAACTGCTATGATAAATTAAAAAAAAAAAAAAAAAAAAGGTGCTCATAAGTTAATTGTTTAACAATTTGTTCCAGTATCTTTTCAGGTATGCTAACTGGTCTATAATTCTCAGGTCCTCTTTTTTCTTCTTTTTTAAATATAGGTACTAAGCGTGTAGGGATAAAATCCAGAGGCCTGTGGCACAAAAGTTACACCTAGTAAGGGACATAAAAGGCAGTAAAAAGTAGTTTTATAAATATATTAGGGCATGAGATGAAGCAAGGTTCAGGGAAGGAAAAAGCGCTAATAGCAAACAACATCAAGGGCTATGTCTTCACTTGCTAAAATTAGTTCGAATTAGTTAGTTCGAACTAACTAATTCAAACTAATTTTAGTTAGTTCGAATTAGCTTAATTCGAACTAGCATGGCCACACTGGAATGTTAGTTCGAACTAAGCAAGCACTTGCTTAGTTTGAATTAGCGATTCCCATTCATTTCAATGGCTGGTTAATTCAAACTAAAAAATTAGTTCGAATTAACATGGCCACATTGGTTAATTTGAACTAGTTAGTTCAAATTAACCCCTTAGTTCGAATACCCTATTCGAACTTATTAGTTCGAATTATGGAAGCCCTTAATTCAAACTAACTAAAGCCTAGTGTAGCCATGGCTTTAGTTAGTTCGAATTAAGCCTCCTTAATTCAAACTAACTTGCCAGTGTAGACATAGCCAAGGAGACTGAAGTGTCCATTTTGCTTTAGTCTTCCCTAAAAATGTTAATTGTGACCAAAAGCTCAACATAAGTAGTATTAACAGGTGGGAAGGAAAACCAGCAAAAATAGAGAAAAAACAGGTTAAAGAATATTTAGTAAGTTAAACGTATTGAAGTCAGCAAGATCTAACAAAGTTCACCCTAGGGTACTTAAGTAGCTAGCTGAAGCAATGTAAGAACTGTTAGCAATTTTCTTTGAGAACTCATGGAGGGCTGGAGAAGGTCAAACATAGTACCTATCTTTTTTTAAAAAAAAGGAACAAAGAGGACCTGGGGAATTATAGACAGTTAGCATACCTGGAAAAATCCTGGAACAAATTACTAAACAATCAACTTATGAGCACCTAGAGCATAATAATGTAATAAATAATAGCCTACATGGACTCATCAAGAACAAATCATGCCAAACCAAACTCATTTCCTTCTTTGACAGGGCTCCTGGCCTAGTGGATGGGGGAAGCAGTAGAGAGGCTATATCTTGATTTTGGTAAGGTTTTTGATGCAATCTCACATGACATTCTAATAAGCAAACTGGGGAAATGTGGTCTAGATGAAGTTACCATTAGGTGGGTGCATAGCTGATTGAAGCACAGTACTCAGTAGTTATAAATAGTTCATTCTCTAATTGGAAATTGTATCAAGTGGGGTCATGCAGAGGTCAATCCTGGATTTCCTGCTAGTCAACATTTTGATTAATAACTTGGATAATGGAATGAAAAATATGCTTATAAAATTTGTGGATGACACTAACTGGGGAATGTGGGAGTTACAAACACTTTGGAATACAGAATTAGATTTCACAATGTCCTTGATGAACTGGAGAATTAGTCTGAAACGAACAAGATGAAAATCAATAAGACAAGTGCAAAATACTACACTGGAGAAAAAAATCTAATGCACCACTATAAAATGGGCAATAACTGGCTGATAAGGGTGTGGGGGTTATAGTGAATCACGAAGTGGATATGAGTGAACAATGTGATGCTACTGTGAAAAAAGCTAATATTCTTAGGTGTCTGGACAGGAGTGTTGTACCTAATACATGGGAGGTGACTGACTCACTCTGCTCAGCACTGGTGAGGCCTTAGCTATAGTACTGTATCTAGTTTTGGGCACTGCACTTTAAGATGTGGACAAATTTAAGATATTCCAGAGGAGAGCAACAAAAATAAAAAGTCTAGAGAAATCTGACCTATGAGGAAATGTTTAAAAACTGGGCCTGTTTAGTCCTGTGAAAATATGACTAAGGAGGACCTGATAAGAGTCTTTAAATATACCAAGGACAGTTACAGAAGGGAGAGTGATCAGTAGTTCTCCATGTCCACTTAAGATAGGACAAGAAACCATCGACTTAATCTGCTGCAAGGGATATTTAGGTTAGATATTAGGTAAAAGTTTTCTAACTATAGGTATAGTTAAGTGCTAGAACAGGTTCTCAAGGGAGGTTGTATAGCCCTATCATTGGAAGTTTTTAAAAAGCAGTTGGACAAACACTTGTCAGGGATGGTCTAGGTGTATTTGGTCCTGCCTCAGCATGGGGGTGGGGGGCAGGTTGAACTAGATGACCTCTACTGGTACCTTCCAACTCTATATTGCTATGATTCTATGTTGCGCAGCCCATTGATCCAATACCCTATGCCTGAAAGGGTGGCTTATGAGCCAATCTTGTATCAGGCACAGGAAGGGATCCTATTCTCGCTTATCTCTCCTCTTCAGTGAGCTTGCAGACTGAAACATCCCAGACTGTACAAGCAGAATGCAGGGAATGTGAGGCAAATACTCATTTGAATCCTACATGGATGTTGATACCTAGATGTTTGGCTGCTTTTTGTGTAACTAACTTGTCCAAAACACATACACCCACTTATGTAGACACAGCAGATTGTTACCTCATGTAAATTGCTACAGCTTGATTGAAATCAGTGAAGCGCTTCCTGTTTACCTCAGCTGTTGAGCTGGTCCAAAATGTTTGTGAATAAATCTGTAAAAACACTGGGTCAGATTTTCCCTTTACACTAATGTAGTTTCAGTGGAGTTATTCTGACAGAAAATGGGTGTAAATGGAGTGGAGAATCAGGCCCCAAAAGCTCATGCACCTTGAGGAACAAACTCTTGTGCTAACCTTCTGATCTTTAATCTTCCAATCAGTTTTTCAGGAACCCTATTTTTGTGCTTTTTCATGTGGAAATGAATGACTTGCTGTTCTTTTGTGTGATAATTTAGGTAGGCAACAATTATTACTTTGTGTCCTCAGCTGTGGAAAAGGTAGAGTTCAGCTACTTCACTTCATTCCTTTGTTCCTCACTTCTGATTTATAAATTATATATTTTTATCCTTATAAACTGCATGAGAAAGAAAGGATATGATCATTAACCTCATCTAAACAATAATAGATAAATTCACTACCAATCTCCAGCAAAGATAAAAACTTGCCACTCTCATTATTCCTTCAAAAGGCTTAGGCTCTTTCCTGATTTTGTACCACTGCCAAATTCTACCTTTCAACTTTTCCATATGTCAGTAGGATTTGCATATGTGAATCAAGGATAGAAAATGAACACAGTGATTTCTCTAACTGAAGGAAAGATTACATTGCATTGAAAGAGAAATTTCAGTCTACAAGCACAATTTCTTTTTATTCCAGAACTGTAATTTTAAAAACTCTTGAGAGAATTCCTTTAAATAGACTACACCATAGATTAATATTAATCCTATGAAATCAAAATTATGATGATTATAGTGCCTTCACACAACAAAGTAGCATATTAATAGGCTTCACATATTACACTTTCATAAATTATGGTCAGCTCTACAGCAAGAGGATAGCTAATAATACTGCAAAAAAATTAAATGCTCAGTTAACACTAACATGAACAATCTGCTAATTGTTTCTTAGAGGCGGATTAGCTTCAAAAGAGAACACATGAAGAACTAACTCCAACTGTAGAAAACAGAAACAGTTATTTAAAGTAAATTGTATACAGTGATATTGCCAAGATTCTGTAGGACCTTCATCTCATCACAGTGAGAACTGAACGGCTGCTATAGTTAAACCTCTGCAATTCGCTTTTCAGATTCTTTTCTCACTGCCCACGTGTTCAGTTTTACTCAACAGCAAGCCCCGTTGTACCTTATTTTCCTTCTGAAGCAAAGCCCATATTGGTGAGAACAATCATTGAGGTGACACTTAGAAAAAAGCAACATGATTTGAACAGCTGTACACAGTCAGTTATTTATCAGAAATTTTAACAAAGGCCAAAGAAAAAAGTGGCAGTTCAATAAAGAGCTAGATAGCAAGTACTGCCCGGGCACAGCTGTTACACAAAATGAGAGAGTTACAAAATGAGAAAGTAAACACTCCACTAAATTCTTGCAAGAAGGAATAGAAGATTCTTTTTTCCCCTGAACACTTGAAAGTGGCAATTAAATACAATTAATTAAATACAAAAAATAAACAGACCTTGAAACAATGTTGCAATTATGAATCTAAATATTAAAGTTCATCTTCTCAATGTGCCATTAACATGCCCACATTGAACAGACCTTGTAAAATTACACATATTTCACCATATCCTCAGTTAATACAAGTCAGCATTGTTCCATTGACGTCACAATTTCTGGTGGGGTTGCATTATTGGGGTGTGTAGAACAGTACCAAAGTCGACACAGGACTTCCGCAAAGAAGTTCTTGTCCCCTCAGCGATTCAGAAATTTGGGTAAAAGCCATGCAACAAAACTCCTCCTCAAACAGATTTGGAGACAACTTTCCAGAGAATCTTCATAGGGTATTCCTAACCACTCTTGATCACATCCTGTGAGGATTTCTGCAAAATAGCCCTCTGTAATTCAGAAAGCAACAATTTACCATAGTCAGCTAAACAGTCTATAGATTACGTCCTATCCTGAGGTCGAAAGCAGAGCCTCACACAAATAAATACACAAATTTACATGGTGGATGTGTTTCTAAGCTTTAGTTATAACATCATGTGCAATAAAAAATGCATAGTTCTAGCTGTTAATACAAAACTAATAAATTATTGTAGGAGGAGCTAGTAATCATTTCCCTCCTACATTTCTCTTTTCTTTTTAAAAAAATATCATGTTTTCAAAAATCACAGAGTGCTGTAGCTATAAAATGGAACCCTCTTTTTTGCTACAGCTCATAAAAGATTAGAAAAACATGATACAGTCACAACCTCCCACTCCCACCCCAAATATATGGCTCAAAGCTCTATGTTTGTGAAAACAAAATAAAACGTAACTGGAAAGTGGTTTGGAAATTCAGCGATCAATAGTTCCCTTTCTCACTGGAGTCTCTCAGCATGTGAACAAATACCTAAATAAATACAAAATTCATATATTAAATATTAGTATAAATCCAACATGTTTTTCAGCAAATTTGATTAGAAATGACCCTTCAAAAACTGATCTCCAAAACCCCAAGCTGTTTTTGCATCAGGTTGGTATATATGTTATTTTATACGTTTCATTTCAATTGCACTGTAAACCTAAGAGAGAGGGGGATTAGCATATATGATGTGGCCAGGTGGTTACAGAATTTAACTGTATGAAATGTGATAAGCTAAATCCCATTTACACTAATTATATTCACAGCAGCACTGACACATACAACTTCACGTGTGTTTTAGCTCAGAGCTTTAAACACATTAGCTTAATGTTAACTTAGGACATCAGTGTCTTTATCTGGAATAAGCCAACATACTTTTTTCCTGAAGCTACTTGTTCTTACCCATCAGTAGCTCATTGGATACCCCAACAAGTATTTTCATGTGAAAACTAATGGGTGCTGACAAATGTACGCTGCAAAACAGAAGAGAGACAAAGATATCAAAGGTCCAATTATTGGTCAAACAACATGTACCAGTACATAATACAATTTGCAAGTCATTATTTACTCCCAAATATTTCAAAGATCTTCAGCAAATTTGGTTATGTTCTTGGTATTAAAATTAATCCCAGTTATTTGGAAGCACTGTGTTTTTCTACCATAGTGGCTTCTGAGCAGTCTTTCCGGGGCCTTAATGCTGGGTGGACAGTTCTTCCATATGTTTATGTTCATATTCCTGCTATGACAGAAAAGCATTTTGAGTTAAACTAGTCACCCTTGTAAAAAATACTGAACAAGTCATTGGACATTGTTATTATTATTGCCTCCCCTATTATTTGATGAGGCCCAGAAGCAGAAACAGTGCCTGCCCATAAGAACTACAAATCTATGTTTTAAGCAGGACAGAACAAAGAGTAGGAACAGTGAGACCAAAAAAAAAAGTAAAAAGACCAGGGTTATAGCAATATCATTAGGTGGCAGCTCAGCACAGGTACAGCATAGGTACATAGTTGTTCAGATAAGATGTTTTAGTTAAACCTATTAAAAATTAAGAAAAAATGAGATCTCAAGCAGATCCCACTGCATGCAAAATGAAGATTCCAGTTGATAACAAAGATTTTTTTTATCAAGACCATGGTTAATATTCTTGACAAGTTCCAAAGCAGTGACATCAGACCAAGTTTGTGAGACGAAGTTGCATTTGGGTCTACAATTAATGATTATACTTTGTTATCAGATACAGTTGACAGATATGGCAAGTTCCAAAGAGGTAACTGTGTTAGTCTAGTTCAGCAAAACAAAAGAGGAGTCTTGTGGCACTTTAAAGACTAACAAATGTATTTTTTGCATGAACTTTCATGGGCAAAGCCCCACTTCATCAGATGCCAGAGTGGAGAAAACTTACAGTATGGGAGTGAAAGATAAATCCTATGATTATATTTCACTGTATCAGGTCAGATTACCTCAGCAAATCAAAGAAGTTGTATAGATTCAAACACAACATATCAGAAAGTGGTGAGGTTGAAAGAGATGAGAATCACTATTAGTAATGAAAAACAAAGGAAGAGTCCATCAACCTGGGTCGATGCCATCAACCTGTGTCTCAATGAAAGTATGAACTGGCTCTCCCATTACAAACATTAGACTTGAATGGACCACAGGACTCCTCTTTTGAAAGATTTTCAGAATCCATTGAAAAGAATTTCTGATGTTGCAAGAAATTATAAGTAGACCAACCCAATCTAAAGTATCAAATATGGAAAGAAGATGATAATGAATATGTTGAGGATGTGCTTTAAGGATGGCACTCACATGATTCCAATGGCAAATGATAATAAGGCACCACCTGGAAAGAGAAAAAGGGGACCACATAGAGAAGCATTACACAGAACAGTAGACAAATAAACTACATACATCAACATGACACTCAGAAGCCTGAGCAGACCAGCACACTCAATCATGAAGAGTCACTCACCAGGTGTGAGACTCGCTCACTAACATGCTATCTCACTCTTACACACATTCCTAAGCTTATCTCACTCATTCTGAGTAAATATATAAAGATTTAAAATACTCTTACCCCAGCACCAAAAGAGACAACAATACATCTGGAGCCAAAGACACAGGGCTTAGAACTTTCTAAGCTTGCATACTACACTAACCACAGAGACTACAGGCCCACGTACTCTGTGTGCATGAGAGGAGGCTATGCATGGAGTTTTTTCTGTGTGTGATTACTTCACGATCAAAAAAGTAGAAGTTTTCTCAAAAAACAGCAGGACTTGATTGCAGGTTCTGTAAAATAAAGTTCAAAATTTAAACCACACTGGACACATTCATTGTTTTTTATTAAAATCCACTAGTTCGCATTGCATATAGAATTCTCATGTGCCCTAGACTTTAGTATGAATTAGGACATGTAAGTGTTTCATATGCAATATTAAGCAGTGAACATTTTACAACAAACTACTAAGTGCTGGTTGAATTAAAAACCTGAATTGTTGGATGTTGCCAAGGACCAAAGATAGGCATCCCTGTCTTAAGCAATGACCTAATACACCACCTGGAAAGTCTCACTCGTTGGCCTTGAATCTCACTCTTTGGGGATGTAAATCTAACTCTTAAGGACCAGCCAACCCTTGGCATCTCTGCATAAGACCAAAATAAATGGTGGAAACTGATGAATACCCTATTCCCTTGAGAGTGTGGGAGGATAAAGAAGAATGTTACTCTTCTCCTGCCTAGTACTTTTGGCATAACATCTCGCAGAAGTGCTGGCTGAAGATTAAACAGTCCTTTCTGATTGCCTCAGGTCTTAAATATATTAGATACCTATCATGCTGCCATTGAAGTCAACTGGAGGATTGCAATTGTTCTCGGTTGAACCAGGACCAAATCCTTTATTTTCTTTAAAAGGATATTGATCCAACTCCCATGAAAAGATCAGGCTCATTCTGATTTCTTTGTCTAAAAATCTATTTATGACTAATTTGCAAAACAGAAAAAGCTATAAAATACTGTCATGGCCAATTGTCTTTGACCCTGATTTTTAGATCCTCTTCTTTACGCAGAAAAGATAAATTCCATATAAGAGAACAGAACACTTAACTAAAAGTCAGTATTCCTTTGCAATCGGTGTTAAATAAAAATATTGTCATTGGGAAAACTTTCTGACTAAATTCAATTTAGCACCCCCACAGTACCTAAGAACCAATATTTGTCTATGAGCCAATATTTACAGTTAAACATTTTATACTGCAAAACAGAGGCAATAATTCAGCTGCATCATGATTGGATTTCAGGAGCCTAATTCTGAAACCTCCTCCAAACATGAATAGTCCTTATTCACCTAAAATACGCCCTTAAATTTTATCCTTACTGACAATAGTAAGGATAATAATATAGATACATATTGTCTCTATAAAAAAAATCCCTCACAGAATCTTAACAGAATATTTTTGAAGGGGAATGTGGGCATTATTTTTAAATAGCCAGATACAAACAAAACTGATCACTTTTTGTTTCATAAAGATATTATTCGTGTTTCAGTATGTGTTTGCAACATTCCAATACACTGTTAGATCCTACATAAAATACTGCCTTACTCCAACAGCTTGCATTAAAAGGGAAGACCACATATGCTCTAATTAAAAAAGAATGATTCTGAGGAAATTCTATGACCTGATCTAAGGAGCTCAGGCTAAATGATTAACATTGTCAAGTTCTAGCCCTATAATCAATGAATCTATGCTAGATGGTGCAGAAAATGTGGTTCCACCCCTACTTTTATTCAGATTTGGTGGAGTTGTTCAGGAATTCTAGTGTTTAGTAACTAAGCAGTGCAAATGGTGAACATATATTCTTAAACTGGATTAAGGCATTGTTGGTCTAGGCCTGTAGTTCTCAACCAGGGGCATTGCAGCCCAGTGCCCCAAAGACCCCACAGGGTGGAAGCTGGGAGTGGAGCTGTAGGACTGAAGCCCAGAGCCTCAAGCCCCAGTGCCACCACGGTGCAGAAGTCCTGAGCCCCACCTTACTCAATGGCTGAAGTCTGGAGTCCTGAGCCCCTCCGCCATTAAAGCCCCAAGCCCTGCAGGTTTAAAACTGTGAGAGCTCCGCCCCATACACTCATTGGCTGAAGCCAGACGCCTCAAGCCTCCTGCTCCCGGACCGTGAAGTTTTTATAGTATTTTGGGGAGGCCACAGAAAGAAAAAGTTAAGAATCCCTGGTGTAGGATAGCAACTGCTCCCAAAATAGACACATTTTTCTGTAATTCCTTCTCCGAGCACTAGTGTCATTGTTCCAGACTTGCCTGCTGAACTTCTTGCAGTCATGTGTTGTGTTGCAGGGGAGCCCCTGACTTGATTTTATTCTCACCTAAGGTTTCAACAATCCCAGACAGATCATTAAATATTGAAGAGCACCCCTTTGGTGGGGTCTCATTTATTAGCAGAAAAGCCAACACAAAACATAAACAATGTTTTCACCAGAATATCTTCCAGTCTATAACTGCAAAAAAACGCTAGGCTAAGACTGCAGCCATCCATCTAGTAGGCTTTCCTCTGTATGAGCCCCCCATTCTCCACTGCAGTGGGATACCTAGAGAGCTCACTTTCTAGGCTTCCTGCTCAGCCCTTGGGCTCAGACCTTTCTTGGGAGTTCCTTGCCACAGAACCTTCTATCTGTCTTGGGTATTCCCCACTCATTGAACTTGGGTTACATTGATTAGGTCCAGGTGCTTGTTTACTAATCAGCCCCACAGGTCAGTCAATTGCCCCTAGGAGGGGCCTTCATAAGGCGCAGACTGGGCCCTAACTCCCCATAAAGGGCAGCTGCCCTGTTACAATCCCATGTAATAATTGCATCAGAGACCCACATATTGTCTTCATTGGATGGATAGTCTAACGAACCTTGGTAAGAATTTATCATGGAAATGACTGATTTGAAAATGGACACAAAAATAAAAGCTCTCTAGTGTTAGACTTTGTTCATAAGTTATGTTACAAAGGACACTGTTCTTCCCAGCTTCTCACCATGGAGTTAAGAGGAAGAAAAGAATAGGCTCCTTCCTGCAATATATCCTTCCTTGCTGGTTTTGTGTTGCTTCTTAAATCTTTGCTGGTTTATAACATTTTGATAGGAGACAGGTAAAACCACAAAATTTGGTCTGGATCCAAATCTCAGTTTTCAATATTCCAAGTTCAGATATTTTGAATATAGGATCTGCATTGCAGTGACATCAGAAGGAAGAAACAATATTTAAAAAAAAAAAACATAATATGTCTTTAAAAATCATTTTAATCTACTTTTAAATCACAAACACTATGGCTAGGTCTACACTTGTTAAGTCGACTTAACGGAGCGTCTACACTTAAAGTCGACTTAAGTTGACCTAGTTAAGTCGACTTAACAGAACCTGTAGTGTAGACATACCATCTACACCGGCTTTTAAGTCGACTAAAGTCGACTTAATAAGGATGACTCAAGCCTTAAGTCGACCTTCAGAGGTGGTGTTATTAAGTTGACTTAAGGAAGCGCTTAAGTTGACTTAACAAGCATCCAGTGTGGACGCAGAGTTCTGTAAGTCGACTTAAGCATCCTTAAGTCAACCTAAGGTGCCAGTGTAGACGCACCCTCGATGCCTTTATGCCTTACTCACATTATTGCATTGGGTTACTGTGAGGGAGAGTTACCATTGTTTGGCGGTCTTAACTGTGCATTTCTTTAAAGAGTAACCTTAGCTCTAACTTTCCAGGTCTTGGAAAAACTGGTCTGGGGATAATAGCAACGTATTTGTAATATATTTTACACTTAGATCCTAGGCTAAAACTCTTCTCTAGGCCTCGTCAAGTAGCCTCATGCTTAACTTGGCAGCCCCCAAGATTTGTGTGTCCCATCAACAAATAAAAATAGCCAAATAACAAAGTAATCTATGGATGTGCACGCTCCACTTTAACTCCATCTGAAAATAATGCCTGTTTTATAATATAGGTAATGAGAAACACTCACCCACGTGACTTTTGATAGCTGTGGCAAAAGTTGTCTCTGGTGTGGCAACTACTGTTATATGCCCACTATTAACACAAAACCACCACTGTTCTAGTTATTTGCCCTAAAATGGAAAAATAAAATTCATTTGGGTTACATAACAAAGCCTGGAATATTTAACTTTTTGGGGGGAGGGTATATTTCTAACTTCACTTTTCACCACAACCCCATTTTCTAAGACTTACCATAATAAAGCATCAGCCATATAACTGAGGCTTCTAAGAAACATGTTGTTGAAAGCAACTCATTTTACAAATTGCCAATTAGTCATGTTTGAGTAGCTACCACTACAAATTAGCTGGAGTAAAAAACAAAATGTAACAGCTTTGATTTGTTCATTTTTATTCTTTAGGAACTTGATCCTAGGGAAAATGAGATTTTAAAAATACTTTGCATACGGACTTTAAATATGGAATATGGAAGCTGCCCAAAAATTATATCTTTGTAAAAAGGCAGGATGGTCACATTTGTTTGAGTGACATATAGATGGCCAAGCTTTTAACACACATGTGCTGACCGTGTCTCACACTGAAATGGCTTTAAAGGTCACATACATACGCTGCCACAGCTGAACCCCAAGGGGCGTTGCAGCTAAGCATACAACTTTTTCAAACACTACAATTACGTTTAAATGGGCATATGGCAGAAGAAATCTGTTCACATGGTGGGCAGAGCGGGGGAGGGGAGGAAGAGAAGTTATATCACCAACAGAATTAAGAAAAACCAGGATGATAAGATATTACTAAACTAATAGAAAGAACAATACAAATGGAAGGAGGATGAGCTGGGGAAACACCTAAATGGGACACACAAACTTGGAGGGATACAATGCAGATTTGACCCTCAGCTGGCGATGAAATGCCATTGTTTTAGGATCACTTACTCTTTGGCATTTTCCATATTCTATCTATGCTGTGTTCTAGGCACAAAGCTGCTCACATTTCTATAGAACTGTATTGATTACATTGGTCCCTGTTACATTTACCTAAGATTTTGCCATACAGGCATTTGTCTGATCGGCATTATGAATGATATAGGAGGTCTACTTTCAAACTCTGCCTCCTCCTTCGGGGAGCCCACACATAAGAGTGCTTCTGTGAAAGCCAAGTCCCACTGACCTCAGTGGGAGTCTTTCTGTTGACTTTATAAGCTTTGGATCAGGCCCTTTATCCTGCCTTCAAATATTTGTGATTTGGTTATTGTTTTTAAACTATGCATTTTAATAATGTCATTTTAATTCAAGGGAAATCTATTTACAACCTTAACAAAGTTTTTTGTCTGTGATTTATAAACTATAATTCAGAGTTAACATATCTAATTACTAAAGAAAACATAATAGAATCCTCTATTGTTAAACAACAAATAGAAATTCCAGTTAACGGGGGACTAATACAGGAATTTACAGTTCCAGAGATACAGCAAGAACCATTTTTCTTATTGTAATATCTACTATTCACTTTATGCTATGGTAGCTCTTTTGTTCAGCTGAGAAACATTTACACATTCCATATTTGATTCGTAACCCAAAAATATTGCCATGCAAGGCTTTTTTATAGAAGTAGTAGATGTTTCAGAAGCACCTAGATGATTTAGGAGCCTAATTCTGATTGAACATGACCTAAACTATGTCTACACTAACAGTGGCAAATTTGCTGCCATCAGTTTGATTTTTTTTTTTTTTTTGGCTGTTGTTTGATTGAACCGCAGTGAAGATGTGCTCAATCGATCCGGAAGCCGATCTAATAAAAGCACCTCCAGAAAAGCATAGATTCCTGGAGCCATGTGTGATCTGTATAGCACATTGGGACCTTCAAGGGGAAGGACAGAAATGTAAGATCATTAGCATGATAAAAATTGGAGTTGCTATTTCTTGGATTAGATACTTTAGATTTGTACTATGTTTCTATGTCAGAAAGGAAATATGAACGAAAGGTGAGAAAAAAGTCTGTTCCCTGAGGTTAGATTCACATGCCATATATTAAATATTGTGTGTGTGTGTGTATATATATATATATATATATATTAGGATACTTTTTTCTTTTCCGCCTTAAATGCCTCATTTTTTCTAAACAAAAAAGGAGTCCTGTGGCACTTTTAAAGACTAACGAATGTATTTTTCTCATGAGCTTTCATGGGCGAAGGGTGAGGATTGTAGTTTTTATTATCACAAAAAGCTGACTTTGGTCAACAGAAGTCTGTAGTGTAGACATATAAGCATGGCCCCAAAGAAAACTGCAGCTAGTATTCTCATGGTCAAAAGGTAATTAGGCATGGTAGTTAACACTGGAGGAATGGGGAAGGGAGAAATGTGAAGAATCCATAACAGGTAAAATCTGTCTCCCTTGAGCAAATAACTATATTATGAAAAAGTTCATTTGAAGGGGGGAAAAATCCAAAAGAAAGCTAAATCTACTTCTGAATACTGTGGGTCAGAGCCTCAGCTGGTATAAATAAGCATAGTTCCATTGATTTCTCAAGCCAGTATGCAGCATCTGAGAATCTGGCTCACTTTTTGAGGTATTCAATTTACTTAAAAAAAAAAAAAAATTATGGTTTTATCTTCAGTAACAGACTAGGTTTACATAGCTTATGATAATTGTAATGGTTCAGCTTCATTCCATGATTAAAAAGTCCTCCGTCAGGTACTTCCATTGCAGAATTACAGAAGTTAGTTAGCAGTATTCTGGTCTTATATACACCAGCGTTATTCCAGACTTTGTTGGAGTTACTCCAGATTGACTCTATTGTAAATGACAACAGAGTTTGATTCAATCTGCCTATCATCTGAATCATATATCCACAACATATACCTTTCTCCCCACACAAGAACAAGCTTTCATTAGATTAGATAATATTTTATATAAACAGCCCTCCTATTTTTAGAAAAATTTGTATTTATAATAGAGACATTTTTCAGAGGGTTTTTTTTGCTAAAAAGAGAAAGAAAATCACTCTATGCAGCTCACACACAAACAGACTGCTGTTTTAAAATCACTGCACCAAAGGCAAGATTATCAAAGGGACTTTAGGGGCTTAAGCCCCGGGCCCCAGCCAAAAAGGGGGCCCTGGGCTCCAGCCCCTAAAACCTCTCTGAAAATCTGGCACCTGCCCAGCTCAATGCAGGCAGGAGGATCTGGTCCCTGGAGCCAGAGAGGCCAGGCCCAGGCTCTGCACTCCACCCCACTCTGCCCCTGGGCTGGCTGGCCCACCCCTGGAGGCAGAGCATGGTGAGCCAGCACCTGTTCACTGGGCCCAGGGCACAGCAGAGCCACCGCCACTCCGCCCCCCAGCCCTGCAGACTGGCCAGAGCAGGACTGGGGCAGGCCAAGAGAGCCCTCTGGCCCCAGGTCCCCCTCCCCCAGTGACATGGGGGGGGTGTGATCAGGGGCTCCTCTCTGCCTGGGCACGATTGGGGGGGAGGGGGCCAAGCAAGGTGGCCCCCACGGTGGAGGGCAGCCCAGGGCCCCCCAGCCAGTTAATCCAGTCCTGGCTGCACCAACCCTGTCCCTATGAAGGAAAAAAAAACTGACTTCAGAGTTGGATTTGGCCCCTTACTGCTATTTTACAGACTGATTATGATACTCTTAGTTCTGACAATGAGGAGTAATTTAGAGCCTGTTCTAAAGTCCACTGAAATCAGTGGGGATCTTTCCACTGATTTCAGTGATATGTGGATCATGATCTTACGCCACATTAATTTCAATAAGGTTACTCATGGCATAAAACACTATTTAGTGGGAATAAGAGTATCACAATCTGTCCCTTAGTTTGTATTTTTTTCGATGCATTCTTTCATAATCTGTAAAGCATGCCCTAAAAAGTTTTAATGAAGGTTTTTTTTAAAGGATGATGCTCTAAACAAGCTACAATAAAACATGCTACAACAGAGTTCATGTAGATGTAAAATTTTAACAGTGAGAGAGATTAACCACTGGAACAAATTACCAGAGGTCAAGGTGGATTCTCCATCACTGACAAGTTTTAAATCAAGATTGGATGTTTTCTACAAGATCTGCTCTACGAATTACTCTGGAGACGTTCCAGAGCTCGTATTATAGAGGAGATCGGACTAGATGAACACAGTGATCCCTTCCGACCTTGGAATCTAAATTATTAAATAAAACAATGTATAACCTATTATTTAACTTATTACAAAGCATCGTGTGTCATACTTAATAAATACTACCCCAGGATGTTTAAATGGAGTCCTGATGGACACTTAGCAAAATATAATTGTAAAATAAATAGCATATGTAGAGTGTATCCACTAGTTTTCCACTCTGAAAAGAGAAGGAGAGCGGCTTGTGCCAGACACAGACACTCTTGCAGTTCTCCCAGTGCTGGGATAGCTGTACTTCAATACAATATACTGGATGCCTAACATTCTCACAGTTAAATATGAGGTAGGAGAAAAAAACCCAACCCACAACCAATATACTTAGGAATTCTAGGCTGCTGGTTATTAAAGTGCCCTTCGTTCACCTGCTGTATCCAAATCAAAAGGCCATGATTGGCATTTAGTCTTGTAAACTGGCATTGTGTGAGCAGTGGGCAGCTGGATCCCTCTGAGAATCTTCACTTGTCAGAGATGAATCAATCATCTCAAAAGATGTCAGCATCTGCCCAAACCATTTTATATTAAAATAAATGGCAGATGGTGGTGTTTTTTATATTTAATCAGTTCCACCAAATGCAGTTTCATCTCTTATAAAACTAAACCATCTGCAGCGTGTAGGTGTATAAATCTAGCTAAATGCCCACTGCAGAACCTTTCCTCTTAAAGGTAAATGGTACTTGATAACTTTTATGGACATTAAGTGCAATAAATATCAAAAGCTTTTTAAAAATCTACTATGCTCTTATAAATATGTATATTACTCAAATATAAATATTTTATATCAGCAGGTCTGTGCTTAATACCTATTTTAGATTCCTGTTATTTATGTACTCAAACTTGATAGTATGAAAATACTTTCTGTGAAAGAAATCATTACCTCTTTTCCATATAACGTTATGGACTTTCTCTCCAATTTTGTAAATGCTGCACATGAGTAGCATTACTCACATGTATAGACCTACAAAAGTCAATAAAACAACAAAGTTATTCACATGCAAAACTGTTAGCAGCATCAAGTCCTTGAAATAAAAACTCTTCAATGTATCTTTATTTTGTCACGATTTCTCTGTGCAGTAGGTTAGGTACATTGGCTAACTGGAATTCAGAAACAAAATTGGACACCCACAACACTAATATAAGATATCTTTTAACATTTGCGCAGCACCATCTGGGTGGGGTTCAACCAACTACCGGCTGGCGAGTTGATTTCAAATACAGACAGATGGAATTTTTTTATCTTTTTCCTGTGTAGAGCAGACACACATCTTTACACGAACTGCACTTTTTGCACCTTTTCTCTTAACCAAGTAGCAGTCTATATCAGTACATAGTGATCAGAGTGAGTAAGTGAGAACAATTTTAATGTATTAGATTTTTCCCTAGCTTACGCAGTGAATGCAGCCACCTCTAATGACTAAAAGTACCCTTTCTCCTATTTTGAGTTGCAGAAAGACACAATTACTAGTTCACAGCAAATTCTTTCAGCCCTAAAAGGTGACCTAAAAAATACAAGCCTGCCATAGATTTGGAAAAGAAGACTCTGCTGTGTCATAAACCTGAAGTACCATAAAACAGATTAAGATTTTCCTTGCAGTGGTGCCAAATATAACATAGGACTTTTGTATGCTGTTAAACAGCTCACCCCCCAAGAGTAGCTGCACTTCTAGAAACAAAGCAGACAGACTACAGTAGATAGAAGTACTTTGTGATTATTCAGATTGAAAGGTGTCATAAAAATTAAAAGATTTAAATTAATTTCAGTATTGTTTAATGGTACAAGATGTACAACCCTGGAAATTGTAAGCACAAAACACATACAGGATGGGCAGTAGCAATGCAATAACATTAATAATGTGCCTTTGTTCTGACCAGAGAGGGGCCACTTCTAAAGATGAGAGGCTTCACAGGCCTATACAATGCTCAGCCTCCCAGCTAAAAGTGCCATCAAGAGCCAATTATCAGGTATTTTTTGTGATGTGAATACTTGTCCTTCGGGAATTTGTCAGAGAACAGAAATAAATGAATGCGTCTTCACAATAAAATTAGTAAGTAGAAAATAACGTTTTGTACGACACATGCTCAAAGAAGTCTGCACTTTAAGGGTTGAACAATATGTGTCATTCCAGTTCTGATGCTAACCAAAAAGATCTAAAGCCCCAAATAGAGCTTATTATCAATGAGCATAGCTTGCAATGCCCACCCTACAGTATCTCACCCTATTCATATCCTTCTGGAGTCCAACCATAGGATTTAGGAACCCTGTTCAAAATAGCTACAGAAATCCGTAAATAAATAGACCAGAGCCTGGTGCAAATCCCTTGCTCTGAGCCCTAAATATTGGTAAGTTCAGAGCTGGTACAGAACTCCACAGCTAGCCTCTTTTTGTAATAAGCCAAATCAAAATGTTGACTCTTGAGATCCCCTGAGCTTCATGGAAGTTCCATTCCTGATCCAAACTTTGTGGCTTAGGCCCAGCTGTGGCTAAAACTTAAAAAGCAGGCTCTCTCTATCATGGCTGTCAATAGGAAAATATTGTTCATATTTTTCAAAAGATAAACAATTCATGGACCATTTTTTTGCGGATGGTGGCTCAGAGGCACATCTCAAAGATGGGGAAGCAGCTGTCTGCAGCTCAAAGCCTTTGAGGCTGCTGCACCATCTTTATGATCATAGAGGTTGGGGCTGGCGGTTCAACAGGTGACCTGGGAACTGGCTGCTCTTCAGCTGTATGCAGTGGCCACTGTGGTGAGCCATTGATCAGCTGTTCAGCAATGCCCCCTGGTTGGATCACCATCAGCTGTTCTGTGGGTCCCCCTGCTGACCACCAATCATCTGTTCCATGGTGCCCCACCAATCAGCTGTTCAGCAGCTGTCTGGAGGGGCTGGCCCCTGGAACAGCTGATGGGGGGCAGATCTGTGGGTGCCTGAGGATGCAGAGGCCATAGAAGAGAGATGTTGCAGATGGCGGATCGAATGTAAATTGAGTCTCCTGGATGCAGATCGGATGCAGACCCACATTTTTGTATCCATGGAGGACGTTACACATCAATAGCTAGTAATAAACACATCATGCAGCATTTAATTACTATGGGTGTGTGCAAACTTATTGGGTTAATTTGTGCTTTTGTCCTACTAGGCCAAGCAATGGGGAAATTCTCCATTCCTACCCCTCTGCTACCCCATTGTTAAGAATGGGACTGATGCAAAGCCCAGACCCTGATCTCTAGATACCTTCCCTCCCTCCAGTGGATTGCAAAGGAATATTGACCGGCAGGAATGGGAGGATCCCTTTCTCTGGCTCCTCCTCCTGCTTGCTGACCAAAGTAGCTATGTCCCAGAATTATGAGGGGAGGAACTAGCTACACCATGTCAAGGGCTGGCAATTCTCTTCCTTTTCCACTTGGAGCAAGACGGAAGGAGAGGAAGAGTCAATTCCCTTGGCTCCTTCTGGGGCAGAGCAATTATTCATCACCCTTTTATCAGACTAAGCCTAAAAACTAGCCTTGGGACTGAGCACCAACAGCTAATTGCAGATACCGTTACCTAAAGTGAGGAAACTGGCTGCTGCGTCTAGGTTAACATAGTGGTTTCAGTTTAAAGAGGTTCATGGAAAGCTTTTCTTCAGTTTCAACCCAAGTTTGTTCACAAACACTCAACCCGAGTTTCAGTTTGAATTTCAGGGTCAAACAAGGCCTGAGATTCAACAGTAACACAGCTGAAACTGCTGAGTTTCCCCTGATTTCAACGCAAAAGCGAAAATCACCTGAAGCCCACATTTTTAGCAGACTGCAGTTATAATCAGAGGCAACCAACTTATAACCAGAAGCAACTTGGTAGATTTCACTGAGTCACTGTTCATGTTTTGGGCCTTGTGTTCCCTCCCGCACTAGCCTTTTTTACAAAAACCTTCATTTTAAATATCTCTGTATTGTATCATACTCGTATAATGGCTGCACATGGGACTTGGATGGCAAGTTCATGCACACCACTCCTGAAGCACTTAAAGTACCTCAGGAGGAGGAGCTAATTAATCTGCACTTGAGGGAATACTTAGGGTTAACTGACAAGCATTAATTGACGATGAAGCCCATCTGGGCTGGACTAGGCAAGGGCTTGTATAAAGGCAGCAAGTGAGAATGGTGTGGAGATCTGCAGTAATTCTCTGGGCCTAGTGAGATGAAACAGAGGAAAGCTGCAGGGGGAGCAGAAACCCAGGGATCCTGAAGGAAGACATTTATCCAGAGAAGTGGTAGAGAAGAAAGCCTGCAGAGAATGGAGTAGAAAGAAGCCCAAGGAAATGGCAGCAAGGGTTGAGATGGTTGAGACTGTAGCTGTTAATTGTAAGGTCCCTGGACTAGAACTCAGAAGAATGTGTGGCCCAAGCTTCCCAATCTCAGACTGGAAGAGCTAGTCCCCAGGTATACTCACCAGCAAGGCACCCTCTTTCATCTCTTGACAGAGATATTATAACCTGAGAACAAATAATCTTTTGTATGGTTTATAAAACGCCTTTGCTTAGATAATCAAAACAAATAATTACCCAAAATTGCCACCCAGTGTACATTTTTCTTCCAGAATCACACAGATGCTTCTACAATTATTGCAATATGTATCTGCTTTTGTTACCTGGAAGGGATTGCTGAAATTATTTGGACTGTGAATGGTGCCTCAAGTATCTGATCTAGCCACTGCTGTCAGAGCTTTCAAAATCAGATATTTAAATTCCTCTGTTGTGGTCTTCAGGGGGCTTCAGCAGATTGCAAGTGTAGTTATTATTTTATTATTAAAAACCATTATCGGTATATAGCACTATAAATTTACATGGTGCTATACAAACCCCAAAAGAGATGTTCTTTGATCCTAAACTACTATCATTAGAGCTCAGCAAATTGTAGCCCTTGACTTAACCTATGCTTGGTTTGCATGTATGCATTCATCTATATGTCATCTATGTATCCTTCTTTATAGGTTTAGGAAATCCTGCTATTAGAATTATAGAGGCTTTTATACTTAGCATAAGTTCATAAGTTAGCATAACTTTGGTATGGATGGCTGGAAATGCAAAGTACCTTACAGGCCAGGAAAATTATTCAGTTGAACAGCTAAAGGGCATAGGCATAAGTTGGAAATTTAAATTAATATTAGATTGAAACTAGACAGGTGGGTCTGTTTGTTCATCAGTGATCAATGATGCACAGGTCCAAAAAGCTATATTTTGATCATGACACCTAGATCAGCAGAGAGAAACAACCCAAGACTTTCCAGCTTGAATCCTTGACATTTGGTAAAACAGCCCCAAAACCACAAAGATATCCATAAATAATAATGGAACATTCTGAAGGGAGAACATGCATCAATGACACATAAATCATATGCACAAACCCCTTGACCAATGACATAGATGTACCTCTACAGTTTCTGGGGTAATTTCCCCATACTGGGTGACAGAGGAGGGTCTAGCCTGCTGTATGTTGAGAAGGGTATAAAAGGGCAGCTTTTAGCTCCTAGCTCTTCAGCTAGCCTTTTCTCAAGAACACCACAAACCAAAGAATTTATTTCCATTATTAGCTGGTTATCTTAAGTTGCTTTCATAAGTTTAGATATATCAGCGAAAGTTACTGAACTCTACACCCTTCCAATCAAGTCAAGGACCCGGATGACCCTCTCGACCAAGCCTGGAAACCAGGGTGTATGTATCAAGCATACATTTTAATATCAAACTTAGCTCAGCAAACCATAAACCGCGTAAGATTTCTTGCATGTATCATAAGAGATACATTTAGAGGTATTTATTCAACTAACCTTTTTCTCAATTCTGTGCTTATTTATGCTTTTTAGCAATAAAAAGCGTTTTATAAAGTTAAATTCAAATAGCTATGTGACTCTTCTTACTAGATGTCCCTGGGGGCTCTCATAAGTATTTTCTGTGGTAGGATTCGAAAGAACCCAAATTCCCTGGCAAGAGCAATTGGCAAACCTAATCTAAATCTCAAACCAAAGGATCAGGTTACAAAATAATGGATTTTTAATTTTGCTGATGATTCTAGAAAAAACAGAAAATATGCTTGTGATAAAACCCAAGTAATTTTTTTTAAATATTCAGCAAATCAAACAATAAAAAAACCTCATGATCTGATCTTTGATCTGAAAGTAAATATTTTGTTTTGATTTCCTTCATTTTTAAATAAAAATGAAGGAAATTTCTAAAGTAAAAGTCACTTTGCAAATGTCAAAACAAAACATGGGTATTTTTTTTCAGAAATTTAATCTTTTTTTTTCAATCAAAACAATTTGGTGAAATTGATGTAAATGTGCAAAACCTTTGGTGTTACAAATCTGCATTTTTGCCCCCCCCCCAAAAAAAGTGTGCAAAAAATGTCATCCAGCTGCACTTCTAATACAAGATACCAAAAATGAGACAGAGAACAAAAGTCCAGAAAAGCAAAAGTGTATGGAGCCATTGGTGTCAAAAAGAAGAACATATTCCTGGATGGAGACTGTTCCAGAGACAGAGGTAGCATGACGAAAGGCGCTAACCTGAAAGTGGAGGACACAAAGGAGGGAAAGTAGTATACCAAGATGAGTAATAGGTGGGGTCAAGCTTGAAGATGAGGCCAAGAAATCATTAGTTTGATGCCATGAAACAGAGCGCCAATGAACTGAATTGAGGGAAAAGAAAACTATTATTAGATTACTTAATCAGCCAGCTGGACAAATATCTATACAATTCACAGTCTGTACTTGGAAGCTAACAAATTCCTGATTGCACATTAACAACTGCAAAATTTTTAGAATCTGCATCTACTGAGGAATCTGTGTTTTGTTTATGGAACAGTGCACTGTGGCAGGAGAGGTCTCTTGTCTTCCGTCATTGTCTTTGTATGACATTCAGAGCAGTAGAAGTGTTGTCCTTGTTTAAAATGGAGTGTGCTTTGTGCAGCCATGTGAGGGACCCAGATGCAGAAATAACCTCAGAGTTCTGCTCTCCAGGCTAATGGAGACCAGGTGCATTGTGGTCATGAACAACTTTGCCACTGGGGAGGGGAAAGAGGCATGTGCCAACTGCTTCACTCCAACAGTATTTGCTTCCCAGCCTATTTATAGTGCTTCTTGTAGGACAAATGTTTTATCTGCCCATTGGAAGAAGACAACTGACAAATGAGAAGGAAGAAATAACAGGAGTAGTAGGAATCATAATTCAGTAATACATAGATTTGGTATCATGAAAATGGAAGTCCCTTACAGAACATACTTAGGAAAATGCAGCAAACATGGCAGGATAGTGCTGAAATCAGAACCCAGAAAAGAGTGCCAAAATATGCAGTTTTATCAATCTAAGGGCAAATGAACTCAGAACAACTTGTTTACTTTGCTGAGCAAGGCTAGCAGACTACTCCACTAGAATGGTTTGAACTGATCTTATGACCCACCCTTCTCTGTATGTATATGTACACTAATATACCACATTTTCCATGTCATGCATCAGATGAAGTGGGATTGTGCTTCTGAAAGCTTATGCAATAAATGAAGTTGTTAGTCTTTAGAAATGCCACAGGACTCCTTTTTTGTTTTTCTGAAGATAGTGAGGTGCTTCTGGATTTACACCACTATAAATAGTTTTTCAAAATGCTTTGCAATGGCTAACCAGAACGTGGAGTTCTAAATTAGTACACTGTCCATAAAGAACAGACAAAGCTAGGCTGGAGCTGGAAGGTATATTTTTCAACTCAAACAGATATAGCCATGCTAGCTCTGGTCGAATTAGCATATAAAATATAGAAGTATAGTTGCAGTGACATGGGAAGCAGGAGGGACTAGTCACTGAAGTACATACCTAGTTTCTCTGGCTATGTCAACACTTAAAGTCAACCTAGTTAAGTCGACTTAACAAATTGGCTAGACTTTAAATCGACTGTGTTAAGTCGATTTAACAGCAAAGAGAGCCGTTATATTGGCTTTAAGTCAACTTAATAAAGCCGACTTAACGTTAATCCCCGTCTACATTGGCCTTAAGTCAACTTAAGGAGTCAATTTAAGGCTTAAGTCAACCTAAAAGGAGGTGTTGTTAAGTCGACTTAAGCTTTCCTTAAGTCGACTTAAGGAAATGCTTAAGTCGATTTAAGAAAAGCCCAGTGTGGACATGGCTTTGTTTAGGTCAACTTAAGCCTCCTTAAGTCGACCTAACTTGCCCGTGTAGATGCCCCCTCAGATAGGACTATCCCTGGTGCAGGTAGCCTCTCCCACCACTCATGCTGCTGTGACGATATTTCCACTTCCACTGCAGAAATACCTTGTAATTAGGGTCTGGTCAACAGTTTCTAAAATTGTGGACCTAGTTTGGCAAAGGAAGCAGCAGATGCCCTGTCCCTTGAGACATTTAAAACGGAACGGGACAAAGCACTAAAGAATATTCCATAGGAAAGCCTCCTGCATTGCCAAGGAATGAGTTGGAGAAACTAATATGTCATTTCTCTAACTTCAGAAATTTTAAAACAAATCTTAAACAGTTAAGGAAGTCAAGAATTAAAAATAAAAATGACATTAAAAGACAGGATACTAAAAACTAGCAGAAGAGAATACACTTGTATATAATGCACAACTGGCCTGGGGAACACTCTGCCACAAGATACCATCAAGCCATAAAGACTAGAGGGAAATTAAAAAGACCATCCACAGTTACACTAGATTAGAATAAACAGTTTATAAGGGATGCATCAGGACCTAAACCAAGCTGCCTAAGATTAGGGATAAACTTCCCAATTGTCATATTATTGCAGAGGTGCCAATCACAGTATTTTAGATCTGGCAACTTTTGAAGACAGGACACCAAACTAAATGGACCACTGGTCTGAGCCAGGATCCTAATTCCTATTATTCTATAAAACAATATTATTGGATTGAGGTACTTCTAAAACAATATATTTGAAACACGGAAATAGCATTTAAAAATCATGTTTGGAATTCAGGGGCCATCCACCTATCTTATGGTGGGGTATCTGAGTCACAACAGGAAGTTACAATTTGTGAGACATTCTCCTCCCAGTACATTTTGGAAAATAGATAAGGTAGACTGGATTCTTCAGTATAGTGATGGTGCCACTTCTGGAATGTAAATTTTAACTTCAACGTTAACTCTGAATTTTTAAGTGTCCAGATATTTCCTTTTGTTAATATTCCAGTATTATAAATTTGTTTCAGTTTAATTTATATCTACTTGTAACCGCAAGGGTATCTTAACAAAGGCACCTAAAACGCCGTGCTATCTATTTTATCTATTTAGTAGTAGTACTTTCCAGTAATGCCCACTATGTGCCCAATACAGTGCCTGTTCTAATACAAGTTCCAGAGGGGTAGCTGTGTTAGTCTAGATCAGCAAAACAAAGAGTCCTGTGGCATTTTAAAGACTAACAAATTTATTTATCGCATGAGCTTTCGTGGGAGAAAATCCTACTTCGTTAGACACTTTGAAGAGTCTGACGAAGTGGGATTTTCTCCCATGAAAGCTCATGCGATAAATCAATTTGTTTGTCTTTAAAAGTGCCACAGGACTCCTTGTTTGTTTTCCTAATACAGATGAAGAAATACTGCACTGTGATTCATGCAGTCAGACTGCTGCACAGCCCACATGGAGCCCCAGTGATCTGAGCCCCACTTCCAGAAAGTGTGTAAACACATGCTTAACTTTAATACCCATTGCAGTGGGACTGAAGCACCTGCTTAAAGAGAAAGTACCTGTTAAAGTGCTCCACCCTATGCACATACTAATGTGCTTTTGCTGAATCAGGGTCCAATGTCTGATTTAGTAGGAAAGTTAATGCTTAACACAGGAAAATGGTGTAAAAGTCTTAGACACTTACTTTTTTTGGAACAGATTTTAATCGCTGATATGCAGTAAACAACACTGCAGCTGAAAAAAACCCTCTTAGCATGCATAGTGAACTGACTTCCACATATGTTAGCCACTCCCTGCTATCTTACAGAGTATCAGATCTGAGCACATATTGACAGATTCTACTCTGTAGTTGACCTATTGAAGCTGACCCTGTATCTTGCCCTGTGAAGTATTGTGGCTTTGGAACCAAAGCTCAAGAGCTCTATTTGCTACAGAGCTGGGATAGTATCTACGTACATGTGCTGCCAGAGATGTATTCATAGGCAGAGAAGTAGATATTTTGAAATAGGCTGCTGCGTGCACTTTCCAGCTAATATTAAAATTGTCATTAGTATAAATATAGGACATTTTCTTCATCAGTTATAGAACAAAAAAGATTAAATTCTGCCCCAGTTTGAACCTGCTTCAGTGCAATTACACTGAGGGTAAATAAGAACAAAATTTGGTTCAAGTTTTGTATTTGGCATTCAACGTGACAACCCTACAATAGGAAAAATACTATAGTTTGCAAGCCTCCTCTGTAATCTAGTCTAGCACCTCTAAGGTCACCAAACTGTCTGTATGCGGCCTAGCGTATATATGTGGAGTACATGCTTTCTCCTGCCTACATCCTCAATCTGAGGAAGGAAATTACTTCTCATTCCATCACCTGTGTCTGGATGATGAAAGCCGTTATTAGCTCACTACTCATGCAGCCTCCTCTAAGGCCAGTATTCAGATTTCATCTCTCCAAGGTAATATATCAGTCAAAATCATCAGCCCTTAGCACTCAGCATTCAGCTTTTTGTAAATAGGTTCCAAAAATTATTTTTTACCCAAGTGTATTAGAAAAGGTCAACATTTATTGCAATATGAACACATCATATACACAAAATGCTCAGACATGCTCACAATCTCTCCTCTCCAAGCAGGGCATTTGCAGACTTTGAGTATACAGGATTCACCTTTTTTCTGGGAAAAATAGCTGCACTTTCTATATGTAATTAATCAATGGTCATTAGAAATATGTAAGAGCTTTGGGTGCCTTTTCTTTTCTAACATTGTTGCACCTCTGCTGTTGTAATCTCCTCACATAATTTAAGTGAGCACCTCATTCCTATTCCAGGTTGCCATACAAGGGCTCTAAAAGCCCTGGTTCTGCACTGGGGGAGGATTCCTGTGGTGAAATAATTCCTCTGTGGAGCTGCCATCTGAGGACACCCTCACAAGTCTTTGAGTAGGTGGTGTGCCTGGAATGGAGCTGAAAGTAGGAGAGGTGCATCAGAAGCAGGGATTACAGCACGCACTGCTATGGAGAGTACACAGGCTGCAGTCTGGAGAAGCTATCATAGCTTTTGACAGACCCCTCAGGACTATCAAAATTACCCTGGGGCTCCAGAGAAGCCTAAGTTGGGGGCCCAGCAAAGGTGCTTTAAAGCTACTTAGCTCCTTCTTTGGTGAGCTGTGAGTTTTCGGTTGCTGTTCTTAATATTTCTATATCCCTTATCTTTATTTGTAAAGGGTCATTATCCACCTGAAATACAGTTCATTTCAAATAATGAACTATACCTGCTACTTCATCCTCTCACCTGAACTGATGTTCTGTGCTTTTGTCTTGTATATCTCTTATTTAGATTGTAAGCTTCTCTGGGCTAGGAACATGCCTCATCTGTTTATATAATGTCCATTAAGTGTACAGCACTATAAATGTTTTAGCACAACAGGAACAAATAACTTTTTGAGTACATTGTTGATACTGTTTTCATACTGACAATTGATATTAATGCCTTCAGCCTTAGCTGATTTCTATAGTTGTGAACAGAGGGCTCTGCTGGTTGTCTCTATATCTCACAGTCAAAAAGATCCCCCCACTTTCATTCATGCCTTTGTGTAAAATTTGTATTTTGGAACCTGAAGTCATTCAAGTGTGAGAAATGATAGCATGTTGTAAATGTCCTAAACATTGTAAAAATGGATGACACTTGAACCCAGGGTTACAGAAAATGTACTCACTTATCTATAAGTCAGTTTGGAAGGATTAGATTATCAGTAAACGTTGATCAACATCAAGTTCACCATATACACACACAAACAGATGAAAAATGTTTTCCATCAATAATAACTGAAAGAGAGATAAGCAAAGTAAGAAAAATACTGCTGGATAAATTAGTGTTTGATTTAAAGCTATCTGCTTTGTATATATTGACTTCTGATGTTGTCAATTTGTGTTTTAATTTTTTGAATCTCAACATCTGCCCTTAAATAATTGTCTGTTTCTACACTGTCTGACATGCTGCCTTCATTTCCTGCAACTGAAAGTTTAAATCTATAAAAATTGCAACTTAAAAAATCCTTATGTTTATTGTGCAATTAGAAATTTTAAAATAAATAAAAATAAATTAATATAATATTAAAAATAATGAATAAAATAATATGCATAATAATAAAATAATATAAATTAATAATACTAAAATAAACACTGATCTGTCAAAACTACACCAAAAATCATTCTGCCAAGCCTATCCATAATTGTCAATGACCCTACAGACATCATTTTGCATTCAACTGGCCAAATCATCACAGGTGTAACATTGCTAAGACAAGTGAGTGAGATAACTATATATATCATGTATGGAGATTTGATGTCCATAGAATACTAATTTCATTAAACACTGAAGTAAAAATGCTGTTCCTCATGTGGTCTGGGCCCTATTTTGTACTTTGGACCGACATAGGGAAATATTCTTCTCACACAGCAGGACTCATAGTATAGATCACAGACATACATATATTCTGCATTTGTTCATGCATGCCAAATGAGTGCAAAAATACAAAGTGAAGATCAGCATTGCAATATCTGGAATGCTGGTCAAAAGATAATTTTGCTCTTCATCTGTTACCGTTAATCTGTGGTATTAGATAATCATATAACATTCTCCATATTTAACTAAAAATGGACAGAGAAAGACTGTGACAGACTTTCCCTTTCCATCTAGAGATCTGTTTTCCCCTTAATGTGCGAAGTATTTCTTTCTGCCTATGTCCCAGTAGTTTCCTAGGGAATTAATTGTTTTATCCTCCCATCACCCTTGGATTAGGCTTCTAAATAATTAGACCTATAAACCTTTATCATTTGAAAAAACCTAGCAATGATAATCTACCCTTAATGACATTCAAGGGCACCTCCATCTATATAGCAACCTAGCCAACAAATTCCTGACCATGAGTACAGCATTTCTAAAGACTACCTCATGAAATATATTCCAAAAAATAATATATTAAAACATACTTGAACTGCTAGACTATGGCACTGTGTATAGAAGTGGGTAGATGTCTATTGTGTGAATATACCACTGATAATCAATCTGATTCTCTAATATTCTTTGGATGCAATGTATTGGATTTTTTTCATCATTCCCTCTGAATGTAAATTGATCTACTGCATTGAAGCAGTACTATTTAAAACAAAAGGGTTTGATTTATAGCCAGTCTCTACACTCATAAATCACACCTGCAGTGTGGTGCTCCGGGCTCCCAGTGTTCTGCCAGCATTTACCTTTTATAAATGATTTAGGTTTACCTCCCATTGTGATAGAGCCTAATACAATCACATTCTTCTCTCCCAGCATTCACTCTTTCTGTTGCTCATTATTCCCACTGGGAATTCAGACCTAGTTTTTTGCAAGCATGTCAATTTGGGTTTTGTTGGTTTTTTTAAAGGAAGGAATGATAAATTAAAATTTGTTTGTATGCTGTAGCTCTCTCTATCCCTAGATACATTATGCTGCAGATTTTTTCCTCCCCCATTGGTTATGCTCACATTAAAGATTCTATTTGCTACGCTAATGATTTGGAACTTAAATGGGACAGCAGCTTGAAATGTCCAAGGCATAAAGTACTTGACCTTCAAGGTAACCCAGGGATATACATAAGGCCAGGTACATGTCATTTACTTTTGTAGGAAGCTGGAATTCTCAACTTTTAAAAAAATTACAGATTATTTTTTAAATTAGGATATGATGCTTGATGTCACTGGGTTTCAGTTACAGGTTGGTTCATTTTGTAACTAGGATTTTCCATTTCAACCCTCAATCCAATCTTCTGAAAAACCCTTCCCTAAAAGGATTTATGTAACCAAAATTTATGAATTATTGTTGTTAAAATGTATATTGCAGAAGTACCTAGAGGCCTCGTCTAAGTGACAAATAAGTGAGTGCGGGATGAAAAGAGGGAACAAAAATAGGATATTTTGCTACAAATTAGCTGTGTGCCAATCAGTAGCAATAATATCAATTTGACACCTGTCAAGGAAGTTATAACATTATTATAACCAACAGTGGGACAGCAAATTAGGAGTCAGGTTGATTTTGTCACAAACGTTAATGTTTGGTACCGTTCAGATTCAGTTTTGGAGCTCAATCCTGAAAGCTTGCAGGGCTGCACCAGTTGTTTGATCCTTTATAAAGATGAGACCGTTGTAAAAGTTGGATTTGAATTGAGGCTTAGAGGTTCTGATCTGGTACTCATTTACACCTGGGTAAATCAAGAGTAACACAGCTGAAGCCAGTGAAGGCAGACTGCGGTAGAAACAGTGTAAATAGATCTAAATTAGTCCCCCAGTTGTTGGAAGATCATATCTACAACAATTAATGTTCTCTTTTCAGATTCAATTAAAATAAATGTTTATGAAAAGGAAGACCTTAATGTTAAAATATCAAAGTATTGGACTCCCAATGCAAGGAGAAGCTTAATTTTTTTGGTATCCATTTTATAGCTGCAGTCTCCTGCTGTATAGGATTTGGACAGCAGTGAGATGAAATTGGAATGAAACGTTGCTGTAAAAATAATAGATTGCATTATGTGCTTCCAAAGAAGAAATTATGCGAAGTATGATGTTCCTTCAAAATAACTTAATTCTCTATTGGCACTAGTGCTGCAAAACCAGACTTTCAGCAGAGCTCGAAATATTTAGAAATCAGGCCCTAATTATTTAGAGACAAACTCTGGATTTAAAATTTCAGCATTTTGTCATCTCAATGACAGGTTGGTTAATTTTGTAATTAGATTGTGATAGGAAAGAGAGAATTGCTCTGCAAGGGGCAAAGATAATCAGTCTGCATGTTGTACTGCATCTGACTATTTTTTTAAAAATGTATTTAAATGTCACAAGATGGGCTATGCCCTTTAAGAGGTATCTGGTCCAGTCCACCTGTGCCAAATTAACAGCCCTTTTTTAATGTTTCATTTGGGGAGGGGATAGTTTATTAACAAAGTTCAAAATAAGCACGAAGGCATCTTCCACCAAGCCTCAAGTGGGCACAGCCCCACCTGTAGGGTGTCTGTCTTCAGGATTCCAGTCTGGACACAGCTTTTCAGCCCTTCCCAGATTCAGCTCAGTCTTCCACCTCAGCCCATCCTTTTGGATCCCACCCTGCCACAGGCTTTTACATGCTTGTTGCTTTCCTCTCCAGCCAGCACCCTCCTGTTATGCTTCCTTCCTCTTAAGACCAACTCTGTACAAGTGTAATAGGATGGGGCTAATGGTTGACTGGCCCAAGGATTCTGGCTCTTATGAGACCAGTCACCCTATTACAGTAAGACGGGCACTCAATCTGCAAGGAGGCTATGTCCCTGTGTGATTTGCTTTGCTTCAGTTTTTACTATTTTACCTACAAGTCCTTTTACACAGATTCCACAGATACGGAGTGCAACCTGGGCATGCCCCCGTATACACATAGGACTAAAAAACTGAGGATTCTTGTCTAGCCCGATTCTGCCCCAGGAGCATCCTGGAAGGGTTGTGATTCATTGGTCTTTTATAAACCTTATATGCTGATTTACTCCATGAAAAGCCTTCTAATGAGTCTTTCATGAAAAAGGGTGTAGAATTATTGGTTTTATCCTAAAGTAGTTTCACATACACAGTGCCCACTGAATTCAAAGGGGGTTTTATTATGGACCTGATCCTGCAGTTATTTCACATGGCAGTGCATGTGGTACAGCTCTAACATCATGCAGTCTTACACAGGGCTGGATTTAGGGGCAGGTGACTCAGGCGACTGCCTGAATTGCCAGGCTTGGGGGGCGAGGCAGCAGGCTTGGGGAAAATAAAATGTTTGAAATAAAATGTTTAAAATAAAAAGGTATTCCTTATGTAGATTCATTTTTCACTAACCTCCTAGAATGTTCTGGACCTTTGTAGAATCTCAAGGAACCTTTCAGACTTTCTGAGAGCTACATTTTCCTTGAACCTCTGACAATGTTATCAGTCATGCCATTACAGGTCTACAAATGGTGAGGCGTTGCCAGTCTGACAGTGAGATATTCATTGAGCCCTGCAGTTCCATGGGTATCTGCATCCGTGGATGTCGGTGCAGATATCCACAGCCACATTGTTGCGGATTGGCCCGCGGATGCGGATTCAATTTTTATCTGCCATGGGTGTGGTCGATTGCGGCAGCTGCTGCTATCAACTTCATCAGCAGCACACAGGGAAGGAAGCTCGCCAGTCAATCCCAGCCCAGCTCTGATTGTGGACTGCCAGGCACTCAGAGTCTCAGTCACAGCAAGCTCGGGCTTGGAGAGCCACTGCTCATTGCCAGTCAGTCAGCATGCTAGGCTTTGATTGGCTCATTCTCCATGCCTTCCCCACCCACTTCCTTCTTTTCTTGTTTGCGGTTCGCATGCCATGCTGTCAATCAGAGATTTCATTGGTGGCCAAGGAGTTCTGATTGATAGCACAGTGCGCAAACTGCAAACAAGAAAAGGAAAAGGTGGGTGGGACCCAGGTGAGGAATGAGCCAATCAAAGGCTAAAATGCTGACTGTGAGCACAAGCTCAGTTGCAGGTGCAGTTACAGATATGCATAATACATAGCATGCAGATCGCGGATTGGATAGAGACTGACACTGAGCGGTTGCGGATCAGATCTGGATCCACATTTTTGTATCCATGTGGGGCTCTAGATATAAGAATGACCTACAATGGAGTGAGTGCAATATTATGAATCATATTTTGTGTAATTGTGAAAGTGTACTTGTGTTTTAAGACTTGAAGAGTGTAAGTAGAACTAATAAAGAGCATATTTAGTGAGACTCCAGAGATATCTACCACACACCTATCTATACAACAATATAAAAACCATACTGTTACTTCTTTTGCCATGCTTATCACATAATGTTTGATGACTTTCTAAGACTGTGGAACATAGACTTTTGCTCCCCTTAATGCTGTCTGTTTTCCCCCAGAGAAAATAAAAGATACCCCCAAAGAGGCCTTCAAGAGCTCAGTATAGGAAGCGAAAAGCTCAATTGCAATCTAATTTGCAGCAAGGGGCAAATTTGATGGGAAAATATCTGAAACAGAACAGACTGGGCTTTAGACAGTAGTGATCATCCCGGTGCACAAGAAATTTAGGTGCGAAACATAAAATGTGGAAGTCCTATTACTAAGGAATTAGCAAGTGTACCTGAATATAAGGAATGGAAATGGGAGGAAAGTGATGGAGACTCATCCAGTTTTTGCTGGTGGCATAAAGGAGAATGATGATAATGAAGAATGTGGCTCACATAAATAGGAGAGAAATGATAAAGGAGAATCAGCCTCGCATTGTAACAGAATCAGCAGTGAGAAAGATAGCTACATCAGATTCTGCTTTATGGCTGGCAGTCCTAAACTCTGCCAATATTGACTGCAAAATTTTGAACAGGCTGGGGAAAATCAAGGATGTGACATTTCCAGTAAATGAGCAGAAGCAACAGTCTTCAAAGTCACACTGCGAAAGAGTGCTCAAGAATGATGAGAAACTGAATCAGCATTGGCTAGTTTTACTCAAAATCAACTGACAGAGTGTTCTGGTTTTTTTGCAAAATGTTTGATAAAAATGCCAAATCATTGCTCGCACTTTCTGGATACAATTACTGGCATAATTTAGCTGACATTCAATCAAAATGAAAAGTAACCAGCCATTTTATGGCCTATTCCACATGTATGGAGGTTGAGTACAGGCTCAAGCTGAATAAAAGCATAGACACAGAAAACCAGCACATTATTAATGTAGAAACTCAGCACTGGACGAATGTGCTTGAGCTTCTGATTTCAATTACTCTCTTCCTTGCAAAGAATAATTTGGCTTTCCAGGGCTCATCCAGTAAGTTGTTCACTAAACAAAATGGCAATTTCCTCAATTTTTTAGAGTTCCTTGGGAAATGCAACGTCATGTGTGAACACCTATGTCAAGCAGTTATAAAGAAGTTATGTATCATTACTGCAGCAAAACAATTCAAAATAAATTGGTCTTGTGGCATGGAAAGTGTTTGATAACCCATGGATGCAGCTTGGCAAAGTGAAGTACTGTACCACAATAATGGATTGCACTCCAACATTATTCATAGTGAAGATGTGTCATTTACAGAAAGATTTGTTGACAATAAGGATGGCTGTATTCAAATAAAGGAACACTTTATCTATTGCTGGTCTGTGGATGACTCTACCAAAAATAGCCTACCACAGGGGTCGGCAACCTTTGCTGGCCCACGTGCCAACCCCACCCACTGCATCCCCTGAAGGTGCTGGGGATGGGGCCAAAAGGGGCGGAGCCTGGGCCTTCGGATTCGGGGGGAGACTGCGGCACCAGCTGAGCCCTGTCGGGGGGCCCGGACAATCTCCATCCAAGGATACTAAAGGAACTGGCTCATGAAATTGCCGGCCCTTTAACGAGGATTTTTAATGAATCTGTAAACTCGGAGGTTGTACCGTATGACTGGAGAATCGCTAATGTAGTTCCTATTTTCAAGAAAGGTAATAAAAATGATCCGGGTAACTACAGGCCTGTTAGTTTGACCTCGGTAGTATGCAAGGTCTTGGAGAAAATTTTGAAGGAGAAAGTACTTAAGGCTATAGAGGATAACGGTAACTGTGATAAAATACAACATACAACTTAACAGAGTCGACTTAACAAGTGTAGACATAGCCCAAGAGCTTTCTTCGTGCATTGTAGCTGCCTTTCTCTCAACTTGCTTGTGTCAGATGCAACATCATCTTTTTTAGATTTAGTACCTCTCTCTGGAGCACTGCAAAGGACATACAAACTGTTTTCAGCATTTGCTATCAGGAGGAAGACCCCTTCAGACAACATTACCAATCTGACCATGAAGCTGCTAAGTGATGCTCGCTTAAAGAGCCACATTGACAGTATGAGGCCAATGAGGTGCCAAGTGACTGAGGTTTACAATGCCCTGATGCAATTGGCACAGTCAAGTAAAGCTGAGGCCAGAATCTGTCACAAGGCGCAAAGCCTGGCAAAGAAGATCACTGACTTCAAATGTCTGGTCCCAGTTGTGGTTTGGCATGATATCCTTTTCCAGGTAAACATTGTAAGCAAGACACTATAAATTCAGCCAGTGGACATTGCGACTGCTACCAGTTTGATGAGAAGCTGCCTTCATTTCATTGCAACCTATGGAGACAACAGATTTGAAGCTGCCATCACTCCTACCAAAGAAATGGCGAGAAACTTATGAGTGGAACCTATCTGGTGTGGAGATTTTCATCTATTCATATGGAAAACTGACAAATCTGATCAAACCTTTGTCAGAAGATATCCTTTCATATGGTATTATGGTGAAATTTTAAAAGGATCACTAAACCTGCACCTGTAAAACTGCACGCGCGCACACACACACGCGCACACACACACACACACACACCTTTGCAGAGAGAAAACCTGTGTTTGCATGAATGAATTAGGTAGCTGAAATTACAAGTAGTTGATTGCACACATGAACTTGAACCTCAATGAAGATGCAAATCTACCCTGTGTATTGAAAAATTGGTCCTCTGTGGGTTCTGAAATTCTAATATTGCACCTTGGTTCAACCAGATGTTTTCTGAGTTCACATCAAAAAACCAATGAAGATTTTTTTTGCAACTTGCCATGTCATTATGATCCAAATGTTTGCCAAAGAATATATTCTCATGTGTTATGAATCCATCAACATTTGTTACTAGCTCTGGATACTTAGACGGGGAGGGAGAACAGGGCAGTTTCTCCAATAGTTTCTCCACTCCTGGGATGAATTAGTAAAGAAATATGATGACCCAAAATTGGGAAAGAATATCTGAGAGCAATTATTAAGCAATTATGAACGCTGAGGAGGGTAATTCCTGGTAGTTAATGACTACCTGGAGGAATCATTAACTCAAAGAAAATTCCAACCTAGGTTGCAGTCTGATCCTGCAAATGCTTACTCACATTAACAATCCTTATTCATGCAAATGACTTCAGTGGTACTATTCATGTATGTATAGCCTATTTGTATGAGCAAGGTGAACTCATTTGAGGAACATCTACTTATGTAAGTAAGGCTCTAGTCTGTAAACCCTATAAATTATTACTTTGTTAATTAAGTGCTTTTAGATGGAAAGCATTATAGATATGCTTAATTTTTTAAAAAATACTTTATGTGTTGTAAAGTTTAAATTATATTTTTGCATGGATACAGAGGGCCTTGGTTTAGCTGTCAAAGACCAGGTGAGTAACCAACAGGAAATCAGGATTTCATCATCAACATGCCATTAGGTTTGTAACCTTCATTAGCTGAGTTTGTTCTCCCAACAATGCGGATTGGCATGAATGTTTTGTTTTCTTGTTTTATACTGGATTTTTTTTTTCCTCTTCACCCTTGCATTTGCTCCCAGGAACAAATTATGTAAAAACTCTTGTCTCTGGCAGTTGTACGATATGCCAGCTGCCTTTCTCTCAGTCAATCTCCCAAATGCCAACCATTGTCAAATTCCTTAATGTCCTGTATCACTTAAATGAGACAAAAGGCACCAATTATTTTTCCTACCAGCCATAATGGTTTCAGTAGAAGTAGGACAGAAATAGTGTTATTGTACTATGAGTATTTTTGAAATTTTCAAGCTTTTTCCCATCCCTAATCTGAATGAAATGCTGAAACATGAAAATTTTCACAAACTAAAAATCTTCTCCAAAGTTCAATTCAAGACAATTAAAATGTTTTGATTCAATTTTGTCAATTTTTGCTTTTACTTTTTTATTTATTTATTCTAAATGAAATTCCTAAATGAAGTCATTTCAAATAGAAAGACAGAACTGTTCAGATTGAAATTATCAAAGCAGGACATTTTGACAAGTCTGCATCTTTCTTTTCAATTTTTTTTTTTTTCAAAATGGGAAGTTCAGCTAGATCTAACTTATCCTTTTCTACAAAAGGTTTTGGTTTAGACAAACTGGCATTTTCCAACACAAATATTTTGTCCAGAAACATATTTTGTCCATATTTGGCCAGTCACATAGTAAAGATCAATTCTTAAAATTAAGGACAAGCAATCGTCAACCAAAATAACACACACATGCTTACCGCTAAAACCTTGTGAGTCCTTCATTTAAAATGTCTCTACTCTAAGAGAAATAAGAGTTTTATTTACAATGTTATCTATCCTAAATCACATGTTGGTGAGTAAGTATCCAATGCTACAAGCTATTCAGCTACTTCAGATCTCATTGTCTTTGATGCAGGTGATCAGTGCACAATTCAGGACTCGACCCATTACAAAAGCTCTTGAAAAAGAGAGCAATCATGGAAGAAAAAGAGCTGTACAAAAAATATTTTTTTAGATGAAAAGGGATAAGAAGGGTAATTTATTTCTTGTGGGGTCAGTAATGGAAGCGAGAGCTTTTCACCTCTAGGTCATTAGTTCAGATCTGGCTCAGGCTGGCAGTGATTAAAAGTGATAAAAATCTACAAATATTGACGGGTGTAAAGATCAAAGAAGGAGAGTGATTGTTTTAAGCAGTAGAAGAAAAGAGAGTTTAACTAGGAGCTATTAGAATGGAATTAATATGTTAGCTTGCAAAATATCTCCCAAAGTAGGTAAAGGAAGCATGTTTCTAGGCACATTGAAGACTAGATAATTTTAAGAACTTTCAGATTAATCAAGATGTATACCCAGATAACCTACGTCACTGTGATCTTATTACCATTAATGCATCCTAGATCTGAATGTTATCCATTCACTGGTGTCTTGCTTCAAATTACACTGAAAATTCTTCGGAGCTAAAAGGTCTGTGGCTCCTGTGTACACAGCCCTACAATGAGGTTCTGACCCTGACTGGGCCTTCAGGACACTGCTGCAATACAACTAATAATCAATGTCAGTGGAATTTCAGCAACACTAGGAGAGAATCTGGCCCAGTGATTTAATTAAAGTCATTCCCATCTACCTGATGCATTGTAGGGACTATAATCAGGCCTTCTTTGCCCTTCCTGGAGGCATTAGCACCCTGACACTCACTTAGTTAAGGAAAACCACTCAGTCTAGTCTAGTCTACTAACAGGATTTAGTCCTCTAGAGGCCTAAAAGAGCCTGGAAAAGACACGGACCAATCAGCATCCAGCAGGCCAGTTAAGAAAGCTTGGCTGCTTCTTTTCTGAGGCAGTGCAAAATTCGACTGAGACAAAGGTGATATTCTTCCAGGACCAGATCATGGCCTTGCCCTCAAGCTCTGTAACTAAATACTTGCCTTTCAGGTTTGTTTGTTTGTTTGTTTGTTTGTTTGTTTGTTTGTTTGTTTCAGGCAGCCAAATTCTGAGTTTTGTTATCCTTAGTTAACTCTTTGGAGACTCAGGCTGAGCTTACTTTGAGTCAGTGGCCAAATTTGTGCACTAAGGCCGTGCTGAGCCCTGCAACGGGTGCTACAGGGCACTCCCAACCCATGTTCCCTCTAAGCTGTGCAGCTGTGTGCACGCACACAGGTCATGAACCCAGCACACACAGGAAAACATAGAGCGCACAAAAATAAAGAGCTGGATCCCGCGCTTGTCCAACCTGCGGGCCGCCCAGAATCCATCCCGCAGGACACTGGGAGCAGCGGCCAGGCTGAGGGAGTTTCAAATCTCCCACCCTGAGTATACTCAGGCAGAGCGTGTTCAGGGCGGGAGTGGCCTGGCCAAAGAGCAACTCCGGACACCCTGCAGCTCCAGCCAGGTAAGAGGGGTGGGGGAGTGTGAGAGAGAATTGGGGAAGGAGCCCCGGGGGGCAAGAGGATCAGGGAAGGGCCCAGGGATGGGGAGGGCGGGTGGGGAAGGTGCCCCAGGGGGGTGAGAGGATCGGGGAAGAGGTCCGGGGGAGTTGGGGCCCAGGAGGGTGCCCAAGGAGGTAGAAACAGCATGAGTGAACTTGAAACAACTGCTTCCATTCAGTGACCACTCATTTCTTTGAAGTCAAATGCTGTTAACATAGCGTTTTTCATGAGTAGCAATTGTACTTTTTAAAAAAGCCATTTTAGTTGCTAGTTGTAAAGATGCTCTTTCAAACTTCCACAAAGTAAAGCTTTAAGCAATAAAAGTAAAGCTTTAAGCAAAGTAAAGTAAAGCTTTAAGGAATAAAAACCCACAAAACAACAATTAGACAGAGCAGCTGCTGAGTGGGTTGTGTAGTGGAGTTACAACATATAGCAAAATCTTCCTGCTCTGGATCTCAGCCCACTGAATAAGTATGAACACCACCACACTGGACCCCAATTCTCCACGGCCTTGCACCTTGGGTCACCACCGATACTTTTGGAAAAACTAGTCTCAAACACACTGTCATTCTGTTTTAGGAGAATGTTACAGTCACCTTGCACTGGTGTGACCGGCAACTCAAGGTGCAAAGCTGTGAAGAGTTAGGGCCCAAATATACAATACACACTCACCAGCCCTACTGCACCACTTGTTCTAAATTTAGAATTCAGGGGTGAAAAATATTTGAACTTTGCTTCTCTACTGCCACACCCCACCACACACCCAGAGATCTTCATTATCATATACTTTATTTCTTTGAGGTCTGGGTATAGCGTGAATGGGCATGTTAATGTCTCACATCCAGAAACCCTTTTTACATCTGGAAAAAGGGTTCTGAACCTTTAAAGGGGATAAAAGAAGGAAGGCTGAAGTGGTTTCATGAAAGTTTTTCAAGTTCTTCAGCACTTGTTTCTTTTAACCACATAACTGAATAGATTCTCTGGAGACCCCACAACTATTTTCACTAGTTCCAAGTGCCCACCACCAAACATAATTTCTACTCTGCTCATAGCTCCCCAAATATTAAGTAGAGTCTTTTCTGTTTCAATCATCATTCCACTGCTTCAATTAAAAAAACCCAAAAAAAACAAAAAATGTGCCTTTGATACCACCTCCAGCACTGCTGTGGAACCTACCTCCTTTTCTATGATATATGAGCTGTACAAGATACTGATGCAATCCTGCTTCCTTTTATTTCAAAGGGAGCAGGACAAGGCCAAATGGGTCATCTACTGCCCTCAATATGGGGTGTGCAATTCCAATAAAAGTTACACATTTATATCCAGGGTAGTATATGGCATATAGTTTGAAAGCAGCAGTAATGGAGAGATAATTCATTCTGAGCACATTATATTATAGTTTTTATTAGGGATAGAGAGCCATCTTCATGATGGTTACCCCTTTTAAAATGATAAAGGATAGTCTAGGCTCACTGGAAAGTACTGAAGTTCTAAAGGATCAAATGCTAGGGGGATAAGAGACAGCTGTCAAAATAGAAGAAAATAAAAGAAATTAATATTCAACCTGTAAGGTGGTCAGTTGTGGACACCATTAGATAGGTAAAAATAAATCAAAGAACTATGTCAGTGCAACATCATGATTGAGATTTTCCATTAACACAATATCAGGCAATTCAAAGGTATTGTTCTCACATCCCATTTGCACGTATGTAGTCTTTTGTATTTTATTTTATGTCTTAATACAAGTTCAGATGGCCAAGTTATTGCTACTGTGGAAACTGTTAGTCTTTAAAAGTGCCACAAGACTCTGTTGTCTTTCTACAATAGACTAACACAGCTACCCCTTTGGAATTTGATTTTTCTGACAGTTGTCCATGGATAAGATCAGCCAGAATATTATATTAACACAATAAATTGTTGGGGTTAATTTTGGAGAGTTGCATTAACTTTTCTTGGGCTGAGAAATTACCCAAAAGAAAAGAACAATTCAGGTGCCTTGTTTAAGCATGACTGTTCATTCAAATAAATAAAGGTCACATCTTCATATCATACAGTCATGCAGATTTCATATGCATGAGTTTATGTAACCCTGAGTCCCATGCTTCCTACAATTAGCATGCAAAATCTGAAACTGGAGATGTTCTATCCCAGTAGAAAAAATAATAGGCAGGTAAGGTCCTTCTAATGCCATCTTAAAGAAAGGGGGATTCAGGGCAATCGGTCATATATAAATGGCTTGGGAAAGTATGAAGAAACAAGGGCTGTGTACAACCAGTGCTTTTTTTCTGCCGGAACGCACCGGAACGGCGTTCCAGCACCTTTTTTTCCCCGCCGGTGCTCCCTCCCAGCTGTGCAGGCTGGGCCGGGCTGGGGAGATTTAAATCTCCCGCCCTGAGCATGCGCAGTTACAGCGTGCTCAGGGCGGGAGCGGACTGGCCGGCAGCAGCTCTGCCGGCCGTCCCTGTGGTTCCCAGCCTCCGGCCAGGTAAGGGGGCTGGAGGGAGGCCTGGAGAGGGGTGGGGGGGACAAGGAGACGGGCCGGGTTAGAGGGGTGGGGGTGGGGAC
>ML685779.1:15413861-15444958 GCA_007922175.1 Pelusios castaneus
TTCTTAAAATTAGATTTCAATTCCAAATTCATTCCAATTAAATTAATTAAACACAATTAATTAATTAATTCTATTTACAGTCACTTTATCTTCAATTAATGCCTATAATTTCTGTCTTGTGAGTTTTCCCCAAAAATTTATTCTGAAAAAGATTTTCACACGGCTTGAAAATTTCGCACACAAGCCACCAAACCTAGAGGGAACATTGGCTACTAGTTGCGTACACAACAGCAGGCCAGCAGGCTAACATCGGTCAGTCCCACACTCTGGGCCTGGCCGGAGCCCACAGCACCAACAAAAAGTGTGTGGATGCATTACTGCCTGCCACCCAGTACCCAGAAACACAGGCCAGCAGCAGACGTGATAGCTACGCATTCACGTTTTTTTCTAATTATAATACGGCCCCCCAACAGTCTGAGGGACCGTGAACTGGCCCCCTATTTAAAAAGTGTGAGGACCCCTGCTGTAAGACCTCACAGGTTGTCTTTCAGTATATTAGCGGCCTGCATAGTTAATAAAACTTAACAGTTTTTACCTTGTATTTTTATTTCTTTGATATATTCAAAAATTTACTGTTTACTGCACTATTTTCAGTGTTATTTCTTTATGACACGACGGACATCAATAGGAGTTCCGGTACCTTTTTTTTTTAGAAAAAAAGCACTGTGTACAACTATTCTGAAATATCCACAACCTGACTCCAATGACCTCTGCAGAATTGCTTTCATGTGTAGTGCTGGGCTCCTCTTTTCCCTTGTGCTGTTCATGTGTAGTCATGTTGTCTGACTGAACCAGGAAGTGGCTCACCTCCGGACAGGTCTAGAACTGTCACAGAACTAGCTTGACCACTTTCTGCTCTACAAATTATATATAGTGAGCTCTTCTTTCTATACTCCAGAGGCCTTGATCCATTTGGGTCTCAAATGCACTACCTAGCCTTTAAGGCTGGTGTTGGCTGTGAGAATTAGAGGGTCTAGATGGCATATGCACATTCCTTTGTGGCTGTTGTCCTGGGCTGACTATCATTTTAGGGAGCTAAGCCCCTGCATCAGGACCCACAGTTGATCTTTCATGCATTTGGGGGATTGGTCCCCACCACAGGCTAAGCCCTCCTGCGTGCCCCCAGATGGGGAAAGTCTGGGGGGAGGAGGGTGCAAGCAGGGAGGGGCCTCCATGACCTTGCAGACTAAGTGTACTACCCTTTGTGTTCGGGGCAGAGTGGCCTAGCAACTTCAGTCAGTACTCGGGCCCTTGGGATCAGGGCAGTGTGGCCTAGTGGCCTCAGAGTCAATATACGGGCCCTTGGGTGAAGGGCAGTATGGAGTTCTCAAGGGGGATGGTGCTCAGGTAGGGGGCTCAGGCCCACCCACTCCATTGAGCCCCAGCCCATGGTCCTATCGGTGCTGGGGTTAGGGCTCCAAGTCAGCGGGGATCCAGACCACAACACGCTGACCCTCAGCCAAATCACCCCTGGCTCCAGGAACCGGGCCCCCTGGGCTACTTCCTACCCAATGTGGGCACTGTCCTCCAGCATGGTCCCAATTCGGGTCTCCTCACCTCCTATTCTGGCTGCCAGCAGTTTCTCCGGAGATTCCTGGAGTCACTCCGCTGTCTGAAGGCGGTCTGTATTCCCTCCTCAGGGACTTAGTGATGAAGGGAGGGGGCGTTTTGCTGCATTGTCAGCCACCACCTTGTCTAGCTTATAAAAAGGAGGGAACTTGTAAAGCTGACTGAGCTAAGGGCTGGCTAAGAGTGAATATCAACCTTTCAGGTTCAGAACCATATGGTGGTGCCTGGCACTGAACTGAAAGCTGTGACCTTTGCTGAGAAACTCATTGCATCTACTGACACGTCAGCTAATTAAAAAAAAAATTGAGCCAAAATCAGGATGAACTCTGTCCTTTAGGACTTCAGTATCTTCCACCTTATAGAGAGATGCCTTTGCAAAACAGATAGCTGCTCAGGGTCGCAGAGGAGGCCTCAATGTTCTTTGGAGGGTGGCCTCCACTTTCCTATCCATTGGGTCTGTACAGCAGAACTCCATTTCTAAGGGACTGACCATATCCCTTGTTCTAGGTGATACAGTGGTGTCTATCTTTAGTATCTCAGTGATAAAGACCTTTGGTTCCTGTATCTTATAGAACCTGAGGTCATTTTTGTTAATGTGTTTGCCCTTATCAGTCTTGTTTCATTTGTCCCTGAGCACATCCTCAAGGGAGGAGTAAAGGGTAATGATAGCCTCAGAGGATGATTTTGTGGGAAGAAATTTACTCTGAGACTTGATCTCAGGAATCTGTTCGGTTTGGATTTAAATCATGGAGATAACCTTGCTGCACTTGGCCTCAAACATCTCAGGAAGGGTGGGGGGGGAGCGAATCTCTTTGGCTATGTCTACACTAGGAAAAGTTAGGTCGACTTTGTTAAGTCGACTTAATAAGGTTGACTTTAAGTCGACTTAAAGTTGACCTTATTAAGTCGACTTAAAGTGGTTTCCCTTAACCGGGACTTAGTAAGTCGACCTACCTTCCTTTAGGTTGACCTAAGAAAGTGGACTTGTGCGTACACACTGGCCTTAGATCGACCTAAGGAAGGGTTAGGTCGACCTAAGCAGGGTTAGTTCAAATATCCTGCGGTTCTTATTAAGTCGACCTAAGCACTCATTAGGTCGACTTAAGGAAGCTCCTTAAGTCGACCTAATGAAAGCCTAGTGTGGACAAGGATTAAGTTAGGTCGACTTAAGCCTCCTTAAGTCAGCCAAACTTGCCAGTGCAGACATAGCCTTTGTGTTTGCCCCCTGTCAGAGTTTGATACCTTACTTCTCCCAATGGAGGAAGAAGAGGACTTGCTCTTCCTGGAATCTCTGCTCTTTTTCTTCCCCTCTTTTTCTTCCTTTGATTGCTCTTTTTATACCCTTTGGGAACACAAGAGTTCTGTTGCAACTTGAGTGATGCCTTTTGCAATTTGCCTTATGTAGGGCCTGAAGCTGTCTGGAAAGTTTTCTCTGAATCCTCCCCCAGTGGGTCCCATTTCCCCAGGAAGGGGGAAGACTCATTATCAGAACCTTTCTCATCCAATTGGGAAGAAGAGGCGCTGTTTAAGGGCCCTGTTTCTTTTCCCAGAGCACACTGGATCCACTTTAACAAGGGAGTGGCAGGATTTTTACCCCACAAGTCTCTGCATTTTAGTCTGTAGGGGTATTCTGGGACCTAACCCCTGAGTCACCTAGGCTATGTCTACACTTACAAATGCTAGTTCAAATTAGTTAATTCGAACTAACTAATTCAAACCAACTTTAGTTAGTTCGAATTAACTTAATTTGAACTAGCATGGCCACGCTGGGATTTTAATTCAAACTAGTATGTCCATGCAGGGCACTGGCTAGTTCGAATTAGCAAGTTGAAGGAAGTTCAGTTTGCCAGTTAGTTCGAACTAACACGGCCACATTGGATTAGTTTGAATTAACGGCTCGAATTAAGCATTAATTCGAACTAAGTAATCAAATTCATTAGTGCGAATTAAGGAAGCCCTTAATTTGAACTAATGAAAGCCTAGTGAAGACCAGATTTAAGTTAGTTCGAATTAAGCTTCCTTAATTCGAACTAACTTGCAAGTGTAGACATAGCCCTAGAGTTTTCCTTGTCTTTAGAGCCAGTCCCTGCTCTGCTATATGCTTCCTGGCCCATTTCTCCCATGTTGGGGTCACAGCTGCTTCGGCAGATAGGGGACCCCACATGGCTGTCTTACCCTTAGCGCTGAGATCTAACAGATTGAAGTCCAGCTGGCTGCCTGCCAATCCCAGGATGGCTGCCTCAGAAATGGAGCACTGCTTGGATGAGAGTTGGTGTGTTCTTCACTGCTCTGCCACATCTATATAGGGGCAAATACATCAGCAGGAAGATGCTATGTGGCTTAAACCAACAGACTGCTTAAGAGCAAGCCAGAGCACAGGAATAAAGCATGCAACAAAAGAAATTATTCACCATAACCTGAAACAAAAACTTAAAAAACAAGGGAAGAAATAAAAGGAGCAGGAGCAGGGTAACCGCCAACTGACCACTGCCACAGAAGCAGAGAATGTCATGACAAGCAGGAACAAAAAGGGCATAGCCAGAGCCAAATCTTTGATCCACATCTGTGATCTGCACAGTGAAGGGGAGCAGCCAGACATCCAGCATTGTGGGCGATGCTGGGATATGGATAGATTGCATCATTCAATTTCATTGTGGTGTTTAAGCTAACAAGCATCTGGCCTTCTCCTGCCTCCTCCCCCTTTTTTAAAATGTGTTTACTTAGGTTTAGCTGTCCTTGGTTAAATAATGTTATATGACAGACAACCCAAAAAGGCAATGGATCAGCTAAGCACTAAAATATTTACTATCTGTATACACAGTAGTATCCCTTGTGCAATGTGTGTAGTTAAGTGGGAGTGGCATGCAATACAGGTGATGCCATCCAGTATATTTAGCCATCCCAAAAAGCTAGACTCCAAAGGAAATGAACCAGCCCCACATCTGGTTATCTTTACTCTGTGACCTCAGTATAAGCCCATTTGTGACTGGAAACCAACTCTAATCTCCCATTTCTACATCTTCCAAAAGCGTGAATACAGGGGCAACAGAGCAAAAGCTTTTCTCTGAATGTTCTACCTCTATTCAAAAGAAATTTTGTTGTATTCAGTTCAGTGGGAATTCTGAAAATGATCTGCGAAAATTGCTAAACAATGAGATAGCAAAATTTGCAGACAATACAAAATTACTCAAGTTAAGTCCAAAGCAGACTGCAAAGAGTTACATAGGGATCTCATAGAACTGGGTGTCTGGGCAACAAAATGGCAGATGAAACTTGATGTTGATAAATGTAGCTGGAAAACAGAATCCCAACTATACACACAAAATGATGGGGTCTAAATTAGCTGTTATCGCTCAAGAAAGGTCTTAGAGTCATTGCGGTTAGTTCTCTGAAAGCACACACAATGTGCAGTGGTGGCGAAAAAAACTAAGATTCTTAGGAACCTTTAAAAAGTGATAGATAATAAGAGAGAAAACATCATAATTCCTTTATGTATGCTCACATCTTGAATATTGTATGCAGAACTGGTTGCCCCATCTCAAAAAAGACGTTCAAAAGGATACAGAAAAGGACAACAAATATGATTATGGGTATGGAACAGCTTCCATATGAGGATAGAATTAAAAGACTGGGACTTTTAAGCTTGGAAAAGAGCTAAAGGGATGATATGATAAAGGATAAATCTTTACCTAGGGTGTGCCAAAAGTGAATAAGGAAATGTTATTTACTCCTTCATACAACACAAGAACTAGTGATCACACAAAATTAATAGGCAGCAAGTTTGAAACAAACAAAAGAAAATACTTCTTCACACAGCACACAGTCAACCTGTGGAACTCATTGCCAGGGGATATTGTGAAGGCTAAAACTACAATAGGGTTCAAAAAAGAACTAGATAAGTTCCTGGAAGATAGGTTCATCAATGGCTATTAGTCAGGGACTCAACACCACGCTCTGAGTGGCCCTAGCCTTTGTTTGCCAGAAGCCAGGAGCAGAAGACAGGGGATGGATTACTTGATGTTTGCCTGTTCTTTTCATTCCCCCTGAAGCACCTAGCATTGGCCACTATCGGAAAACAGGGTATTAGGCTAGATGGCAACAAAACTTATTAAACCAACAATAAAGAATAAAGATCTTGAAAACACGTCTTATGAGGAAAGATTTTTTAAAATGGGTTTGTTTAGCCTGGAAAAGGAAAGAGTGAGGAGGGACATGATAACAATTTTCATGCACAAGGAGTAGGGAGAAAAATTGTTCTCTTTAGCCTCTGAGAATAGAACAAGAAGCAATGGGTTTAAATTGGAGCAAAGGCAGTTTAGGTTGGACATTAAGAAAAACTTTCTAACTGTCAGGGTAGTTAAGCACTGGAATAAATTGCCTAGGGAGGTTGTGGAATCTCAGTCCTTGGAGATGTTTAACAGCAGGTTAGACAAAAAACCTGTCTGGGCTGGTCTAGAGCCAGATGTGCGGGAGACTGGACTAGATGACCCCTCGAGGTCCATTCCAGTGTTACAATTCTACGTACCACTGGTCTGACTTGTATGGCCATTCTTATGTTCTTATGCCTAAACAGAGACAACAGGATTTGGCCTTCAATTGACCTAAGTGATAATTAATTCTTTGCCTGCTAATCTTATCCAGGATGTTAGAGATGGAGAGAGGTCACTCCTCACCAAGGCTTTTGAGTCCATGCAGATGAATGTATTATTTATGTGGTGCTCCATACTGCCCTCATTGACGTCAAAAGCACAATTCCTATTTACTTCATTGAGGAGACAATGGGGCCACAGATTTGCACAATGATTTATGAGCATCTGCAGGGACAAGGAGTGGTCAACCTAAAACATAAAAAGATCTGTGAAAAGATCAGGCTCAAATGCTAGGCCCAGCAGGAATTTAAATTAGGAAAGGGTGTTGACTTGGCACATGAGAAGAAGGCGGCTGCTCTTAGCATAAAAGTCTACATGAAAAAGACACAGGGAGCTTCCATGACAGCCACATTCTGCTTACTCTGTTCTCTCCCTGTCAGGGACATTCTAGGGTGGCTGAGAGGAAGGGCATGTCAATATATATCCAAAGATTCCCTATGCCCAAATTATCACCTGCTTGTGCGGGGCCCATAGGTAGCCAGGAAAACAAGTTAAGGACCCCAAACCAGCCCCTGACACCACCAGCACTGAGTACATGAAAGCTGCCTCTAATTTTTCCTTCTGCTAATCTAAGAGTCAGCATGTATGGATGTGCTCCAAAGTCTAGATCGGGGTCAGCAACCCAAAACATAAGAAGAGTTATTTTTAAAAATAATTCCTTCGATAACCAAGTGTTTTGAGAGCCACAATGGGTGTAGCCTCTGGGTGGGGGGAGCTGCCTGCCTGCCACAGGGTCCCCTGGCAAAGGGGAGCCCATAACCAAAAGTGGGCCTCCCACAGGGTCCCCCAGTGCTGAGGGGGGGGGGGAGCCCAGAGCCTGGTGCAAGTCATCTGCAGGGTCCCCCAGTGGTGGGGGGGAGGGCGGAGCGGGGACACAGGCTGCCTGTAGGGTCCTCTGGTGGCAGGGGGGTCCAGAGCCACAAGGGGGCAGCCGAAGAGCTCCGCAGGTTGCAGACCCCTGGACTCTAGATTGTAGATGGGAGACAAGAGCTGTAAGGTGGGACAGAACCGGGTAAGGCCTAAGGCCTGGCTGAGCATGGCAGGAAACAAGGATATAAGTTTGGGAGATAAGCTACTGAGATCACACACCCACAATTTTTTTCAGACATTTAAAGTCTACAGCGATGGACACTTCATATATAAATAACAACAACAGTGATGTCTTCTGCAAGCTGTCATTCAGAAGGGCCAAAATCCACCTTTGTTGTACTTACTTCTTTAGTAGAATATTATTTTGAAAAGATTTCATCTCTTTTTGCCAGCATTCCACCAGAGACAATTAATGCAACCCTTGTTATAGTTCATTTTAGTGGGAAAAATTCATTCAACATGTTAATTCAAAACTGTGTGACATAACCTGAAATTAAATGACCGCTGTTCCGGTACACACCAGGACTGAGTTAGAGTCTCACTGAATCTAAGCTTTATTTGTACTAAATGTCATTTAGGCTAGTATTATTGCTTCAATGTACATATATAGTGTTCAGTCTGTGAGCAACAATGGGTTTTATCATTTGCAACCCTAACGGCATGTATTATACAGCTGGTGTGGAGAAAAGCTTTAGCAAATATATGAAACCAGCTGGTTACTTTAGTTTCTTAAATGCTGTTGCAGGCGTGTACTGTACAGGGGCAAAAAATCTTTGCATTTTAAATAACATTGAGGGCCAAAAATAAATAACCATCAGTTTGATGCAACTGATTCATTTACTTTTGAAAATGTGACCCAAAAAAGTGGAAACTGTGGTCAAGTTTTTCAAAAGTAGCCGTTTTGGAGTACCTCAATGTCTGGGTGCCCAATTTAACACTTAAATCTTGAGCCTAGATTACTTCTAGCTTCCACCTGGATTCTCATACCATATGCATAAGAGTGGCAGCTAAATGTGCCTATCACTGTAGTATTTAAGTGTCCCCTTAAAAAAGCAGGTACCTAATTCCTAGCTAATATAAAAGGTGTTCCGAATTGTATCACAGAGAGCAGCATACTGCAAAAAGTAGTTTCAGTGCTCTACCACAGAATGCACAGACCTAGTATATATCAAGTTTCTCTATACACAAAATCCCAGTTTCACAACTCAGACTGGACAAAGAAGAGTTAAATTTCTACCCTTTCCCCAAGGTTGCTTTATAGCTTTGAACAACATCATATGCATGCTGTGGATCACTAAGTTTCTGTCCCTTGGAGGTTTTATACACATTCAGCCATTCCTCTCTCTCATCAGGGGACTCCTCCAGAAGAGGTGCAAAACTTCAAGACAAAGACATGACTGATTCTCAGATCTGTTCCAAGGAAGCACAGCAGATGCAGTATTTCAAAATTTCCAACTGAGGCACTTCTCTTGAAGTCTAAGAATACAAAAGGCATTTTGTAATGGTCCACTTTGAAATCAAATTAGTAATGTTTCAAGGCGTAACCCGTAAAAGGGCTGCTGTCCAGAATACACATGTGTTTGACAGATACATCTTCCACCTAACTTGCCTCCTCAAGAATACAAATGGAATCAAGCTGTGCGAACAGGACTTCCAAAAGATAGACACGGGATATCAGGATACATGGTAAATTGCTCTGTCTCAATGGATAGAAAGGAAATAATGCCAGATACAGTGCACTGTGGGTCAGACCTACCTGCAGCTGATGGCCAGATTCTGCCACTTCACTGGGTGTATTTGCAGAGGTAGATGTTATTCAGCATCTATAAAGGTTGATGCAATTACTCTTATAAAGACCTGAGCTCCTTTTCACACACATTTGTACACTGTTAAATGCTGGGAGTTATTGTAAGGCGTTCCAGAGGGGTAAGCATTTTAGTCTGTGTACAGAAAAAACAAGAGTCCTGTGGCACCTTAAAGACTAACAAATCATAAAAAATTGTGAGGAGTGGATTTGCAACCTCAATGTCAGTATGGATGACTTGATGGGCCTGAGAGACTAGAGACATTAGACACTAACTTTTAAAAAATAAATGACAAGTTATTTGTTATTGGCAGGATGACGTATTGTGGCCAAATGCATTAAGATGCAAGCTGTATATTTGGTTTCGAAATGGCTTATAACACTCCAGAGACATGGCCTCATGTGCTGCTGATATAGAGACAAGGGGGTTTCATGGTGAAAAAGAACTATTTTAAATGTTATGAAGGAGAGATACAAGCATGTGTTTAAGCACATCATGATATATTCATGTACTTTCCAAATAACTGATTAATTCTTCCACTCTTCTGATGTGTGGAAATCTCATTCAACAACAACAAATCAGCAGCAGTACTGTGAAAGCTGGATATCTTCCTGGAGGTCTGATGAGCTGCATACAGGAGGAGTTGGCCTCTCCAACCACTGGAGAGCCATGGTTGTCTGCAGACCTGGCAAGAAACCCCAACCTGACTTTCAGCTGTCCTGCGATCGGAGAAGGGGGACACAATTGGAGGAAGAACTCCATGCACTGCTGGAGAAGATACATGCTTCTGCTGGGACAGAAAACCCAAATGAAGCCTGTTGTATGTTGTATGAGGCTATGCCTAACCTGCACACTCCTTATGGCAGTGTTTAGGGTACATAAATTACATGCCCCCCTAGCATGGGTATAAATAGCAGTGTAGCTATGTTACACAGGGTTCTTTCAACCCAAAGCTCTTAGTAACCTGACTCTGTGAGAGGTGCTGTGAGGAAATAAAACAATGAAAACATGGCCATCCAATTGATAGATGGCTTCTGTCCTCTCACATAAAGCTATACTTAATCTCCAGCACTTACACATGTCCACAACAGGTTAGTAAAACACCACCCAACCCTCAATAATTACCAGAGTTTGGGATGGCTTTTGACTGGTGAGTTTGGGATGGCTTTTGACGGGTATAGCAGCAGCCTCTGATTGGGCAGTCTTTAGCTGCCAGTGGGTCCCCAAACTGTGTCCAAAAAGAGATCCCCCCAAGAGTTCAAATCTCTCCCCACCTATTTATCCTTGTTAGTAGACAATGTCACATCAAAAAAACTTGTTGGGCAGTTTCAAAAGCTAGACAAGAGGTCACCTCAGAGTACCAATTAGCCAGATGTGTTCCTGCAGAATCTTCATCTCTTGAGACCCTGACAAACATCTCTCAGAGGGCATGTGTAACCTTCGGGTGGGCTAAAATTAATTCAATTGCCCTTCTCCAGTGCCTCACAGAAATAAACCCCAATCCCTATGGAGAAAGCCACTGGAGACCCAGGATCCAGTCTGTAAGGGACTCTCAGCAAAGATTGCTCAGAGTTACCCTCCCACATTAAAATTCTGCTAAAAACAAACATAACAATGAACTTTATTAACTACTAAATGAATAAATCTTATCCTAAGAAAACAAAATGAAGTTAAACAGAACAGTCTCCACAGAAACACCGTGAGAAAGAAACCCAAATGTCCCGAAGTCCAGGTGGAGTTCACCCAACTCTCAGCTACAGTCTTTGTTCAAGTCCAAAGGCTTGAGTGGAAAGAAGTAGCCGTCCTCTTCTTCTTTGGTGCAGGAATCTTCAGTAGAATTCCATGCAGGCTTTTCTTTCTCCTCTGGAAACAGCACCATTCAGTCAGCTTAGTGGTTAATCAGCCCCCAGTCCCATATGCATGTGCACAAACTCTGCTGCAGAAGAATCCATTAGAGGGAAAAGTCTTGCTGTCCACTCCTGACACACCGAGCACACAGGGTCTTCTCATGAAACCCCTGTCTGCTGCTCTGTCTCTTGTGATCTGACCATACAACATCACAGCAGCAGGGAACCCTGTGGAGCATGCTCAAAATGCTACCACTCCCTGCTTCCAGAAGTTTCTGGTTGTGGGTAGCTAATCTGCCCAGCAACAGTAACCCACCCTCAGTAGGTCTCTCAAAGAGAGGCATATGGGTTACACATGCTTAGATAAATTTCTTGTCACAGATCCCAGCACATCCACCTGAAGCTTCACAAGAGAAGGGATACAGAGTCGGATAAAGGCTGAGCTCGTCTCCCTTCCTGATCTAGTCATGCTAAGGCTTCACCACCTTCTCATTTCGGCTACTATTAGTAACAAGTATGACAGTCAATATTACACTATCGGTGGTGGTTCCTGGTCCTTTTACTAGTCCATCAAAATCTCCCGGTACAGTTAGTGAGGCACTATTTGGGTGAGTAAAGATACTCCAGAACCTTAGAGTAAGTAGTCTACATGGCTCTCTACACACCAAGGAGTATCTTTCCTATATACAATACTACCTTTAGCAAAACAGTGGGCCACTGCCTTCCTGCTGCTGGAGTCCTTCCATGACACAGGGAAAGACTCCGGCAGCAGAGAAAAGCTGCAGCAGGAAAAGGTTCCAGAAGCATGGAGGTACCAGAGCCATTTCCCACCTGAGTGAAAGACCCTGGCACTGAGGGGGGCTCTGGCAAAGGGAAACAGCATGAAAGGCTCTAGCAACTGCCCACTTCCAGGGCCGTTACCTGCTGCCTCATTCCTGACAGAGCCTTTCACTGCCACATGTAGTTACACATTGCAGCATGGATACAGCCTGCTTTTCATTCCAGCATGTAGCTACACACACCCTATGTGCTGACGCCAGTGGTGTGCAGTGTAGACATACCCTTAATGTGTGAGACGTAGGAACTGAAACAAACTAGACACAGCACAGCAGCCAAGTTTAATTTTCCAGTCGGAGGGACGTGCACATACAAATTAATGGAAAATGATGAAAGGCAAAATTAGATGTGTAAAATCCTTTCCATGTGATAATTTTTCTAAAGCGTTACGAGTAAGACGAGCAAGGGCATTTTTTAAAATAGTCTTTTATGTTAACACTGTCTCTTAAGGCTTTGAGAAGCCGCCATAACAGCTGTGTTTTTTGGTCCTGATGGGTATTTTTGGTACTGCTCACTAGATCCATATTTGGAGCTGAGGCAGTCTCAGCAGGGTGAAAAACAGTTCCATTCTGGAGTGGGAAATTCCATGAGATAAAACATTCTTGCATTTTGTCCAGCAGAAATACTGTATTGCCACTGAAAATACCATACTAGTCAGCTCACTTGCGATGTTTACATTCGAAATAAATACCACAGAATGCTTTCTGATGCTCTCAAAGAGGGGACAGACTGGCAACAACATAAACAAAAATATAGCTAAAAGCAATCCCTCTTGTTAACAGTAAAACCATAAGAGAAAAACAGCCTATTCTTCTCCCACCCCTCCCCTATATATTATGAATGTATTGAAGAAATATCATCCTGCCATCCAAAGTTTTGGACCGAACAGTGGGAGGAGAGATCAAGCCATACTTGCAGAAAGGAAACCTACCCAGAAAAATGAGGCTCTTGCTTTGGAAAACTTTAACCACTGCCAGTCAGCCCCACCCACACTTGCTTACATTGCAGGCGCAAGTTTTAATCTCTGTGATCTGAATCTTTTGGGATTTCTCTCCCTTCTTAACCTACAAAGTGCTTAGTAAACATGGCATAGTAGTTGTTTCAATAGTTTTATCTGGGAAATCAGGAGCAAACATGAAAGTTCCTTTGGAGCTGATGATTGGGTGATTTTGAATAAAATAGAAATCAGGAATACCAACTGTTTCAGAAATGTGTGATGTGACAGAAATGAGAATCCCTTATTCTCAGTTAGGCCCCTTCAAACCAACTTTCAACCCCTCACCAAGGTGTCATTTACATGCTGAGGTGCTGGAAGGTGAGAAAGGATGGTCTTGTGGTTAAGACACTAAGCCAGGATTTGAAATATCTGAGTTTTGTGCCATGACTCCACCATGGGCTTCCTAAGTGAAGCTGGGCAAGTTGCACAAATTCTTTCTGCCTTAGTTTCAAATTACAAAAGGTTTAGAAAACTTGAACTATGAGGAAAGGTTTAAAACACTGGCCAGGCTTACTCATGAGAGAAAAATACTGAGTAGGGGCCTAATAACTATTTTGTTAGGGGCTGTTATAAAGAGAACCAGGATTAATTGTTCTCCGTGTCCTCTGAAGGTAGAACAAGAAATAATGGACTAAATCTGCAGCAAAAGAGATGTAGGTTAAATATTAGGAAAAGCTTTCCAACTTTAAGTGTAGTTAAGCTCTGGAAAAGGCTTCTGGGAAAGGTTATGGGATCCCCATCATTGGCAGTTTTTAAGAACAGGTTGGACATAACATCTGTCAGGGATGGTTTAGGTTTACCTAGTTCTGCCTCAGCCCAGGGAGCTGGACTGGATGACTTCTTGAGGTCCCTTCCAGCCCAAAGCTTCTATTATTGTATCACCAGGGGGGTGGTAATACTTCCTTCCTCACAGGGACATGGTGTGGATAAATTAATGTATTTGAAGTGTTCAGATACTAGAGTGATGAGTGCAATTGCAAATCCTACAAAAAATAAATAAGATGTATTTTAAATTAAGGGAGGAGTGGATTACAGGGGCCATAAAGGTACTTTTACATTGGCAGAGTGGTGGAAAGGAGTTCTGGCATAAATAAGAATCAGCCCTATCTATATGCACCTTTGAATTTAACTCTTTATCTTGGGTTATTGCTTGTCATCTGGCAGGAGTGGCAAAATGTAAGTGTGGGGCTTTGTTTGCAAACATATCAACATTGTGTTAAACCACCTGATTCCCTTATCAGTAGATGGTGGCGTGGGTAGTGAGAAAAACATGATGCTGCAGGAGATTTACAAGAGTAGGAACAGATCGATTTGATGGCTAAAGCACCCAATGTCATTAGCCCATCAGTTCTTTCATACATGTTACTCTCCAGACCTGCAAACTTAAACTCCCTTTCTCCAGTGGAAACAACCTTTGCCTTTATGCTCTCCCCTGGAGAAAGGTTTGTGAAGTTCTACCTAAGACATTGCCTGAATTGCCATCCACTTGCCACCGGTTAGCGATTTTAATTGTTGTGGTTCAGTTCAACCTTAAATAAGAAATGTAACATTTACAGTCACATGGTTGGGAATGACAGACTATCCAGAGAGGAAAAAATGAGCAGGGAGAATGAAGATTTTAAGAATAATTCTCCAAGGCATTCCTGTCCAGGCCTGTGTTATAAAGCATCCCATTAAGAAATTTGGAAAAATGATGATATTGATTTATTCCTGAAATGATAATATAACTCTAATATACTCAAGTGAAGAGCAAAGACTCTGTACTTGGTTCTAGTTTTCTAGGAAGGGGGGAGCTGATGTGGGCAAACTGTTCATAGGGTGACAGACACCGCAAACATCTAAGAAACATGGAAGTTTTGAAAATGATGCCTTACAATCTAACAATGAACAAGGCTAGGCATATCTGAATACACTCTGTGAAAGCAATGGTGCCTAAATTCCTTAGAGGATCTGGGCCACTGTCCACAAACCATGAGCAAGCTTTGCAGTGTGGCTAATATTTTGAGGGGAGAAATACAATCTGTCTTCCCAAAAGCTTGATTCTGATCCCATTGAGGTCAGTGACAAAACTCCAATGGCCTTCAGTGACACAGGATCTGGCCCTATTCCTCACCAGTTATGCAATGGAAGTCTCAGCAAGAAAGCAACCTCCTTCACTCAGATAAAGATCTTTAGAAAACACTCATTGAGAAGTCATTTAAGAATGTTCACGAAAGGGCCTTTTAAAAGCAGCAGCAATAACTGAAAGGGGAGAGAGCCTTAAGGAACATCTCTACGGATTCACCCCTCACAATGTGTTTGTGATAATGAGGGGAAGGGCAGAAAGATGATAAGTTTGGGGTTCCCCAAAAAAATAAGTTAAGTTCTTCTGAAAAGACCTTATGTTCAAACTGATATTCAACCAAGCTTCCGGTTTTTCCCCTCCGGTGGTTACACTCCAGATTACATATGCATTCCTTATCAGTGAATACAGACAATTAAATATGGGGAAAACTGTAAAACAAATGGCCTGAGTTCTTGTGAAACCATTTCACCATTCTTCCACAAACAGGAAAATATTTAGCAAGAGGTGTGCAAACTTGCTACAGATGTCACAATGTGATTGAAAGGTGGGTGTTGTCTGTTAAAAACATATCTCAGAACATGGATTCAGCATAAGCATTAAAGTTTTTATCTTATACATCTCTGGCTGGAGAATGTTCACTACTTTTATTATTAAACTTGCTGAATGTTTTCTATTCATACTTCCTTCAGTTCCATTTTCCTGATACCATTAGAAGCCATTTACTGAACCCAACCATCGACTAATTAAAATTTCTTGGGAACAGGAAATATTCTGCCCAATATCTTTGATCAAGCACCTGCCATTGGATACCATTTTTCCCCTTTTGCCCAGAGCATAGATTTATTTATTTATTTGCTTGCCTTTGAGAATAGACCATAAATGAATAGCTCAAAAACTGTTTAAGATCAAAGTTATCTTAAATAAAGAAAAGTTTATCAGAAGATCAATAAAAAAAAATCTAATCAACAGTAAATGGTGGAAAACATACCTCATTCTCAGACTCCATCCAACTCTTGCCAAGATATGCCAAAACAAGTGAGTCATAGAAAAATAAATCGGAGAATAAAACACTCAGTTTTAAAAATCATCTGATGGGGGTCAGTTTCTCAGGACCTCTCTCCCTCAGCCTCCCAGAGCTCCAGTTCTGTGGTACAAGAGAACCCACAAGTCAGGAAACCTGTCATGTATGCTTTTCCTTTGATGTGGTTAGAACCTACATTACCGTAACAGGCATGGAACCATATGTTACATTAGTATGAAGGTTGAAATCCACCATGTGTTATGTATCACTTAAGTCCCATGTTAGCCTTATTTTGAAGGCTTACATCGTGGGGCTTACATGATGCATAAGCCTTGTACTCCGCACTGGGTGAATTTCAGTGAGGGAGAATGTTCCCTCAGGTGCTGTACTGAGGTTATGAATTAATTACTCTCATTTCTAACACAATAACCATTATGCACAATTGCTAATAAAAGCCATTCTTGAGATAAGCAACCTAAATATTTTCAGTTTCATCTCATATACTTCTTAGCCTTCCATAAGCTCCTTTGATCCTGCATGTATGTCAGCCTCTCTTTGCGTACACTTTGGTCAGAATACATTCATCTCAGGTTAACATCCTGGTCACTCTAGCGGATGTTGGCTGCATTGGTTTTTATTGTTTCCATTCCTAAATTGCAATTTATCATTTTTGTCAATAACTCCATACTTCTCAAAAACATCACGTTATACTGAGCATAATTTCTTTTCAGCATTCTCAACACTGCCACCAGCATGAAAAATGGCATGTGCACACAAGTCAAATTTCAAAACTTCACTATGCACTGATTGCTTGGGACAACACACAGCACCTTTTTCTGTTGTCTGAGGGGCTGCTAATTTGAGGTATGATTAATTTCTGCCTTTATCCTAGACACATCATACAGGAACACCTTTATCCTAGGAACACCATATACACTTCAAGAAAGCAAGACATGCAATTCAAGATCCAGAATACAACATCCTTTTCCCCAAAGCAATCTTAATGAGGGTTTGGTGTTAAGTTATAACCTACTTTCTGGCATAAGGCAGAGGGGCTACTCTACAGGTATGTCTACACTGGAGGCTCTGTTAAGTTGTTTTAGAGAGTCCACATTGAAAACTTCTGTCAACTGACTGCATCCACACTGGCAGGTGGTAAGTCGACGGAGGGGTGGTGCATTGTGGGTAGCCCTGGGAGGGGGCCTGGAGACCAATTAGATTGATTTAATGGCACTTCCCATCTACCCTGGATTAAGTCGACTTAATAAGGTCAATTTAAGTGTTAAGTCGACCGTAAGAGGTGGTGTTAAGGAAGCGCTTAAGTCGACTTAATAAAAGGCTAATGTGGACACAGGAGCCTAAGGCTCCAGTGTAGACATACCCTACATTAGGAATCCCTGGAAGAATTCTGATGGAAGGCAGTTTCCCCATTTTTCAGACTATTGTCAATTTGGCCCTTACTACAAAATTTTCACATCTTCCTCTGTTTCACCCATGACAGGACACTGTCAAAAACAGCATATGAAATTAAATGGTCTGAACTGTTGGTCTTTTTCAGTGCAGCAAATCTTATGTAAACTGTTTCCTTTTAGTCTTCTCTCAAACCTTCCAGATCTCGGAACCTGTGGGAACTATTTCAGTAACCTGTTCCTCCAGCTGCCCCTAGGACAAATTAACATCTGTAAATTCTGATTCGTTTAAATCAGCTTAAAACATTTTAAGTGGGTGGGTTATCTCTTCACCTGATTTCTCACACACCAAGCTTCTGACTTCAATTTGTTAACTTGTAACATTATACATGTTGATTTTGTTTTTTTGAAAAGTGCCTGGCCCACAGTCCTTTGGAAGGAAATTTTCTCTTTAGCATAGGTAAAACATCCCCACCACCACCTGCAAAAACTTCCTCCTTCTGCTACAAAACAAAGTGCCCCAACCCTGATTTCCAGGGAAGAGAGACAAGTTCTGTCTCCAAACCCAACCAAAGTCTTGCCCTTTCTGTTGAGATGTCTAATCGTGCCAGCCAGTGTCATCTGTGGTGGGGATTTTTTTTTAATGTCAACAGCTAGCCAATAGGAAATAACCTGAGACTAGACTCACTTCTCATAGGCCACCGAACAGCTGTCACTTGTAACAACTTATGGTAACTACCAAACTAGCCTAAGTGTATAGCCCAGAGTTGAAAATCTCCAAATAGCAATAGGAATCCCTATGGTTTACACCATGCCTGCAAGCATTGCCTGGAAGAGAAAGAAAGAGGATCGTGTAACAGAGGAAGTGGCTTTGGAGGCAAAAAGAAGCTGTACTCATTTACCAGAAGGGTTCCTCTTTCTGCTGAGTTCCACTCTAGGACCTGTTTGAACAATCAGACAAGAATAAACAATGCAATCCACCTTACAGTAATAGAGAGGGGTAGTGTGCCTGCTTCCTATACACATCTGCCAGTGGTTAAAGTATAATTTGATGGGCCCCGGAATCTTCCTAATCTCTGCCCTGCCCCCCCACCCTTCAAGAATCCAAATTTATGAAATTTGTGGGACCCAGAAATGGCGTTCCCTGGCGTTCCCACTTACTTTAACCACTGTCTGCCACAGCTTTGCTGCTGGATCTCATCAGGAAGCCTACAGTCTCCTATCACCTAACTACAGTTTCTGTTTAAAACAAAAATTCTTACACTTCCAAAGTTTCCACATCACCACATTCCCTTGCCTCCTACCTCAGTATCACCATCCTCACACTCACAGTAAATAGTACTATGTGGGGTTCACACCTACTATAGAAAACCCTACTGTGTTACTTCAGCCCTGCCCTCACATTTTACACTGTAATCCTGCCCAGCCGTGACCAGGTTCTTTGTACATGAACAGAAACTTTACTGGTGATGACAGAGCAGTTTACAACCTCAATGGCTGGCCAGTAGCCACTAGTGTGGCTAGGAAAGAAAGCCCAGAGTGGAATTCCCAGGAATGAAAGCTAAGCACACAAAAAAGTTAGCGGGAAGAGAAAAGATTTCCCCTCGTGCTGATACCAGTAAGTAGAGTGGAAGGCGTTAAAGCAGGTGCATCTGTTGATACTGTCAGAAAGCTACTTTTGCCCAAATCCCTGTACGACTCATTTGTTTCAGACTTGATAAAAAGATGCAAGTAGCAGGTATTTCTGGTTTGATACCTTGGTGGACAGGATATAGCCTAGATCCAGGCAATCCACATTTTTTCACATAAAATTAGCCTGGAGCATGTACAGGGCAGAACAAATCAGTTTACAGGTGCCTCTATCTAGTCTGTAGGTCTGACCAATACACGCATTCACTTATTTGTTAGCACACTCGGTCTAAATCAGAAGATCTTTGGCTGCTGCATTGTTTCATTCTTACAATAGTTTGCACGGTTGGACACAGTATTCAGTATGTGTATTTGAAGTGCAAGTCCCGATTACCCTCCCCTGCATACACACGTGAGGAGACTACATTCCTGAGAATCTGCGCAAGTAGTTTCTTTATGCAATTTCCTCTGAAGATGAGAATGCAGGGTCCTTGATAAAGGTTTGCATATATATGTATGTATGTATGCACTCAATATCAACCTGTCCATCAGATCAATTGCTTTAAAAATACCAGTTTCTCAACACATACATTTAGACATGCATTTCCACAAGTGCCCGACATCTTTCTCAATCTCTGTTTCCCAACCTAAAACAACATGTTTCCTAACATAGATTGCAAGTCATTCTACACTGGGATGTAACTTGCAATCTGCCCATATCTGACACTGCACTGAGAAAATATGAGGCCCATGCCCTAAATCTGTATGACCTGACTGTGCTGGGGTGGGGGGGGAGGGAAGGTTCCCCAAAATTCTATCTACAGATCTACCTTTGAGTTTTTACACTGTGGCAAGCATTTAAATACTCTAGTGCAGATCCATGAAGTTTGCTGCTGGGCCTTCTTAGATGAGGTCTCAAAAATGTTTACTCTTCAATGTGAACAAGCCATATTTAATGTCAAAACTAGCCTTCAATTTTAAGCCCAATTTTTAGGTTGCTCTTCCCTATCTCCTCCTCCCCACAAAAAATTAATTCCCTTGAGATTTCATGCTATCTGTCATTGCTATGTAGGGTTTCCCTCTCCAGAGAACTTTGGAAAAATCCAGAAAAAGAATGTTTCATGTCTCCAAATATTCATAATATTTATTTTAGACACCATGGCCATTGAATTAGGTTTATGGGTACCAAACAACCTGTACATTTACTATCTTAGACATATTACCTATTTCACCCTTTCATAGTTATTATATACCTTATTGGTGAATGGTCTGCAACAACACAGTGAAGACATCCCATTATTTGTTTTGAGTCACATTAAGGGGGAAAAAACCCACACCTTAGTAAACAGAAAGAATTATTAGAAAAGAGGGTTGTATTATTTAATGACCAAAAGCCAATGGTATTAATAAAAATGAATTTGAAAACAGACTAATACAATATAAATTACACCATGGTTGCTCTGCTTTAAATAATATTAATTTAATGACTAATTATCTCCACAATTAGCCATATTTTTCCTTGATGGACTCTGTGCTGCCTCTTCTTAATGAAAGTGGTGCAGCAATACAGCCATTCCATGTCAATGCAAATTGGATCCATTCAATTTGCACAAAAAAAGGTTGCAAGGAGCAATTAGCACTTCATTAATATAAAATAAATGCTCATTTTCCATATATCCCATGTGACTTAAAATTTCTTTCCACCCATATGTGCAAATAATAGTGAACATGGTGTTGTGTGTGTGAATCAGGTTCATAGTGCGTTTACAGGTATCCTGCATCAGTTTCTTGTATAATGGCTATTAGTTAATATGAACAATAGTCCATGTTTAACTTATGACAACAGTGTTAAACGATCTGTTGGTAGAAATATCTCATAATTCTATGGTGTAAGGTTTCTCTACCTCGCTATCCAGGGTGAAAACTGACTTCCAATCTAATTTATAAAGTGCATTGAAATGAAGTGAGGCTAGTGCTAAGACTGGCTGTTCAGCGTTCTGAGCGACAAGATCATTCCCTATGTTTTGCACAGCTCAGGCACTCTAGCACTCACTAGCAGCTTCTAATGATCAAAGTATTTGACTTAAATAATTGATTTATTTATGCCAGTAAAGAAGCTCCAGGGGGCTGTGAATATTACGCGATATAATCACACCACTAGGGAATTAGAGATACTCAGATATGCCTTGTACTTGCTAATGCCCTGCGGGTATGATTAGGACAACACACATCAAAGGAATTTGCTCTAAAATATTTCATACATTAAATTAATAAAAATAATTTATTTAAATAATTTTACTGATTTGGTGGGACATTTTCAATGGGATGTAGGATGTTGTATATATGGCAGCAGCTATATGGTTTTCAGATATGGACTGAAAGTACAGAGGCCCTAACCATGCCTTGTTAATACCAAGTCATCAGCAGATGCACCAAACATTAAAAAAAAAAAAAAAAAAAAAAGACTCCCACTAAGCTAAGTACTGCTTCCATAGACTGACTCAGTGCTAGCCAATCTGTAGCGTCTGATGAAGCAGTGCGGCTCTTTCAGATTATCCATCTGGGAAAAGAGCTCTAGACAGCAGGGCCACCTGGCATAGTGGCAGGCTAGCAAAGGTAACAATACCTTCCTATAGACTCATAGGGTGCGTCTACACTTGTAAATTAAGTCGACTTAAGCTTGCTTAAGTCGACTTAATTTACTCTGCGTCTACACTACACTGTCCTTAAATTGACTTAAGCAAGCTCTTAAGTCGACTTAAGGAAAATTAAGTCGACTTTACTAAACCTGCTTTTAAGTCGACTTTTGGCTTAAGTCGACTTTCTAAAGTCGACTTAAGCCAGTGTAGACCTGGAATAGCCCTAAGTCAATTCTAAGTTGACTTAGGGCTCTCCAGGACTCCCCCACTGCCCTCCCTCCCAGGGGGTTGGCACAGGGAGAGCCTGCCATGGATCCCCACAGGGCAGGGCAGAGCCCAGCCCACCCTGCCCCTATGCCCTGCCAGGGTCCCTGTCCCCCTTTGCCCCATTGTACCAAGGTACAATGGGGCAAAGGCTGAGCCCCCTGGCACTTGGAGAGGGGCGCCCCCCCCCCTCCACCACCGTGGACCTGTCCCAGGTCCACCTAGCCCCTAGAAGTTGACCTAGGCGTCCAGTGTGGACGCTCTAGGTCGATTTTGTAGGGTCCCCTCAAAGTCGACTTAAAATTTATGTGTAGACATGCTAAGTCAACTTAAATTAACAAGTGTAGACATAGCCATAGACTTTAAGGTCAGAAGGGACCAGTACAATCATCTAGTGTGACCTCCTGAAAAATGCAGGCCTCAAGACCTCACCCACCCACTCCAGCAATAGGCCACCAACCTATGACTGTTATTTACCTCCTTAAATCATGATTTAAGGACTTTAAGATTCAGAGAATTCATCGGTAGGTGAGCCATGCCCTGTGCTATAGAGGAAGGCGAAAAACCGCCTGACCCCAGGCCAATCAGGCCTGGGGGAAAATTTCTTCCCGACCCCAAATATGGTGATCAGTTAAAATCTGAGTACTTGGGCAAGTCTCAACAGCCAGTTACCCAAGAAACAATTCTCTGTAATAACTCAGAACCCACCCCATGTACTCTGCCCTCTTAGGCCACTTGTATATCATATGCCTGTCCAAATGTGAAAGTATCCAGACGCATCTGTTCTCCCTACTTCTAATATATAAAGCCATAAATATATCTGATGTACTGATAAAGCCCCCATTACTGTAGTATCTGAGCACCTCACAATCTTTATTGTGCAGATCCTCTCAACAACCCTGTGAGGTAAGGAAGTGTTATTCTCCCTATTTAACAGATGGGGAACTGAAGAACAGAGAAATGAAGCAACTTGCCCCTGCTAACAAAGGAAGTCTGGCATGGGTGTGAATTGAACATAGGTTCAAGTACCAGGCAAGAACCCTAACCACTGGGCTATCCTTTCTCTCCATAAAGAGAAATTTTGGTTAAGGATGTCTAAGAAATTTTGATTAAGGATATCCAAGAATGTACTGCCTGGAGAGACCATTAACACAGGGGAAGGATGTGACTTCATATCTGTTTTAGGGGCATTGTGGCAATGACCTTGCCCCCAGGGAACCTCCAGAATGAATGGGGTGTAACAAAACTTTCCCTGCCCCTCCTTACTTATGTGGAGGGGTACAGATACTGCAGTGATGAGAACCACACAAGTAGATAGCATAAGAGTTTAAGGTCAGCTGGGACCCTCAGGTCATCTAGTTTGACCGGCTGTGTCTCACAAGCCATCAACACCACCCAGAACCCACACACTTAACCCAACAATCAAAATTAGAAAAAAGTTCACAGGAGACTAAACTATGATGTGCTACAGGCAGAGAACAGGAAGGACTAAGGTGCACCAGCCTGAGGACCGCACAATGTCAGGGAAGTGATTGAGAAATATTAAGATAATCCAAGCAAGTGATCCACACACACACTCCAGAGGAAAGCAAAAAACCCCAAAGGTTATTGCCAATTGAACCTGGGAAAAATTCCTTCCTGACCCCACATAGGCAATCATTTAGACTCCAAATACATGAACAAGAATCAACCAGCCAAGCACCTGAGCAGAGAGTTCTTGAGTACAATTCAGAGCCCAGCATACCCAATGTCCGATCACTGACTGTGGTCATCCCTGATGCATCAGGATAATGAGATTAAAAACAAACAAACAATATCTGAAGGGGAAAAAATTTCTTTCTGACCTCTGCAAGTGGTCCACTGTAACTCTGAAGCATGAGCTTTAGGAACATAAGACATAAACCTGAATCCCAGAACTGCTGACCTTTTTCCAACCATCATAAGCCACCGCATCATGAAATCAAACTTATAAATTTGTCCAGCTCTCTCTTAAAACTAATTAAATTATTTGCACCCACACCTCTTAATGGGAGACTTTCCAATAATTTCACCTCTTTAGTGGTTAGAAACCTTTTAATTTCCAGAGTGAATGTGGTCATGGCCCATTTACGTCCATTTGTTCTTGTGCCAACAAGATAGAGATATTGCAAGCTGCTTTGAAGTGTTCTCCCCTATCTTGGGGGATGCCTGACCTCTTCTGTGGTCTACTAGCAATAAGGGCTAATGCAAAGATGGAGAAAAAGTGGGCACATTGGAATGATTTCTGCCTCTGATAGCACTAAAAAAAGAGTACTATTGCACTCCCTGAGCACAGGGATTGCAAAGGTGGCCACCCCTTGGGTTGAGAAGAGCATGACTCGATAAAGGCTCCTTGGGTATGTCTACACTGGCAAGTTAGGTTGACTTAAGGATGCTTAAGTCGACCTAAAGAAAGCCGCGTCTACACCTGGCTTTCATGAAGTTGACTTAATAACTACCACTCTTTAGGTAAACTTAACGCCTAAGTCGATTTATTAAGTCGACCTAAAACCAGTGTGAACGCCCTACGTTGACCTAGGGCTGGGGACAAGGGAGCCCTGGCTCCCCGGCAAGAAGGGAGCCCCAACTCCCTTCTTGCCCGGCTCCCCGACAAGCAGGTCAGGCTGTAACAGCTAATCAAAATAGATGTTAGATGAATAACAAATCACAGCTTCTAAGAGAAACTGCAGAACTTGAATTTATATGCAAATTCGACTCAACTGCCTTGGAGTTAAACAGGGACTACGGATTTTTCTCTCATTGCAAAAGTTGATTTGACCTCATCTTTCTCTATGTGCTGTTCCCAGTGTTTGAATCCTAACACCCATTTTGATTTGCTGTTACAGCCTGACCTCACCCTATGTCATACACTCCCCTGCATTTAATTTCCTCCCACTCTGTACATTTCCCATCTTCAAAGCGTCTGATGAAGTGGGATTTTCTCCCACGAAAGCTCATGCAATAAATAAATCTGTTAGTCTTTAAAAGTGCCACAGGACTCTGTTTTTCTGCAATAGACTAACACAGCTACCCCTTTGGAACTTGAGTTATGGTGGAGAAGCTTCAGGGGGAAAGTGGTTCTTGCAGCACGTCCTAAAAGTCAGAAGATTTTGCCACAAGTCTGTAACAGTCTGTGCTACCACATCACTATGAATGTATTACCTTAGCTCTCTGTTCTTCACCTAAATTCTTTAACTGTCTTAGTGGATCCCAGGGATAGAGATGCAGTCATTGATGTAAGCTGGGTTTTGATCCATGGATGACTTTGAAGAGCAGGACCAAGGCCTTGAATTGGTGCTAGATTGGAAACCAAGAGAGGTAAGAACAAACAGGTGACAGTGGCTCATCCCACCAGGATTCTAGCAGTTGTATTCCCTATACTGTGTCCATCTTCAGTCCTGATTACCATAATTCAGTCTAAAGTTGATGCGTATATGGATCACTCGAAAGGAAGAAGCAAAGTCAGAACTAGTTAACAGCAGAAAGAGGCATTCTTGTTACTGTTGCAGGATTATGATGAGTCCAGCAGGACCACAAAGCTTTGCGCTTTTTAACAAGTGGAAAGCAAGGGGCAGATCCTTTCAGCACGACAGGATGTAAGTGTCCCAGCTAGTTCTCCAAAGTATTTTCCCCTTTCTACCAGCCTCTCTTTGCTGTTGCCTAATTTCAGTTAGAGTCAGCTCTTCTTCATCCAGGCAGTGCTCTCTTGGCTGGCATTGTGCAATCTTAGTAATGGCAAACTGCTTGCATCTGTAGGAAATGAGATAGACAGCTCAGTGTTGTGAGAGTATTGTCAGCAAAGGAGCCTGTAAGTGCTATCAATAGATAGAGCCTTCCGAACATTAAAAATAGTTAAGTAAACCACAGGCTACAAGACAGCTGCAGACTTGCTTACTCTCACTCTCGTTTGAAAGGAAATTCCTTCTCTTTGTATTAATCTGAAAAGTGCTGTTCTTCTTTAAAAAGTGACCATTTAAAATGGCACCTTCTTCCTGATCAACTTTGCTCCTGAAGCAACACTTTAAACTTGGGACCTGAAGGCACGCACCTAAATCTACATTTAGTCACCTAAAAAAGATGCTTGGTTTTCCAAGGTGCAGTACATCTGCAATAGTTGGTGTTCAGCAACCCTGAAAGTTAAGCAGATTTTTAATTAAAGTGCCTAGATATGAGTTAGGTGCCTAACTTTATACATGGAAGTTTGGAAATTTCAGTCCATCTGCTGATCGTCTGGCTATGATTAATACAGAACCAGGAAACGGGGTGATCAAAACATGACTTTAGGACATTTGACTTTGTTCTTGTGTCTGAGTCAGCCCCTGCTGCAACATAGAGCAACCTGCAAGTTGCTCTAAATTGTGATCAATTGCTATTCCTCCCCTCACAGAACTGTTTTGACAGCCATAGAATGAATGCCTCATGTACTCAGGGTTGTAACAAGAGTCGTAGAGAACTACCATACTGGCTCTTCAGAACCTGGGAACTGTCCTTAGACTGGTAGACTCTCCAAGTAACTAGTTAAGATGGCTTTTATAGCTTTATAGAGTAATGCAGAAGTGCATGGGAGGGAAGGAAACAGTAATTTGGTTAATGTCTTTATATTTCTGTTAGCCTTGTAAAGCCAATGGTGCTAAGAAAGATTGAACTGGATTTCATTCTGGTTGATGCATCATGAAGTCAATAACAGAAATAACTAAACACAGGACCAAATTCTCTCCCTAGTTATACCTGTTCAGATACCACAGGTGCAACTAAAGGAGGAATTTGATGATGCAAAGCCAGATAGATTACCATTTAACTTTCAAGCCCTGCTCTCAATTAATTCAATAGGGGGTTTGCCATTGATTCAAAGGGAGCACAATGAAAACTACCGGTAAATATCAAATTGAGTTTGAATGGTAGAGAATTTTTAAGAATACATTTTTAATAAACATATAAACTGGATAAATTTGCTCTGGAAACCATTTAGAGACAATAAATATGGAGATCCACAATGCTATTGTTACAGTCACTTTTCGGTGGGCTTTTCTATACTGAGAAAACTGCATCGAGTAGACTCACTCAATCAATCCCGGAAGTGCTCTCCATTCAACGTAGTTACTCCACCCTCCCAAGTGGAGTAACGCTGCACTGATGGAAGAGCCCTGCCAGTTGATGCAGCCCAGTCAAGACAAGGCGGTAAGTAGAAGTCAGTCAGTCGACGGGAGATACGCAATCTGCAGCATGTAGTTTCTGTATCTCCTGTCGGCTTACCCCCACAACATAGACTAGGTGAGAGCAGAATTTCAATTTTTAAAGCACCTTCCACTTTTGATGAAGGATTTTGAAATTAATTTCAGTGAAACTTTTAAAAGTCTAATTTCTCATTATTTGAAATGACCTTCCTTCAAATTGCTATATCTTGGCAGCCCAGAAGCTGTAAGAGAAAGAATGTGAAAAGTAGATGGCTAATGCAGTTCCTTTTCCACAGTTCTTATTCTTGTGTGACTAGATTTCGGTATAGAGTCCCTTAAATGTAATCCATCCAGATTACACTTAGGTAGTTAGAACAGTGGTACAGGTAGTGCTGTACCCACCAATCTCAGCTTCTGTCATATGAAAAGATCTGAGACATGGTGACAACAATGTTCATTTGTTTTGGTGGCAGGGTTTAAAAGATAGTAATATACCAAAAACATGTGAAAGCAAGTTAAGTAAAACCTTAATATATTCCCTTGTTAAACACTAGTTATGTGGGCTGACTGCTGTTCCCAGTGGAGGGGGGTTTAAAAAAAAATCTGCTGCAAAAGGACGGGTTATTAAAGCAAATCTCTGTCGAGGGGACTCTCGGCGTAGAATGTGGCCCAGCTATAGTTACCCAAACACAGAGAAGACATTGTAAAGGAAATATGGGGTGGAGGGCAGAGGTGGGGAAGGGGAAACAAAAACAGGGACAACCTCCCACAAAGGGGCGTTTGAAACCTGTAAAAATAAGAATCCATCTCTTCACCCCACCTCTTTTTAGAAAAAGTAGACTGAAAAGATGTCATAAGGCTTCAAAAACACCAGCTTGGCAATTAGGGATACTCTACACGAGGACTGCTGTTCAGTGCCCGAGGAGACAAGATGTGATGTTAAAACTAAGTATTATGAATGAGAAGGTTTCTGTACACATAAATCCTTTCTTGGGGAATGTTAAGAGGTGACTCTCACAATTGTATCACAAGTCTCAAAAACTTAGCTGTTTTTCTTAAAGCTCCAGCTTCTGTAATTAGGTATTGGTCAAAATCTGATCTTTCATTTTTAAAATATAGTAGTTTCTAGCCCTTGAAGATGCAAAGAAAAACTTGAAAATTTGAAAGGTTTGAAAAGCAGAAGGTTAAAGCAGTAGCTCCCAACCTGCAGCCCGAGGGCCAAAAGTGGCCCGCAGCTCCCCTACTGTTAGCTGCAAAAAGGGAGTCACTGCCGACCCAGGCAGAGCATGTTGCCATGGGGCTACAAGATAGGTGCAGGCTCCTTGCTGCAGCCAAAGGGATGGGAGATCAACACTCCCCATCTGGCAGTAGCAGGGAACACAGCAAAGTGCTCTGTATGGGTCCATAGGCACAGGGGTCCCTGCTTGAGTCAGAGGGAGGGGAGCACTAATATTCCATCCTGCTGGCTGCAGAAGGGAACCACTGCCTAGGGACCCAGGTGGATCACACAGGACTACATATGTGTTCAGTTTCCCTGCTGCAGCCAGGGAGATGGGAAAGCATCGAGGAGGCAACCTCCTTGCTGAGCTCCTTCTACCTGACCGCAGTGGGGGAAGCATTGCTGGCAGAAACTGGTTCCCCTGGAGGGTCGTAAAAATGATCTGTGGCCCTCGAGCCAAAAAGATTGGGAACCACTGGGTTACAGGGTGTGTGTGTGTGTGTGTGTGTGTGTACATGTATACACACACACACCTTTTATACACACACACACACACACCTTTTATATACACACACACATCACCAGTTGCCTGTTTTTTCAGCCCAGTCAATTCCTTGAAACTGGCAACATTGCCTCACTGAGGCATACACAAATCTGACTTGATAGAGAAAACATTTCTCCCATTGCTGATCTACATTGTCATGCCCAGAACCCAAAATGGAAGGTAACAAGAACATATATTTAGAGAAATTCCAAAGGGGTAGCCGTGTTAGTCTATTGTAGAAAGACAACAGAGTCTTGTGGCACTTTTAAAGACTAACAGATTTATTAATCGCATGAGCTTTCGTGGGAGAAAATCCCACTTCGTCAGATGCTTTGAAGATGGGAAAGTTACAGAATGGGAGGAAATTAAATGCAGGGGAGTGATTTTCTCCCACGAAAGCTCATGCGATTAATAAATCTGTTAGTCTTTAAAAGTGCCACAGGACTCTGTTGTCTTTATATATTTAGAGAGCGCTTTTCATTTTGGATTTTCTAAGTATTTGACATACATGAATCACTCCAATCTCAGGACAGCTACATGTCCTGATGCTATCATTCCCCTTTTACAGAAGGTCCAGCGTTTCAGTGGCTTACCATGGCACACTGCAAATCAGAGGCAGAGCTGAGACTAGAATGAAATACTGATTTCCACATGGTATCTGGGTGCCCAGATACTGCTATGAGACTACCTAAATTAGTGTGAACATAGGAACTAAAGGAAAACAACATTAAGAAAGGATGCGATACTAAAGGAATAAGGAACAATTTCCTTACTTAGGACTGTCTGTAAGGAAGTGTCCCGGTAAGAGCACCATCCTGCACTGCTGAAATTGAGTATAATGGATAAGCAGTGAGCGAGTGGACCAGATTGCTGCATTTCTGCAGATGAAAGAACATTTAACTCTTTCTCACATGCGTGCCGTATTTCCTTCCACAACACACTATAAGGGTCATATATCCTTTCTGTGGTGAAATCTGCAGGAGGTGAAAAGGCAATCAGAGACTTGAGACGGTTTATGTCACAGTTTCTTCTGAATTGCCCCATGGTAGGATTTGTCTCCTACTGAGCAGGCAGGTACTCAGCCCTATAAGTACATCAGTCTTCTGCCGTTGACGTTGATCTTGAACCTCCCATGGAGAGACAAGCCTAGCCACTGAGACCCAGTGCCTAAGCACAGCCCTCTGGCCCCCTTCGTTTGTGCACTTCCTGTCATCTCCAAGTCAATTGCCCCTAACTACAGCATTGTCAAATCTCTCCCTATACGGTGTTTTTCTTACAGTCTTAGCAGCTTTAATCAGATAATTAGGTGAGCATCTCAGTTTTCATTTAAGACTGTAAGTTTCTAGCCCTCGTTGTTGTGGGGAAAAGCTTAGAAAAACAAACCTAAATGTTCCAACAAAAGACGCTATGTTCGTTATTTATGAAATCATACGATTTCAAGCCAGTCTTATGATTTGTGGGGACCCCACTCATTTGAATACTTAGGGTTGACATCGCCCTGCAAGAAGAGGTTTATCACCACATGGAGGAGTCAATGCAGAGATGATGCTAGCAGGGAAATCACGGGTGAGTCGGTGAGTGGATGGTACTACAGACAGCAGCATTGCCCACATGCACCGATGTTCATCATTATCATCAAGGAAAACCCCAAAGGGAAGTAGCTTCTGTGCAGGTTGAGCTCTACTTGGATCAATCTCTAGCTAGGTCCTTAAGATGCCTGGCTGGGTGGTCACTCTCTGTTCATCATGGGTGATTTTACTGTACCACTGAAGCTTTGGGTGATCCCTAACCTGGTAGTGGCATTCCTTTGAAAATACACTTCAAAATCCATTTGTCTTTCATCCTAACATACGTCCATAACAAGAATGCTGCCAAAACCGAACCAGATGATAAGGTCTTGTTCTCCTTTCTGAATAGAGTTTCCTCATCCTAGCATGTCTTGTTCAGCCTCCTGCTATCTCACACACAATTAAGTTCAAGTTCTAAAAGCTCTACCTGTAACTGGAGCCAGCTGCAACCTTTCTGACACATACTAATTGCCAGTAATGATTTAAGTGCAATAAATTCACATGCTGCAATTGTTTTAAATAAGGGAATCTCTCACAGTTTTTCCCTGAGAAAAAACTGTTAATCTATGCTGCTGATTTATCAAATCCCCCAGTCACCTGTTTACCATCATTTTCATGAGCTGATAACGTGTTTATTAGAGCCATTATGTGCAGGTGGAAGTATAAAGGTCTCGTTTGCTGGAGTTTGAGTTTCATCTAATATATCTTTATGGGAAAGCATGCTTCTGCTGTTGGGTTTGACTGCAGCAGAGACCAAGGACCAAAATACATTCCTCATACTCATTTCAAATTAAAAGTTAATCTTAGTAACTTTAGTTAACCTTAGTGAGCTTCCCAGGATGCCATTTGGAGGAGCACACAAGGTTGCTGGGGTGGGAGGGTTAGGCTTAGGGTATTGCCTCCTGTAACAAATGTATCGTCTTATTCCAAAGGGGTAGCCGTGTTAGTCTATTGTAGAAAGACAACAGAGTCC